>OX333073.1:26463415-27063415 GCA_946863875.1 Alloplasta piceator | reverse complement strand
GAACGTGAGAAATAATTGCCGTCCGAAGTCCATGGCTTTTTGCCCATCTTTGTCGAGCAGAAATGGAGTTAGTCATACTTGTAATACTCCTAGCTGCATCCGCGTTGATTGTCTGCTCAAGTATCAAGTCAATAGGAATTCGATTGAATGTCTTCTTTGTTCTCTTCACACCCAAACTACCTTTTTCAAACTCTTCTTTTAATCCAGGATGCGTTTTGTCTATATTCAATAGCTTGTCACGATATAGTACCATTGCACGAGAATAGTTAGGCTGATTGAACATGAAAAATAAATTCGTCAATTTGGGCAGAATGTAGACAAACATTTCAAAATTCGACGTACGGATACTCCTTTCCAAAATCAGATAGTAACCTATCAAATTGATATAAATCATGTAGAACTGAGCTGTTTTACCATGGTCTCCATGGAGGGTTTTCATCCTATAACATTCGTACCGGTGTAATAACTGGCACAGTTGCTCGTCTTCAACCTTCAGATGAGAGGATTTCAGTTTCTTCAAGTTATCAATTGTTTGTGTAAGGCTGTCATCAATCGAAATGTTGTTTCTTCTCAAAAATGATTTGAAGTGGATAATCTGCAACCCCAGTGACGCAATAGGATGTTGTCTCTTGCATCGGTTGAAATTAGTACCCATTAAAAACCCATTTATTGAACCACTGGCAATCATTCCACTGCTTTCCATGACGTTTGTTAATCCGCTGTTCTCGATGAATTTTCCGACAGCCTTAAAATAGGCCATCATCACATGAAACATGCCAAGATGTATGAATACCCTGTCAAATGTCGGTTTTTCGGTAGATTGAATAGCTAAAGCAACTTTAGCTATTTGTAAATCATAGGAGACCTGTATGTACTCTGATTCACATTCTGCAGCGATGGTTTTACTCACGCATAAAGTTTCTCTTACTACTCCAGTAGCTGTAGGAGATATGTTGATAGGAGTTAAATATGATACTTTCTGTACTGGAGTAGTATCGTCGAAAATCAGTGTATTGAACCCGACCCACATTGGCGTAATGGTAGTTCCGAAAGCGTGTGAAATCATCCAGGCATGGTTTAGATACTTATACTCCGTAACATCGTCAGGTACCTTCAATCGTGTCTCCGCTTATAATGTTTGAAGTTCCTCGATAATTTTCGGTTTTTTACCATAAGGCGCGATTTCGGGAAGCAAAGCGTCCAACGTTCTCCTTCTTTTCCTCAAAGATTGACCAGAAACGGGATCGACGTTCGTCAAATCGATATCGGTGTGCACAACTCTCGATGTCGATGCTTCTTCTTCAGAGTCGTCAGTATTCTGATATATAATACCCACGGTGTCATGGAGGGTATCTTTTCCTGTGAGAGTCTCAACGAATCGGTCGTAATTGTCGAAAGCGACTCCTGTACTGAGATTGGGTTTTTTTTTAATTTCCGCAGGACAAACTTCATCTCGAGTAGTTAAGGAAAACGTTGCTTCAGTTTCCAATTCAAGCAGTCCAGTGTAGCTGAGACAATGTCCGAATCCATTTATCAAATTGATGATTTTTTTACTGTTTGTGAGACTCTTAATTGCCATTCCCAGACACACGTGTTTTCACGTCTTCAAATTGCCATTCGTTGTGGCGTACACGATGTCCTGTGCTATCGACGAAATAACAGTTTTTTTACAGCGATCCCCTTTTCGAATTGCACGGTCACCACAAATTATTGTCTGGAGCAAATCACAAAGTGGATCCGGAAGAGCTTCGCAGAGTGAAACGAAAACATTTTCTGTTAATTTATTAGCCTCGATGACCTGAAATAAAACGGATGCTTCAAACAGAATTAAAAAATTAAAATTAAAAAAGAAATAGCAATTTTTTTTGCCCATTATCGAACTATTAGGAAAATTTCTGTTTTGGGTTCTACTTTCTGTGAAAAAAATTTCATTATTTTAAAAAAGGTCCCTCTTTGTTTTTTGTCTCAATTTAATGTTTTCTTTAGCTCAGGCAACCCCTAATAAAAAATTAAATAAACATTTCTAAAAATTTGAAATAATATTTGGAGCCAAACGAAACCTACGATTCATTGGACACCAAAATCCGAGGGGGTCAGGCCGACGTCCGCGTGATTTGATGTGGAATGCCCCATAGGTAAACCCCACTACCTACGGAATAACACCATTGTCACTCTCTTCTCTCTAAGAAAGAAAGAAAGACAAACTGTACAGTTATTTTATACCTGCGGGACGAGCGTTTACAGATTTAGAATCCGAATATTTGAAATATATTTTGAAAATCGCTCTGATCGATTGCTTACATGCAACATTAATTATTTACAGTAATATTTTGCATGTATAAGTTTTGTATTCGTGTCTTGGCGCAAGAGTAGAGTTTTTCGAAATTTTTTATTTATAAAAATGGTCTGCCTTTGGAAAATCAGAGGTGTGGACGTCTGCCTCTTCGATGTTTATTGTTTTGAGGATGATTCTGACCATTAGTCCAAGAGGCAGACGCGAAAAAATGATTTAGCAGAGTTTTTTTTTTACATTTTTGCAGCGCTGTCAATTGAAAACGCAGCGCTACCATGGTAGCAGACTATTTTTCGGTGGTTCTTTACATTGTCATTAATCGAACAATTCAGGTCTGCCAAGCGAACATTTCATATACAAATTTTCAAATCAAAATTTTTTTTTTTCAATTAATAACTTAAAAAGTCAGAGAGCTGGACGTCTGCCTCTTCGATGTTTATCGTTTTGAGGATGATTCTGACCATCAGTCCAAGAGGCAGACACGAACAAATGATTTACTACACCGTTTTTTTTTTTACATTTTCAAAGTGCTGTCAATTGACAACGCAGGGCTATCATGGTGGCAGACGCAGTCCTTAATGTTTGTTATGGTACAAACATCGATATTAATAACGTCTGTCACACGAGCAAATCATTTAGAAATTTCGGCACCCAGGTCCCTAGCTACAATTCGATGAAAACCTCGGAGAGCGAGAACGACCCGTGGGTCAGCGGGAAAGAAAACTCGGGTGGTGAAACTGGTGGTGACACGAGTGATGATGAAGACGACGAACCAGAAGCACTTGACAGGGAGCGAGATGTCGAGGAACAACCCGAGGAAATACGGGAAGGCGCACAGAACGGGAACAGACCGGTCGAAGAAAGACGCACGCTCCGCGATCGGTCAACCCTACGAACTCCGAGCAGATACAATGACCGCCGATATTAAAGAACTATTGCGCGCTGAAGGTCGTGAGCCTATGACCATTGAGGAAGCCCTGCAGAGTAGTGAGGCATCAAAACGGAAAGAGGCCATAAATGTCGAAATAAAATCACTGCACCAGAATAACGTGTGGGAGCTGAATAAGGCACCAAAAGGGCAAGACATCATGGACAATCGATGGACATTTAAAGCAAAACCTGACGCGAACGGCCACATACAGCGATACAAGGCGAGACTCGTGGCCCATGGCTTCACGCAAAAGTCTGGGATTGACTAAAAGGAGACATTCAGTCCGGTGGTACGCTTCGACTCTCTCAGAGCAATTCTCGCGACAGCAGCACGAAGAAGGTTGCAGATTGGGCAATTTGACATGAAAACCGCGTTTCTTTACGGAAACATCGACGAGACGACATATATGAAGCAGCCAAAGGGGTACGAGGACGGACCAGATCGCGTATGCAAGCTAAACGCATCCTTTGCGGTCTTCAACAGTCCTCACGATGCTGGAATCGTCCGTTCACGGAATATCTAAAGAGGTTAGACCTTGAAGCAACCAGGACGGACACATGCGTATTCACGAGAAACAGGAAGGGAGATGATCTCATTCTGGCTATATACATCGATGATGGATTGATCATGGCTGAGGACGAAAAATCGATTAACGAGTTGCTCAAAGAATTGAAGGAGGAATTCGAAATCACGAGCGAAAAGGCCGACATTTCCTTGGCCTTCAGATGGAACGACAAAAAGACGGTTCAATTTTCGTACACCAAACGGCTTACACGCTAAGAGTACGGGACAGATTTCGAATGAACGAGGCCAATAATGTGAGCATTCCAGCAGACCCACATGAAGAGACGTGCGCAAAGATACATCCTACTGACCAAAAGGCGATCGCGAGAGCTCCATATCGTGAGGGCATTGGAAGTTTGATGTACTTGTCCATCGCAACCAGGCCAGACATCACCTTCGCAGTCAACCGTGCAAGCCGTTACATGGAAGATCCTTCAAAATTGCACTGGAACGCCGTCAAAAGGATCTTGAAGTACCTCAAAGGGACGATACGCTACGGGTTGAGTTTTGGAACTAGCCAAGACGAACATCTCCGGGCGTACAGCGATTCAGACTACGCAAGTGAACTCGAGACAAGACACTCGACGACAGGATATCTCGTCAAATGGGAGACCAGCGTGATATCGTGGAACTTGCAGAGGCTGTCGCGCTTTCCACCACGGATGCAGAATATATGGCAGCATGCCAAACTGTCAAGGAGATCGTGTGGCTTGGGGGACTTCTCGAAGAACTGGCCGATTCAGGGAAACCGCTGACGACTCTCTACTTGGACAACAGCAGCACCCTGCAACTCATCAAAAATCCTGTTTTCCACAAACGGACAAAACATATTGATGTTCGTTATCATTATATTCGAGAGAGGTACGAGACCAAAGATTTTTCCCTTGAGTACGTGAACACGAAAGATCAACCGGCAGACATCCCAACGAAACCATTGCCACGCGACAAGCGTTTCAACGTCTGCGGGATGCTGTGTGCGCTCATCAGGATCCTGAAGAAGACAAAGTGGAAGTGCTGAAGGCAATTAGCTCGACTACACTTTGCTCGTTTTTCCCGCCCGCCGTAAATCGGCCATTTAAGTTGGCAACACCTTTTTTGCTATAGTGGCCACACTGAGTTTCTTTATGTCTTTTGTTTCTTACTTCCGTTTTTCTCCCTTGTGGTGTATCTACGTTGTATTGAGCGTTGTCTTTTATTACAAATACATGTGTTTCATATGGCGTTAATCCGACCGTGAAAAGAATGATTTTTAACCCTATCACATCATATCGGATTTTAAAAAAAGAGGAAAAATCGACTCATGTGAAGCTAGCATCTCAAGAAAACTGTAGATTGACTAGCATCAAGCATAGTTCTATAGTTCCTGATAGGTTTTTAACAATAGTTCAATTGATATAACCCTCGAAATCACGATTAGTATTAATGAAATGCTAACTTCCCTAGTGGATTTCCAAAACCGTTGTTTTACGGTTATAATGCAGTTGTATGCTGATAACCATTCATTGAAGATTATAATTAAGTTGTATCACAGGAAAAGAACTTTAAACGAACCATATTTGAACGGTTACTTTTGCACAGAATTCAACTACGAAATTCAGGTTAACTGTCATCGACTGGTTGCTCATCCGTTACTTAACCAATACAGAACCAAAATGTAACCACTGAAAAGATTCTGCAATTTCACCTTAAATATGGTTGTTTCTCGGTTGCATAACCATTCGAACCACTAATAAACTTGTTGGTTTGTGATCGCTCAACCATCAAAACAACTGACAGACAACTATTGTAAATCGATAAATGAAGCGTTCCCAATTAGGTTCTCGCTGTTTTCAAATAGATGGTGTTACCAGAACTGCATGCGCGTAGTTTAAGTTGGTAACGTATCTATAAAGAAGTACTATAAGCAACCTTGGAATTCAGTGTATGTCTTTTCGCCGAAGTGTAAACAACTTTTTTTTTCATTGTTTTAAACATGTCGAATTAAGTGCCAAAAAAAGAGTATTTGCATGGAATTTTATTGTACTACTTTATTAAAAAGAAAATTGACAGCTAAGGCACACAGAATTCTTGTTGACACTTACGGCGACCATGCTCTGTCGAAAACAACATGCCGAGATTGGTTTAGACGCTCCAAAAATAATGATTTTGATGAAGATAAAGAACACTCTGGCGCGTCGAAAAAGTTTGATGACGAAGAATGGCTTCAGGAAGGCGCATGGCAGACGCTAGCTGGACTTGCAGAATCATTAGGAGTTGATCACACAACAGTTTCGAAACGTTTGAAAGAATTCGGAATGATTCAAAAGCAAGGACATTGAGTAGCATATGAGTTGAAGCCGAGGGACGTCGAACGTGTCACGTCCCTCTTTCACGATAGTTTTATTTCGCGCGATAACGGACTTGGACCAACGGTCCCACGCCGACGGATTCCAGAGACTTAGGTGTGGCGATCACCCCATGTGTCGCAAATCGTAGTCAGTAACTTTTCGGCCAAGCACCTTTTGGTCACCTTGAGCGAGCTCGTGCATAGCCACCAAAGCATGCACGCGCCGTTTTCGAGAAGCCGAATTGGAAAAATCTTCACTCGACTCGCCAACGTTCTGAGGACCGTTGGCGAGTCGAGTCGTTGCGACCCACCATCAGGTGAATCAAGGAGTAATACTCCGGCTCTCAGCATGTCGCTGCGGCATAATTTCCGCGTTGCCGTATCAGATGTATACGCCCGCTCGTATTCAATCTTGGCACGTTACACAGGAGTGCTCGCATACACGCGTAAGGCTCGGGTCGATATAAGTGTTAGTCCGTCCTACAAACATTCGTGCCTAAATATATAAATGTATATCTTTCTCTTCGACCACGTGGCGTATCGTGGGCCACGCGACTTTCGGCTGTCTCAGAGAATGTGCGGACTATAGACCTGCGCCCTCACTGTATAGAGACACTAGTGCGGTTATAGACAGTTAAGTGTATTGAGACAGTTAAGTGTAGTGGTCCGGCCTTCTAACGTAAGTCAGTTATTTATATTCGAGAGACACCACAGGTATTGTAAGCACCGTCTATCTCTCTCATTCTTGTTCGCAATACGTGCAGATCCCCACTCCCCCTCTTGGCATGCTTTAAGATATCGTCTCACCCGTGGTGAGACGGTATAATAAATTCCTTGCTATATGGTTGATCCCTATAAAACTGTGTTATCATTGACGAGGCCCTCATCCCTTTCAGCAGTGGCCGAGCCAGTATGGGACGGTGTAGAACCCTAATCTACTACTGCTTATTACCTATATATCAAACGCATTCCAATTGAAATAAAATAGTCTTTCTTGTTGAAGCGTGCTTCTCGGCACGTAACAAACGGCATCTTTTCGCGTGTGAACAGCTACTTCAACGGCAGAAAATGAAAAGTTTCTTGCATTGTATCGTGACTGGTGATAAAAAATCGGTGATCGAAGAATTTATTTACTGCATGAATTTTTTGCATGTTCCCCGAATCGATGAATTAAAAAAATTTCGGCGGCATCGAAATGAAAAACTCTGAATTGAAAAACACTTTTGCTCATAAAGGAACCTTTGTTTTCGCGAAAAAATTTGTTTTCGCATTTTTCATGTCAGTATGTTCAAAATGTCCCAAAACGTGGAGAAATCACATTTAGAAAAAACGTACGGACGTGTGTGTGTGTGTGTGTGCGTGCGTGGCGCGCTTTATGCGTGAACAAGTAAACTACGTATTTCCGTGTTCTCACTAGGAATATCACTTACACTGTAAAAAATTTCTTTCGGAAAATTAATACACCGGTGTAGGAATTTCGAATGCATAAGCCGTACATGAATTTTCATATGAACATGCATCAGGAAATCAAGATGCTCGTTATTTAAAAATATTATTATTATTTTTAAAAACTTGTAGTGGTTCAATTAATATACAAAAGTATTGTTATTTTCAAGATGAAGTTTATGAAAATTGCTGTATTCGGTTAAAAAAAATACATTACTTTCGTATATTAAATGAATCAAACGGTGTTTTTAAAAATCGCAAGTGGTATATTAAATTTCATATACATATTCCGTGAGTATTTGATCACAGGATATTATTTTTAAAAATTTGGTTTTGTCTGGCTAATATACAAAAGTATTGTTATTTTGAGGATGAAGTTTACGAAAATTGCTGTATACGGTTAGAAAGAATACATTACTTTCGTATATTAAATTAATCAAACTGTGTTTTTAAAAATCGCAAGGGGTATATTAAATTTCATTTACCACCGTGTATTAATATTCAAGTCACGGTATATTAAATTTCATGTACCACCGTATAGTAATTTTCAAGTCACGGCATATTAAAAATTATATTGATTTATTTATTCTTACAGGAATTTCGATCATGAAATTTACCAAACGAAGAAATGTTGAAATTAATATACGCAAGTATATGAAAATTACGTTACCGTAGCTGTAATTAATTGTTGTTAAACATGTTTTAAAAAATATTTTGCGCTTGCAAAATAATTTAATATGCATAGCTTACCGTCCCTAAAAAGAGATACATAGAAAAAAAAGAAAAATCGGCGGGAATTGGCCGATCTAATTTTTCTCCCTGACGGGGAATCGAACCCTTGACCCTGCCTACCATCCTACCTACGCTCCTAACTACCTAACGCGCTACCTATTACGCCATCGACTACTTATGAAGTTCCTTTACTTTTATGATATATGAATGCTGGAGTGCCGAAATAGTACGTTACGATACGAGTTCGATGAAACTTTTTCTAACGAGTGTGAGTTTGCAGCATGAGCTGAAGGCGAATGTTGCAATCATGTGAGTTGAGAAAAAAATTCTTACACGAGTTTCGTTCAAAATTTTATTGCTCGAGTGCTCAAAGAGGGCACTTTACGCAAGGAGTGAAATGAAATTAATAATATATGCTTTTGAATGTGCGACAATCCGTGAAACTTGATTTTCGGATTTCTGAATTCGAATCCTCTGCCCCCTCATAATTTATGTAAACTTAATTCCAGAATAACTGACCACTCATATCTTAAGTGACCCCTCAGAACTTAAGTTACCCCTTATAACTTAATTCCAGAATTCGTGACCCCTCATAATTTAATTGACCCCTCATAACTTAAAACTAAATTCCGGGATTCATTTATGATTCCCTCATAAATGAAGTGACCCTCGTGCATAACTTAATTTCAGACCCCCTAACCCCTCATAAGTTATGTATACGTTCAAATCTTGGTTGAAGAAAACCGTGACCTCTCAATCTCTCATAAGTTAAATGACCGCTCATGACTTTATTTCGAGGTCCTTGCCTCCTCATAACTTAAGTTACTCCTGACAACTTAATTTTGTGACCGCTGACCCCTCGTAGGTTATATAAAGCCGCAAAACTTAATTCCACGATTCCTGACCCCTCATAAGTTAAGTTACCTCTCATAACTTAATTTCGCGGCCCCGGGCCCCTCATAAGTTATGCGAACGCTCAAAACTTCATTCCAGAATACCTGACCCCTCATAACTCAAGTTTCCCCGCATAACTTAAGTTACCCTTCATAAGTTAAGTTCGCGACCCCTAACCCAAAACACATCTAAGAAATATACAACACCGGTTTTTAATATTCATAGCGATATAGGTAGTGAATTTCCAAAGTGGCTGTATTAATTATGAAATTAATACACCGGGTTCGCAAAATTCAAATCAACCTAGTAATTTTACTATAACCATTTTTAGAATTCCATCATAGGTTTCGATTTTTAATACACCGTTGCATGAATTTCCATAAAACTGATTAGAATATTCTGAACAATATTGTAATTTTTTGTTACCGATTGCCAGTAAATTCCAACAGCGCTCGTGTTGTAATTTTCAAGTACCGGCAACGAAAATTTCTATTACTTTGTATATTAAAAAGCAAAACACATCAAAGGAATACACAAGACAGGTTTTTAATATTCATAACGGTATATTAAATTTCAAATTCGCTATATTATTATGAAATTAATACACCGAGTTTGAAATATAAAAATCGACATAGTAATTTTACCGCGAGGATTTTGAAAATTCCATCACAGGTTTTCACTTCTAATATACCCTTGCATAAATTTCCAAAGGACTGATTGGAATATTCTGAAGAAAATTGTAATTTTTTGTTACCGATTCCAAGTAAATTCCAACAGCGCTCGTGTTGTAATTTTCAAGCACCGGCAGCCGAAATTACTATTTCTTTGTATATTAAAAACCAAAACACATCTAAGAAATATACAAGACGGATTCTTAATATTCATAACGGTATATTAAATTTACAAAGTGGCTATATTATTATGAGATTAATACACCGAGTTTGGAATATAAAAAACCACATAGTAGTTTTACCATGACGATTTTTAAAATTCCATCGCAAGTTTCGACTTTTAATACACCCTTGCATGAATTCCCAAAGGACTGATTGGAATATTCTGAAGAGAATGGTAATTTTTTGTTGCCGATTGCAAGTAAATTCTAATAGTGCCGTGTTGCAATTTTCAAGCACCAGCAACGAAAATTTCTATCACTTTGTATATTAAAAAGCAAAACACGTCAATGAAATATTCAAGACAGGTTTTTAATATATATGACGGTATATTAAATTTCAAAAGTCGCTATATTATTATGAAATTATTACACCGAATTTGGAATATAAAAATCCACATAGTAATTTTACCACGATGATTTTTAAAATTCCATCACAGGTTTTGACTTTTAATATACCCTTGCATGAATTTCCAAAGGACTGATTGGAATATTCTAAAGAAAATTGTAATTTTTTGTTACCGATTGCAAGTAAATTCCAACAGCGTTGTGTTGTAATTTTCAAGCACCGGCAACGAAAATTTCTATGACTTTGTATATTAAAAACTAAGACACATCTAAGAAATATGCAAGACGGATTATGAATTTCCAAAGCAGGGGTGCATGACTATGAAATTAATATACCGGATTTGTAATTTTTTAATACAGAAATAACAAAGTTCAATACCAGTATATTAATTTTAATGAAAATTGTAGGAAATTCATTTTAATACACCCAGTTTGTAAAATTAATATGAATCAACATTGTGAATTTGTGATTTTTTTTTACAGTGTAGGTGTCCCCCTCCGATTTTGTTGAAACTCATGTATGTTGTAGAGCATTCGAAACTAAGAGACACGTATTTTTTTATCGGCGGAAAAACGGTTTTAAGGGATGAAATCGCCCTTTGAAATAAGGCATGTCAAGCAATCGATCGATTTCAATGAAACAAAAACTAAAATGTTTCTTATGTGAAATCGTGAAAAATCCACTAGGTTGACTTGAAAAAAAATAAAAATTAAGGGGGGAACTAACCCTTAACTTTTTTTTCGCACCCCTAATATACAATGTGGGGATCCAATTGAATGAAACAGGTACTATTTTAAAGGGCAAACGAAATTAAAGTTTACGTGTTTTCGCATTTCAGCAAGATAGCAAGCTTAAAGGGGTAAACTACCCCTTACTCGAATTTCCTTATCACCACCGTGTTTTCTTAATTTGAAATGTGTCTCCTGATTCGAAATATTCGTACGAACTCCAAATTGACGTTTTCTCATGTTACGCAATTATTACGTGTGTGTGAGGGGGAAACTAAAATGTTTCTTATGTGAAACCGTGAAAAATCCACTAGGTCGATTTGGAAAAAAAATAAAAATTAAGGGGGGAACTAACCCTCAACTTATTTTTCGCACCCCTAATATAAAATATGTGGGTCCAATTGAATGAAACAGGTACTATTTTAAAGGGCAAACGAAATTGAAGTTTACGTGTTTTTGCATTTCAGCAAGACAGCAAGCTTAAAGGGGTAAACTACCCCTTACTCGAATTTCCTTATCACCACCGTGTTTTCTTCATTTGAAATGTGTCTTCTGATTAGTAATATTCGTACAAATTCCAAATTGGCGTTTTCTCTTGTTCCGCAATTATTTTAGTTTTCTTTTCATATTAGTTTTCTTTTCATTCACGTTTTAAAATATTTTGCATCTATTACGTTAAGACTGCGATCAGTTCATCGGCAATACTAATTTTATGCTTGTGTACACTTACATTCCAGTTCCGAGGGGGTTAAAAGGAGTAAATTTATAAGGGTTAAAGGTCAAAAAATTCGTGTAACGCGAAATTTTTTTTTTCATCTTGATGAAACCAATTGCATTCAAAAGAGCTTTAAAATGTAGAAGATACGGATTTTTGCGTTTAAAAAAAAAACCATTTTGGTGGTGACTACCCCTGTATAAAACCGTTTCTGGTATCCCTCTCTGACTTCGTTCATTTTAGGATATATTATTCTTCATCGAAATTTAAGAATCACGTTTTTTCCTAATCGGCGGAAAGACAGTTTTGAGGGGTGAACTCACCCTTAAAGTGGATAACCCTCTGAGTGACGTGCAGTTTCGTATAGTTCCAATCAAGATATTCAAATAAAACCAATTCGAGAAAAATGCTTATCGCGAATAATTAAAAATGCGCCTCTTACAGTTCCGGGGAGTGAATAGGGGTAAATTTATAGGGGTTGAAAGTAAAAAAATTCGTGTAACTCAAAAACTTTTTTTTATCTTGATGAAACCAATTGCATTCGAAAGAGCTTTAAAAAGATAAGGGTCTCTTGAGATTTCAAAAAAAAAAAATTTGGGTTAACTACCTCTGGATAATACCGTTTCTGATTTCTCCCTCTGACTTCGTTTATTTTTGAATATGGTATTCTCCATCGAAATCGGAGAGAAATGTATTATTTTTTATCGGCGGCTAAACAGTTTTAAGGCTCAACTCACCTTCAAAGTGATTTCCGCAGTTTCGGACAGTTTCATTCAGGATATTCCAATGAATCAAATTTGACGACAATGCTTATGGCGAATAATGAAAAATGCGCTGCTGTAAATTCCGCGGGGAGAAAATCAATAGTAAAAATTTATAGAGGTTTATAGGGATACAAAGTCGAAAAATTTGCAAAAATGGATTTTTTTCATTTCAAAACCATTTCAATTTAATAGAGTTTTATAACGTCGGAGATACCTGTTTTTGAATTTTCCGGAAAAACATCGCCCGGGGGTGAACTACTATTTATGATATTATATTCGGTGTCACCATTTGCTTCTGTTCCGTTCCATCGATGGTATTTTTTGTCAAAAATTACGTGTCGTAAATCGTTCATTTTCATGACGTATGATGCAAAATAGACGTATTCCTATTTCGACGGCGTATATTTGTATAAATCTATGCTGATTGAAACTTTTAATTCGCATTGGTTTCTTCAAATGTATGCCGTCGGAATAGGAATACGTCTATTTTACATTATTCACCATGAAATTGAACGATTTGCGCCACGTAAATTTTGGTGAAAAACACCTTCGATTGAACGAAACAAAAGCAGATGGGGACACCGGGCACAATATCATATGATATGATGAAACGCATGCAATTCGTTTCATCAAGATGAAAAAATAACGTTTTGAGTTACACGAAATTTTTTATTTTCAGCCCCTATAAATTTACCCCTCTCTGCTCCCGGAACTGTAAGAGGCGCATTTTTTATTATTCGCCTTAAGCATTCTTCTCGAATTGGTTTTATTTGAATATCTTGCTTGGAACTATATGAAACTGCAAAAGTCACTCGGAGAAAAGAAAACTAGAGGGGGTGGTTTCCCCCTCACACCCACGTAATAATTGCGTAACATGAGAAAACGTCAATTTGGAGTTCGTACGAATATTTCGAATCAGGAGACACATTTCAAATTAAGAAAACACAGTGGTGATAAGGAAATTCGAGTAAGGGGTAGTTTACCCCTTTAAGCTTGCTGTCTTGCTGAAATGCAAAAACACGTAAACTTTAATTTCGTTTGCCCTTTAAAATACACTCAGTCAAAAAATTAAAGGAACAGCAAAATTTTCGAGATTTTTCAGCGATTTTCCAAAGGCTGTACCTTTGTTAATTTTGGTCGTAAAAAATTTTCAAAAAAAGCATTTTGAAGCTTGAATCTTCTACTTTTGGAATCTTAAGTCAAAATTTTTTTATGGGCATCACCCTCGACGCAGTCGAAAGAAATATCACGGTAAACATTTTCTCGAAATTTTTGCTTTTTTCAAAACAGTCTATGGGCTTCAAAGAAATTTTCCGAACTTAACCAATCTATGGATCGTTTAGCTGAATTCTTTGGCTTCAATTTGCTTTTTTTATTTTTGTTCTACGACCATTTTTCGCTGAGATATCGGCGATTGAACAAAAATTCGTCTTTTTTTTTAAATCTTCGATATCTCTGGAACTAATGATCGTACAGCGAGTAAACGGTGAGTTTCGGAAACTTGAATCTACCCTCTATAAGTGCCTGTTATTGTTATAAACGAAAAAAAATTGTTTCCATTCTTAATTTTAACTTGAAAAGTGCAAAAAATTAGCTTTTTTTCTTGTTTTAGAAAATCTACCACAACTTTGCAGATATTGCGAAAAATACCAATGTTTTAGGGTCCTTTTTTAGCTCAATACATACCTAAAAACCATGCCAATTTTCCAAACAATCGGTCGAACCGTTTTTTGTGACCGAGTCATCAAACTTTTAGAAAAATTGAAGGAACACATTTATTGATCCTTAATGACCAATTAATTAATGGTGTTAAAAATGAATTAAAAAGTTTTTCTTTCTTTTCTCTCAAATTTGCATTTAATGAGCGTGAAAACTAAAAAAAAATCCACATTTCAAAAAGAAAAATTTTTTTTTTTTCAATATTAAATTTTATTTTATTTTTTAAATTTGAATAAAAAAATGTATTAGCATTTTTTTCAAAATTTTATTTCGATATTTATTACATATTGAATGCAAAATTGTAAAAAAAAATGCCAATACAATTTTTTTTTCAAATTAAAAAATAAAACAAAATCGAAATTTCGAAAAATTTTTTTTTTTTTCGAAATTTGGATTTTTTCTAGCTTTCCCCGCTCGTTACATGCAAATTTAAGGGGGAAAAAAGAAAACTTTTTTCAAAAATTTTTAACAACATTAATTGGTCATTAAGGTGGTTCCTTCAATTTTTCTAAAAGTTTGATGACTCGGTCACAAAAAACGGTTCGACCGATTGTTTGGAAAATTGGCATGGTTTTTAGGTATGTATTGAGCTAAAAAAGGACCTTAAAACATTGGTATTTTTCGCAATATCTGCAAAGTTGTGGTAGATTTTCTAAAACAAGAAAAAAAGCTAATTTTTTGCACTTTTCAAGTTAAAATTAAGAATGGAAACAATTTTTTTTCGTTTATAACAATAACAGGCACTTATAGAGGGTAGATTCAAGTTTCCGAAACTCACCGTTTACTCGCTGTACGATCATTAGTTCCAGAGATGTCGAAGATTTAAAAAAAAAGACGAATTTTTGTTCAATCGCCGATATCTCAGCGAAAAATGGTCGTAGAACAAAAATAAAAAAAGCAAATTGAAGCCAAAGAATTCAGCTAAACGATCCATAGATTGGTTAAGTTCGGAAAATTTCTTTGAAGTCCATCGACTGTTTTGAAAAAAGCAAAAATTTCGAGAAAATTTTTACCGTGATATTTCTTTCGACTGCGTCGAGGGTGATGCCCATAAAAAATGTTTGACTTAAGATTCCAAAAGTAGAAGATTCAAGCTTCAAAATGCTTTTTTTGAAAAATTTTTACGACCAAAATTAACAAAGTTACAGCCTTTGGAAAATCGCTGAAAAATCTCGAAAATTTTACTGTTCCTTTAATTTTTTGACTGAGTGTAGTATCTGTTTCATTCAATTGGATCCACACATTTTATATTAGGGGTGCGGAAAAAAAGTTAAGGGTTAGTTCCCCCCTTAATTTTTATTTTTTTTTCAACTCAACCTAGTGGATTTTTCACGATTTCACATAAGAAACATTTTAGTTTTTGTTTCATTGAAATCGATCAATTGCTTCTGGGTGAAACCGCCAAATCACCCCTTGACATGCCTTATTTCGAAGGGTGATTTCATCCCTTAAAACCGTTTTCCCGCCGATAAAAAAAGACATGTCTCTTAGTTTCAAATGCTCTACAACATACATGAGTTTCAACAAAATCGAAGGAGGACATCTAAGTGACGTTCCTTGTGAGAACACGGAAATACGTAGTTTACTTGTTTCCCAAATTTGATGTTCCTTGTCAGTGCAAAGGGCATAGGGGGATAAGCATGGTGAAATGGCCCCGGGCGAATATTTAATCGCTACTTCGAGGATATGTAGGTACTAGTGAAAGACGATAACCCTCCAAAAATCAGACGTCTAACTCAACGCGATTTCGAGTAAATCAAAAAATACTGAAAAATCGAAAAACTTTTTTTTCTCAGGAACGGCTTAATCAATTCCAATGAAATTTTTGTACGTTACAGGAATATATAAAGACTTTCTCGAGACAAAGTAACAGCTATATAGAGTTTTATTATCTTGTGAAAAAAAATGTTTTTTTGAAAAAGTCTTTTTTTTAAGCATGATATGATTATTGCAAAATTATGAAATATTTTTTTTTAGAATCTTCATACACTTTTATATGACATATCTTTTTTTCAATTGACTAGGATTGGTGCGCCGTATTGAAAAAAAATAAAAACTGTTTTTTAATGTGAATTTTCCGTTTCTTTGGCAATTATTAGTCATTATTTTATAATAACAATCGATATATTATAAATTTAAACGAAAATTATTTTGGTAAAATCTGTAAAATGAATTTTAGATTAGTCGATTAATTTTTATTAATTAAAAAAACAAACAATGACGGTTTTTTATAATTGACTATTTATTAATTAGCTCAGATCGAATTGAATATTATAATGAACACAGACATTTTACGTTTTTTACATTATTTACATTATTGACAAAAATAATTAATCTGCGATACAATGAAAAAAAAAACAATAAAGCGTATACGACAATTGTACACTGATTTTTAGTCTTCATCACTGTCTTCTTCTATTACTACATTCGTCTGATCGTAATCAAAGAGCTTGTTTAAATATTCAGCTGGTATTGGAATTCGCGATAAATGTCTACCATATGCTAAATAATAAATAACTGCTGCAATGTGCGAACAACAACCAACAGTCCTTCGTCCATTTGCACATTCGCAGCTATACCTGGATATACCAATACATCCTATACAATTCGGTTTGTATTCTACGAAACATCTATATTGCTTCCTGCTCATGTGACGTGACTGAACTAATATTTTCAAGATATTAGTTTTATCTTTGACGTATTGAATACTTAAATTCCCTGATTCGTCAATCATTTCTGCGAGGTATGAAATTGCCTGCTTGAATTGATAAGAACCAGTGAATAAAATCTTTAATTCTTTCTCAGTCATCTCAGGGAAGTCTGTCAAATCACTTGATTTTATCGTTTGAAAAGGAAGCTTCTTACGTTGCCAATTTTTTTTTCTACTTCATCAGCCAGGGTATTTTCCATCAATTTTTGTGAATTCATCCTTTCAATGACTTCATACGAAAATTCTAAGTCAGAATCGGGTCGCTTGTTAAACTTGTTGTGAAGAAATGAGGCAATTTTATAGTAATTACCAATTTTTGGAATCATTTTATTGTCAAACGTGTGATCTAGCAATTGAAATTTTTCTTTTATCATCCCGTGGGTTGCTTCAACCACCCAACGAATCTTGGTTACATATCGCGACTCATTTGATTCTACTGTGGTCAATTGGTTACGTCTTCCTTTTAATGCCGGCATTAGAACGCGATAGCCTTTATTTTCCAAATGTGCTTTCACGTCGCGGAAACCACGATCAACAACAAAAACATCTCCAGGCATCATTAATGAGCTTAAACCTTCAGGATCGTCAATAATATGTTTCATTATTTCAGCGTCATTTTGATTTGCGTAATAGGGTCCCATCATATTGACTATATATCCGTTTGTTGTACAAATAGTAAACGGTTTGCACAGCGAGGTTTTTTTTTTGACCAGAATAAGATTTACGCTGATAATCGTTGTTGGAACTTTTTTGATGGCGTGCGTAAGTCCCATCACAAATCAAAATGAGTTTATCATCTATATCATTATGAAGTTTATTTGCAGTCAAAGATGTCTGATTATGTATAAGGTCATTTCTCGAAGCCGCCGGAAAACCAAAATATGAAGGAAGTATGTCATTTTCAAAAGATTGAATTATTTGAGCTGAATAATGAGACACTAGCTGCTCTTCTTCAAGTTGTAAAATAGATGATATCAACTTATTAGAATTTCCAGTTCTCAGTTTGAATAAAAATATGATTAGCGCTTGAGTGACACTGCGAGTATCGGTATTACGCATGGATTTGAGAAGACCTCGTAATTCAATCAAGTTTTCCCAAGTGATACCAGTGAAAATCCGGAGTTGCTGGTCTGACAACCGGAAGTCCACCATTCGATCAAGTAGGGTAGAATCGTATTCGACAGCAAAGTTGTCCATGGTCTCGGATAATTCTGATGCCGATATCACAGTCCAATTCGAATAAGCCTTGATCATATTCAGATCATCTTCGTAGAAACGTTTGTGAATGAGATGTTTTTCACAGCAACGATTCCGTTTTGGAATAAAAATTCGGTTCTTCACAAAAGATTGCATTCTAGCATTTTGCGGGACAACAATCAGATCTTTATCAACAACACAACAAACACAACAATATTTGTGAGTAGCAACTGTTCTTTTCATGAATATCGTAAGGTACTCTTCATTTTCGAGAGGTTTCAAGCTCGTTTTAAAGGTTCGATCTTCAGAACTTGATTGAGAGAGACTTAATTGAGATAAACTGGACTCTGAGTTCTCCAACTCTTGACTGATAATTACTTCAGACGCACTATCAGCAGAATTTTGAATTACTGTTTCGTCGACTTTTCGTTTTTTATATTTTACCATTCGGCTACCAGCACATATAACATCACCAATGTAGATTTCAGTGTCAAAATATGGCGCGAATTCATCTACGTCTTCTTCTGATAATATAAGTTTGTGATTACCCACGGCTTTTCTTATATAAGTAAAGCATATACAACACTGAGCGGTATTAGTTTTAGACGACGACATTTTTGACGCAGTTAAAAGCAAGAGCAATTGAAAACTTTATTGCATTAGTTGCAGCACGAATTTTATCAGATGTCTTTGCACACTAGACTCCTTTGTACACTGAACTCCCGGTCTCCCGGCACTTGATCTTATTTCAAATTCTCGCGGCCTTGGCTCGACGCACGCCGTGTTGACAAAAAACTCACAAGTGTACATCCAAGCGTACCGAGTTCAGAGCGCCATCTATGCCTCGCGGTCTTATGCGCGAAGAGCAGCAGACCGGAAGCTCAGTGTTTTTGTATTTGACCTCCGCGAAATTGACCTCCTCGTATTTGACAGAGGCGGCGCATTGGGTGGCGCGTTATGGCGCCTACTCAGGGCCGGCTCAAATAGCATAGCGTATGGGTGTAGGAATATATTTTTTACGCCTAATCACGAAATTGAAATTTTTACTGGATGTGCAACGTAAGGGAGACACTATGAGGAAGACATTGAAAAACATTTCCACTAATCGCAAATATACAGCTCCGCTGCCAAAAGTCCGATCTTAGTCCAATACATTCCAACAATGAATACGTATTGTATTAATATATCAATAACATATTGCATGAATGTATAAACATAGCCCCGCTGGAAAATCTTAACCGTGAGAGACTTTACGATAATGGATCCATATTGCGCCAAGATGAGAGGTTGAACAAAAATATATATTTAATTGTTCATCTTCATTCACCAATGCATTCTTTCTTTTTAAAAAGTGATTACAGTCGGTACGAAATATTACCCTCTCACTCGACGTCATTTTTTTTGTTTTTTTTTAACTAATAAAAATTAATCAATCAATTATCGAAATAATTTTGATTTTTTTCTTTTCAATTTATAATTTATTGATTGTTATGATAAAATAACGACCAATAATTGTCAAAGCAACGAAAAATTCATATTAAAAAACAGTTTTCATTTTTTTTCAATACGGCGCACCAATCCGAGTCAATCGAAAAAAATATATGTCATATAAAAGTGTATGAAGATTCTAAAAAAATATATTTCATAATTTTGCAAAAATCATATCAAGCTTAAAAAAAAGATTTTTTCAAAAAAACATTTTTTTTTACAAGATAATAAAACTCTATATGGCTGTTACTTTTTCTCGAGAAAGTCTTTATATATTCCTGTAACGTACTAAAATCTTATTGGAATTGATTTAGCCGTTCCTGAGAAAAAAAAGTTTTTCGATTTTTCAGTATTTTTTTATTTTCTCGAAATCGCGTTAAGTTAGACGTCTGATTTTTGGAGGGTTATCGTCTTTCATTAGTACCTACATATCCTCGAAGTAGCGATTAAATATTCGCCCGGGGCCATTTCACCATGTTTATCCCCCTATGCCCTTTGTTTGAAATTGTAAAATAATTGTCTATTTGGCTGGATTTTGTATTTTTTGTCAAATGTTTGTTAGTCGTTTAACTTGCGTAATTTTGCAGTTACCACGCTGAAATTTTATGTGCAGATACACTTTATAATAAGGACAATTAAGATTGAATTTGGGAAAAATCGCTCAAGAGGTTCGGTTTAAAATTTTGTTTTAATTTATCGCAAAAAATTTATAAGTTCCCTAACTTTTCTAATTTTGCATCTATCGAGCTGAATTTTTTTGTGACGATACATTTAATGACAATGAAAAATAATACTGAATTTCATAAAAATCGCGTAAGAGGTTCAGTTAAATAATGTTTTAGAAATTTTCATAAAAATTTTGTTAACCCTCAACATTCGCATTTTTAGAACTATCGAGCTCAAATTTTTTGCACAAAGACCTTAGATGACAAGAATGGTTACGGTTGAATTTGGTGAAAAACGCTCGAGATGTTCGTTCGCAAAATGTTTTGAAATTTTAGAAAAATACTTGTTACCACTAAGTTTCCTAATTTATCAGCTATCGAGTTCACTTCTTCAGCACCAATACACTGGACGACAAAAACAATTAATAATGTAATTGAATGGAATTGCTTAAAAATCATGCAAATTTGAAATTTGCACATCGCTTCTTCATTTGTTTTCGTAATTCGTGAAGCTTCCTTTATGAGGAAACCATGATAATAAACATACATGTCATAAAGATGGTCGAAGAGATCCTCATAAAGGAGGGTTGAGGAACGATGGAAAAAAATGAGGAAGCTATGTGCAAATTTCAAATTTGCATGATTTTTTTTACGAAACTGTAATGACGGTTATATTCGGGTTCTTGAGAAGTTGCTGTTGGGTTATGCAACTATCAAATAATCGTGAAAAAATGGCCTCTATGTAGCTGTATTTCAGTTTCTTCTTGATAGTTTCTACGTTATGCATCCAGTGAAGAACTGAGAAATTTGGTGGTTTTTTTCGGGTTCTGCGACTGCAAAATAACCATAAATGGTTTACACTTTGATAGCAAGGAAAGCGGTTGCATTTCAGTTGTATCGGAGTTGCGGCCTTGATACGCTGCCGCATCTCTTGATACACATAGAATATTTTACACAAGTGATTAAAACATTTTTCCTGTGACTGATTTTCAGACATTAAATATCCAAATTCCAGGCAGTTTACAGTATAACGTGGATACATACAGTACTGAGCAATTGAAGTGGGATTTTTTTGAGAGCCTGTATTTTTGCAAAAATAAATCGAATTTGGAAAAACCGCGATATATGGTAGATAGGAAATTTCATCAGCTTTCGATTGCGACCACGTTCGTCGCAATCGGTCAAGAATTGCGGGCGTGGGAGGCAAAAAGGTGGGGGAGTGCAAAATCAGGCCTCCCGCGAGTGTCGGGATTTTAGGGTTGCGAGTGCCCCAGAGGCTCTGTGCGGTATCAAACGAAAGGGTATCACTCAGAGATTAAAAAAAGTTTAATTAGAATCGAATCCCCCACCCCCCGAGGGAGGGGTGGTGCCAAAAGGGTGAAACGGTCTGTTCGGCATAATGAGAAAAGGGTTCGTCCGATCGGGTTAATTTTTTTTCGAGAATCATTTTTTTTTTAGTACTCCGTGACCCTGTGAAAAAAAATCTGAGAAAAACCGCCCCTGAAATGAAAATTCACGTGTCCCGCCGGAACACATTTTCATTCGCGAGCATTTTTTGCATCGAAAAACTCGACAAAAAATTTTTTCAATTACGCCTCATTAAAAAGGACATTTCAACGAATGAAGTCGTATTTTTTTCATAATTTTCCTATGCCTGGTTCATCTCAACGAGGCATTTGAAAAACGCGTTGCGAATCGAGATTCTTTCGATGGTCGTGGCTTTCCACAATGGATGAGTACCACTGTTGAGGCTGTTTTCGATCAGTCGTATTCCCATCCCCACCATTTTTTCACGAGCCAATCAAAAGACTTCATGGGACTTAGAATATTTTCGATATCTCGTGTTCGTGCTGGAGCGCGTACCATGGAGAGAGACTCCCGTGTCGCTATCCAGAACTTGGAATATTTTTGCGACAAAATTTTGCTTCCTCCCGCCAATCGAGCGACTTTTTGGCGTATTTTGCGAAACTTTTAGTTTTATTAGGCGTAAAGTAACGAAGATTTATATGCAATAAATTACAACACATTTTTAAAACGTAGATTTATTTGCATGATAAAAAAATAAAGAAATTTGTTTTTCCCTGATTATTTTTCAGGTAAAAATGCATGATGGCATGATTATTAATTGTATTGCAAACAAGAATGTTCAAACGTTGAAAAACATTAGTAGCCCTGAAAAGGACCGTTTATTTTTTTTTTCTCGTTTTCATCGAGTTGATTTTCAAAATTTTCAATAACTCGGGGATCGAATTTTTCTATAAAAATGTTCGATACCTCGAGCGAAGTGGAAGAGAGTGCGAGCAAAAAATAATTCTCGCAGCACAAACCGTGCTCGTCTCGAAATTTCTTTTTTATTTTTTATCTTTCATCGAGCATAGAGTTTTCCCAAGTACAAAATAATTTTTGGCACTGAAAAGAGCCATTGCATTTTATTAAATTCAATCGCGTCGATCCACAAAATCCGTAAAGTCGTCATCGCCGCTCTGAATGTGCTGAAAAAAACAAATTTGGAATACCTAAAAACATCCATTTTTGTCTGCAGACAGTTGTATTACGTTGAAAAATTTTGATGGCTCTGAAAAGGGCCGATTTTCATCTCGAGGCGTCGTCGCATAGAGTTGCAAGATGATCCATCGCTGATTCATTTCACGTAGAGTGGGGAGAGAGATGCGGACACGTCGGGCAGCGCGAGGCGACTGGAGCAAGAGCCATGCGCGCTACGGCTTTATATACACTAAAGCCAAGCGGTGGCGCATTCTGATTGGCCCGTGAAGCTAGGAGGGGGATGGCTGTGTGTACCGAGCCTCTGATTGGTCAGATGACAAGCTCCAGCATGTCTTTTGCCTATTCTTCCGAAATCAAAGATTTTTAAGGACTTAGCAAATTTTCGCGACAAAATTTTGCTTCCTCGCGCCAATCGAGCGACTTTGGCGTATTTCACGAAACTTTTCGTTCAATTGGCGTAAAGTAAAGAACAATTCTGTGCAATAAATTACAATATGTTTTTACAACGTAGATTTGCCTGTTCAAAAAATTGAAAAATTTCTTTTTTCTGATTTTTTTTACTCAAATTTTATGATGGCATGATTAATTATTTTATTGCAAACAAGAATGTGCAAACATTGAAAAGAATTGGTAGCCCTGAAAAGGGCCGTTCATTTTTTCTTTTGTGTTTTCATTGAGTTCATTTGCAGAAAGTTCAATAACTCAGTGATTAAATTTTTCGATACTTTTCCACTTCGTGGAAGGTATCGAAATAACTCGGTGATTGAACTTTTTGCAAATGAACTCAATGAAAACAACAAAGAAAAAATTAACGGCCCTCTTCAGGGCTACCAATTCTTTTCAACGTTTGCACATTCTTGTTTGCAATAAAATAAATAATCATGCCATCATAAAATTTGAGTTAAAAAAATCAGAAAAAAGAAATTTTTCAATTTTTTGAACAGGCAAATCTACGTTGTAAAAACATATTGTAATTTATTGCACAGAATTGTTCTTTACTTTACGCCAATTGAACGAAAAGTTTCGTGAAATACGCCAAAGTCGCTCGATTGGCGCGAGGAAGCAAAATTTTGTCGCGAAAATTTGCTAAGTCCTTAAAAATCTTTGATTTCGGAAGAATAGGCAAAAGACATGCTGGAGCTTGTCATCTGACCAATCAGAGGCTCGGTACGCACAGCCATCCCCCTCCTAGCTTCACGGGCCAATCAGAATGCGCCACCGCTTGGCTTTAGTGTGTATAAAGCCGTAGCGCGCATGGCTCTTGCTCCAGTCGCCTCGCGCTGCCCGACGTGTCCGCATCTCTCTCCCCACCCTACGTGAAATGAATCAGCGATGGATCATCTTGAAACTCTATGCGACGACGCCTCGAGATGAAAATCGGCCCTTTTCAGAGCCATCAAAATTTTTCAACGTAATACAACTGTCTGCAGACAAAAATGGATGTTTTTAGGTATTCCAAATTTGTTTTTTTCAGCACATTCAGAGCGGCGATGACGACTTTACGGATTTTGTGGATCGACGCGATCGAATTTAATAAAATGCAATGGCTCTTTTCAGTGCCAAAAATTATTTTGTACTTGGGAAAACTCTATGCTCGATGAAAGATAAAAAAAAAAAAGAAATTTCGAGACGAGCACGGTTTGTGCTGCGAGAATTATTTTTTGCTCGCACTCTCTTCCACTTCGCTCGAGGTATCGAACATTTTTATAGAAAAATTCGATCCCCTTCTTGTTTGCAATACAATTAATAATCATGCCATCATGCATTTTTACCTGAAAAATAATCAGGGAAAAACAAATTTCTTTATTTTTTCATCATGCAAATAAATCTACGTTTTAAAAATGTGTTGTAATTTATTGCATATAAATCTTCGTTACTTTACGCCTAATAAAACTAAAAGTTTCGCAAAATACGCCAAAAAGTCGCTCGATTGGCGGGAGGAAGCAAAATTTTGTCTCAAAAATATTCCAAGTTCTGGATAGCGACACGGGAGTCTCTCTCCATGGTACGCGCTCCAGCACGAACACGAGATATCGAAAATATTGTAAGTCCCATGAAGTCTTTTGATTGGCTCGTGAAAAAATGGTGGGGATGGGAATACGACTGATCGAAAACAGCCTCAACAGTGGTACTCATCCATTGTGGAAAGCCACGACCATCGAAAGAATCTCGATTCGCAACGCGTTTTTCAAATGCCTCGTTGAGATGAACCAGGCATAGGAAAATTATGAAAAAAATACGACTTCATTCGTTGAAATGTCCTTTTTAATGAGGCGTAATTGAAAAAATTTTTTGTCGAGTTTTTCGATGCAAAAAATGCTCGCGAATGAAAATGTGTTCCGGCGGGACACGTGAATTTTCATTTCAGGGGCGGTTTTTCTCAGATTTTTTTTCACAGGGTCACGGAGTACTCAAAAAAAATGATTCTCGAAAAAAAATTAACCCGATCGGACGAACCCTTTTCTCATTATGCCCAACATACCGTTTCACCCTTTTGGCACCACCCCTCCCTCGGGGGGTGGGGGATTCGATTCTAATGAAACTTTTTTTAATCTCTGAGTGATACCCTTTCGTTTGATACCGCACAGAGCCTCTGGGGCACTCGCAACCCTAAAATCCCGACACTCGCGGGAGGCTTGATTTTGCACTCCCCCACCTTTTTGCCTCCCACGCCCGCAATTCTTGACCGATCGCGACGAACGTGGTCGCAATCGAAAGCTGATGAAATTTCCTATCTACCATGTATCGCGGTTTTTCCAAATTCGATATTTTTTTGCAAAAATACAGGCTCTCAAAAAAATCCCACTCCAATTGCTCAGTACTGTATATAATTTTCGGTTGCTGAATGTTTAAATATAGCATTTGCATGTTTGCTTTGATTGTAAAATTTATCCTTAGGTAAATCACTAGGTTTAATAGAAAGAGTGTAGAACTCTCTCAAAATAATAATTGGCCAATGTCATGCGTTTTTTACCGCTACGACTAGGATTTTTCATATAGCGATCGTTATATTCAGTTTGATTTAACTATATAGATTCGAATACATACCTGCGTATCAAAGACATTACACAATGTAATGCCAAATTGATTGAAGAGATTAACGCTATCGTTTCTGCAGTCATGTACAACCTGTCAACAAAAAATAATCGATCTGTAATTGTCATGTTATGTATAATGATGAATAAACAGATAAAATAAAGCAGGCTATCATAAACTATCTCAACTGAATTATTACAGAGTTGAAATGAAATTATCTTTGCAACAAACAATTCTCTTCGGCTATGATCGCGACTCGAATGATCGCATAAGATTCGATTCTGTACTACACTAGTGGAAAAAATTAAGGGATCAATAAAGTTTCGCAAATTTGTAGTGGTTTTTAACAATGCTGTATCTCAGTGAAAAGTCGTCGTATCGAGGTCTAAAAAAGAGCATTTTGAAGCTTTAAGATTCTAGTTTTCAGATCTAGCAGCAAAAATAGTTTTCGAAGCTACATGTTTCATCCAATCCTAAGAAATAGTGAGAAAAAAAATGCGGCTAATTTCTATTACTTTCTTTTTGCTGCAGTTACTTGGATTTTTTTTTTCAGCAAAACTATTTAGCTTTAATTTGCTTTTTTGAGACCTCAATGCGACCATTTTTCGCTGCGATATCGGATTTTTAATGAAAAAGGATCTTTTTGTGTTTGACCATTGATATCTCAGCAAGCACCAATCGCACAGAAATTGAAAGGGAGGGTTCGAAAACTTGAAATAATGCTCTAAAGAATTGACGATGGTTTTTTGAAAAAAAAAAAAATTCCATGCTTGCCATGAATTTGAAAAAACAGGAGAAAAAGGGCTATTAATGATTTTTTAGAAAATCAACGGCTTAATTAAAAATATTGACAAAACGACTAACGTTGAGCGTGACTTTTACAGCTCAATATACCCACAAAAAACCTGTAAAGTTACAATTCGATCTACCAAACGGTTTTTTTGTTTCAAGGAATCAAATTTTTGAAAAGAATTAAAAGATAACGTTTCTGCCCCTAAACGTCATAATCATTATTAAAGTGGATTTTTTTGCTCTTTCCACATTTTTATCGCAAACAGCGTTTAAGTGTACGAAAAAAAAAATTTCGAAGAATTTTCGAATTTTTTTTGAACATTTTTTCGATTTTTTTTTCCATAAATTGAAACGCTGTTTGCGATAAAAATGTGGAAAAAACTCAGAAAATTTGTTTTTCCTTTAAATCGTGATTATGAAGTGTTAAAGGGCACTAAACATAATCCTTGAATTTTTTTGAAAAAAAAAAAAAAATTATAAAAAAATTTCGATTTTTTTTTTAAATTTTATTTATCTTTGTTATTTCCATAAATTTAAACGCTGTTTGCGATTAAAATGGAGGAAATGCGCGAAAAAAAATTTCTTTTGCTTCCTTATAAAGGAAGCTTTGTTTTCGCGAAAAAAAATGTTTCGCGATGTTCATGTCAGTATGTTCAAAATGTCCCAAAATGCCGAGAAATCACATTTAGAAAAAATGTCCGGACGTATGTGTGTGTGTGTGTGTGTGTACGCTTTGTGCTTTCCTTAAAATGAATATATCTAGAAAACGCTTTGGGCGATCGACTTGAAATTTGGTATACAACCAGACTACGTATGTCTCTGTTCTCAGTGCAATTTTTTTTAAAATTGCAAAATAATTGTCTATTTGGCTGGATTTTTTATTTTTTGTAAAATGTTTGTTAGTCGTCTAACTTTCGCAATTTTGCAGTTACCACCCTGAAATTTTACGTGCAGATACACTTTATAATAAGGACAGTTGGGATTGAATTTTGGAAAAATCGCTGAAGAAGTTCGGCTTTAAAAAAAATTTTAATTTTTCGCAAAAAAATTGTAAGTTCTCTAACTTTTCTAATTTTGCATCTATCGAGCTGAATTTTTTTGTGACGATACCAATGACAATGAAAAATAATACTGAATTTCATAAAAATCGCGTGGGAAGTTCAGTTAAAAAAAAATTTTGAAATTTGCATAAAATTTTGTTAACCCTCCAGCGTTCGCATTTTTGGAAGTATCAAGCTAAATTTTTTTGCACAAATACACTAGACGACAAGAATGGTTAGGGTTGAATTTGATGATAAACGTTCGAGATGTTCGTGTGCAAAATTTTTTTGAAATTTTCAAAAAATACTTGTTAATACCAAGTTTCCTAATTTAGCAGCTATGGAGTTCACTTCTTTAGCACTAATACACTGGACGACAAAAACAATTAATAATGTAATTGAACGAAATTGCTAAAAAATCATGCAAATTTGCAATTTGCATATAGCTTCTTTGTTTGTTTCCGTCGTTCATGAAGCTTCCTTTATGAGGAAGCCATGATGATAAATATACATGTCATAAAAATGGTCAAAGAGATCCTCATAAAGGAGGGTTGAGGAACGACGGAAAAAATGCGGAAGCTATCCGCAAATTTCAAATTTGCATGATTTTTTTCATTTTAATAATGATTATGAAGTGTTAAGGGGCTATAAACATGATTCTTTAATTTTTTTAACAAATTTGATTGCTGGAAACAAAAAAACCGTTCAATAGATCAAATTGGACCTTTGCAGGGAGTATTTGGGTATATTGAGCTGTAAAAGTCACACTCAACATTAGTTGTTTCGTCAATATTTTCAATTTGGCCGTTGATTTTTCCAAAAACCGTAAACAGCCCTTTTTCTCCACTTTTTTCGAATTCATGACAAAGATGGAAATTTTTTTTTCAAAAAACCATCGTCAATCCTTGTAGAGCATTAATTCAAGTTTGTGAAACGCCCCTTCTGATCTCTGTGCGATCATTGGTTGCTGAGATATCAATGATCAAACACAAAAGGATCTTTTTTCATTAAAAGTCCGATATCTCAACGCTTAAGCTTCAATTTCTTTTTTTTAGACCTCGATACCATTATTTCTTCACTGAGATACAGCATTGTTAAAAGTCACCAAAAATTTGGGAAATGTTGTGGATTCCTTAATTTTTAGGGTTCCGTACCACAAAAGGAAAAAACGGAACCCTTGTAGGATCACTTTGTTATCCGTCCGTCCGTCTGTCTGTCTAAGAACTATGAAATTTGGCAATTAATACCGTCTTATACTACAAGTATAGGGAAAAATCTGAAAACTACAAATTTCTAATTAAATCATAAAAAATATAGTCTTTATTTAAAGGACGTAATCAATCATTTGTACGGAACCCTCGGTGGACGAGTTCGACTCGCACTGGTCCGGTTTTTTCCCCTAGTGTACATATTATACAGTTGTATTAAGGTAGCTATAGCATCAGCGAAAACAAAGATTTTTCTTTGGCACGAAACTATGTCATTGTACATAGGTGTATACGTGTTCACAATTAATTTCAAACGTATTGGCGACTGCATAACGGACATATAACAATTTTAAATTCCTCCGTTTTACATAGAAGAACATGGGGAAAACTGAATATTTGCAAACTGATGAATTTTTTTGAGCACGGATTATAAAATATTTCGTGCAAGAAAAGACACCAATTTATTAATCCAGAGACGCGGTAGCGTCTCGAGACAAGTACATTTACAAGTACAATCAGAGCAAAGGAATACAGCATAATGTGTCGCAGTGCTTGGCGACACGGGCTTTCGATGTTATTAATTTATTTAGCTACTTTTTGCAAAGGATATGTAGAACTATATATACGTTTGTGAATCTACTTGTCTCCAATTTTCGTATACCATTTTTGGTGTTTTTGTGATTTTATGAGGCACATCATCGAAAAAAGTAGATTCACCATCAAATAAACCAGATATAGAAGTTTAAAGTCCGTCAGTTGTCAATTGTCAAATAATGTCAGTTTTTACTAGTCGGCCATTGAAACTCGGCAATAGCGCTTTCGCGGAAGGCACCGCACCTAACCTTAGCTTTACTGTACAAATACACATATACACACATGCACACACATGCATGGGTTCATAAAGGAAGGGTAACCCCCCCCCCCCCCCCTCCCCCGCCTTTCCGCTCCCGTGAGTGCCAGAGACATAGAGCTAAAACTTTTAACACATTTTTTTTGGAGATGGCTTGATGGAATAAAAAAAAAATAGTGAGGCCACTGTGCACATTAATTAGGCAGGTGACCGCACACTTATTTTTTTATTCCATCAAACCATCTTCAAGAAAAATATATTGCAAACATTTTGAGGTTATGTTGACATATATAAACGGACCTAAACAAGGGTCTCGATTGGTTTCGATCTTTGTTGACAACGCAGGTCGTGCTATGTGGCGTTACTAACGTGTGAATATTGGGACGTTGCCAAATCGTGTGCCTACTTTAGATTGATTCGTTAAACGTGTATTTTCAGCGATTTTGACAGTTGGTATTAGCCATATCAGCAATATGTTTTTTAATTATTTCTCTTTTATTCAACATTATGATATTTTTCTGGTGGCAATAATGCCACTTGAACTTATGAATACCAAATTTATATTTTCTTGAGATTCATGGAATTTTTTTTCCACGGACTATGATTTGACTCAACTGGATCGTTGTAGCTACCTCAAACGTGCACCCCGACTTGCGTCATCACTGCTGAAACGACCTATTACGTAACTTCGGGGTGTTACTGTATTATTTTTACTCATTCCGAATTTGTGAACATCATTCATTTTAACAGAAATGTCACCTAAATAAGTTCCCTTAATGTTAATCTTTGGACCATTCCAGTCATTATCGTAACTGCCGCGTGTTCATTGGAAAGTCAACTCTCCCATATGAAGTTGCCTTCTATATTCGTAGGATCGTTTGTCATCCCAAATATACTGTAATTTATTGCATCGGGAACTAATTCAAAATTGAGACATTTTAAAGAGTCGAATTGATCTTGCCGAGTCGGTCATTTTAAATACATTGTCAAGGCCATCGTGAGCAATTTTACGAAAGATTAGGCTCGAAAAGGCTCGGTTGGAACGTAACATTACTTACGTTTCATGCTTGACATTGTGTGAATCTAGGCTTCTATTTATGAGGACGTTTGGTTTAAAAATAATGAAAAAAGTTCACGTAAAGCCTTCATAGTTGAGGCAAAAAAAATTTTATGGTATCACTGGATGTTTTCCTAGAATATTAAGGTATTACGACGGTAAACTTAATACCACGTAATTCAGCTTAAATTTTTCTTACTTCTAATTTGTATAACGGTGCATCTCTCCACAAATTTATAACACAATTGGCTCATACTTTCACGAGAAAATCACGATTCAAGCCAATACTTGTAACACGTATTCCCTATACCCGGCCAATAAAACGTGCATGGTTTTATCTATTGCATTTGACCCGTCCGCGCGAATCTAATGAAAAACTAATATCTGGCAAAGGAAAAATTAGGATTTTTTTTTCTTTAAATAAGAACTTGATACTCATAGGATTTATTGATAGACATGTAAAAAGTTCGATATTTATTATGGAATAAATGGTCTGAGCCTGGTCGATGTATATACGTGTACCCTACTACATCCACTCTAAGTCATAACCGCACTTTTGTTTCAACAGAAATCACAGTATAGCTGCATTCGTCTTGGAGGCTTACACGCTTACAGCACGTACAGTGGTCCCTTCCTTCGATTTCCCTCCGTATGATTTAACTTCTCCTCTTTGGCGGGGAAGGTGGTCCCCTTCTGTACTTTATTTTGCAGAGTGCATACTTTGACGTCCGAAGCCTAATGTACTAACCATTTCACATAATGTATACTTATAAGACAGTTATGTACTAACCATCCGATAAATATAGATTTATGCTAGTCGTTAGTAAACATTAATATTGATTAAGTTTAATTATAAGAAGATAATGTCCGCTGATAAAAATACTGATAAACGAAAGCATCCGACGGCGGTAGCGATTGGTGACAAAATTCATGCGTTACAAGAATTAAATGTTGGTACACCGGTACATGTTATTGCGGATAACCTCAACGTGACGACACAAACTGTGAAATCATGGAAGAAAAAAGAAAAAGTGTTGGAAAATTTAAGAGACGAATACGGTGACAATTTACAAAAAAAGATCCGGAAAGTTCAGAATAAAGCCATTGACGATGCCACCTGGATTTGGTTTCAAGAGAAACGTGGTGCTGATATTCCACTACAGTGCTCTCTCTCTCTATGATATCAAGGTCGGGGCTAAAAAATATCATACGGAGGGACTCCACTTTTTTTTACATAAATGGCGGAGCATAGTCATCTAGCGCGCATGCTCGGTTAAAAAGTGCGCGAATTATTTGAACTACACTACTCGCAAAAATTAAAGGAGCAAGAAAAATTTCCAATTTTTTCGGTGATTTTCAACAGGCTGTATTTCAGTGAAAAATGGTCGTATCGAGGTCATAAAAAAAGCATTTTGAAGCTCCGACATTCTAGTTTTCAAATATTTTGGTCAAAAATTTTTAGGATCTACGTTTCTTACGAAATTTTAAGGAATGGCACGAAAGAAAATTTTCAAAATTTGTTTACCTTTTTATTTTTGTTCCACGGGCTTGGAAAAAAAAAATTGGAAAACATAAAAAAAAAAAATTTCAATTTTTTTTTGTTTTTTCGTTTTTTTTTTGTTGAAATTTAGCCGGTAACGGATACAAAATTGTACAAAAAGTCGATAAGAAATCAATTTTTCCATTTTTAAGAAGATTACCCGATCTTCAGAAACAAAAATCTTGCTCCTTCAATTTTTTTGGAAATTTCGATCAATCGGTCCAGAAGAACCGTTCAATGGATCGATCTGCAAATTGACAGGGTTATTGGGGGTACATTCAGCTGCCCATAATATTAGCAAAGCTGCAGTCGATTTACCAAATCGAGGAAAAAAGTCACTTTTTTGTACTTTTTTCAGTTGAAAGTTAAGGGTGGAAAAATTTTTTTTTCCCCAATACTCTTGAAAGGATCTTGTAGAAAATTTATTCTAGTTTCCGAATCTGCCCGATTAATTTCTGTACGCCGACTGATTGCTGAGATATCAGTGGTTAAAGACAAAAAGATTTTTTTTCATTCAAAGTCGGATATCTCTGCGAGAAATTAACGCAGAGAAAAAACTAAAAAACGAAATTGAAGCTGGATAAACAGCCTACCTGGTCCATCTATTGGTGTAGCTGGAAAAAAAAATTCCAAGCCCGTGGAACAAAAATAACAAGATAAACAAAATTTGAACATTTTCTTTCGCGCCATTCCTTAAAATTTCGTAAGAAGCGTAGATCCTAAAAATTTTTGGCTAAAAGATTTGAAAACAAGAATGTCGGAGCTTCAAAATGCTTTTTTTATTACCTCGATACGACTATTTTTCACTGAAATACAGCCTGTTGAAAATCACCGAAAAATTTGGAAATTTTTCTTGCTCCTTTAATTTTTGCGAGTAGTGTAGAAAAAATGTTTTTAATAATAACAATTGTTTAATTGTAATTTCCGGTATTAAAGGTATTTACTTAATGAAAATTTTTTAAATCAAAATTAATTATTAGAACGACTAGTGTAAATCTGTAAGACGGTTAGTAACTGTCTTATAAGTATACATTATGCGAAATGGATAGTACACGAGGCATCAACGCATGCGCTCTGCAAAATAAACAAGAGAAGGGGACCACCTTCCTCGCCAATTAGAGGAAATGAAATCATACGGAGGGAAATCATAAGGAGGGAGCACTGTACAGGGTGCTTATGTGCAAATGCAAGCGAAAGTTTTTCACACCATGTTTGGAGGAAAAGATAATTTTAAAGCGAGCAATGGTTGGCTTCATAAATGGCAATTGCGTCATAAAATACGCAGTGTAAAAATCTGTGGAGAAAAACTATCCGTGGATATACTTGCTGCTGAAAAATATAAATCTGAATTTATTGAGTATGTTACGAGTGAAGATTTGTCGCTGGATGCAGTATTTAACTGCGATGAAAGTCCATTAAATTATAAAATGTTGCCGATATCAACTTTATCAGCAAAGTTAGAAGGAGAAGCCCCAGGTATCAAGGGTAAAAAAGAGCAGATTACCGTAATGGCATGTAGCAATGTATCGGGGACTTTGAAGCTTCCACTTGTGCTTATTGGTAAATATGCAAAGCCGAGGGCAATTAAAAATTTGGCTGTGTATTACAGAAGCCAAAAATCAGCATGGATGACGTTCAGTTTATTTCAAGAATGGTTTGAGAACCAGTTTGTACCATTAGTATCGGCATTTCTTGAAAAAAGGACTCAAAAACCTGTACTATTCGTTGATAACTGTTCCGCTCACCCACCTTTGACGAAAGACAATGTGACTATCCGTTTCTTTCCTCCAAATACAACTTCTCTCATTAAACCAATGGACCAGGGTTGTCTTCAAAATATGAAGATTAATTATCGTCGTAATTTGATGACACACGTTATTGATTGCGTCAATCGGGGTGGGACGCTACCGGAAAGTCTCAAATCGATTTCTATCAAGGAAGTGATTTTTTGGATTGCCGATGCTTGGAACGACGTAACGCCAACAATCACTAAAAAAAAAAACATGGAATTTGGTGCGTTTGGTAATTGACCAAAAATTAGTTATTTATCTAAAATTTCAAAGCCTTCATCTTTTTTTAGCTGTGGCCGATCGAGGATTCTCTTCAGCTGACTGAGCCTTCCGATTGTGATGAAACAATTATAAATATACATCAGCAATTATTGGGACGGTTCTTTTACACGATTCAGGAACAACATGAATTCTCTAATGTCCAACAAGATAACGTATATGCCTGGTTTCAATCTCTCAGCGCTTAACCCCGTCGACTGTCTCAGTGACGAAGAAATTGTAGAAATCATTCGAGAAGAAAATAATTTCGAGAATTCTGAAAACCCCATTCTTAATATAGGAACTGAAATCGAGGATAATTTGTGTGGGCCACCGGTTTCAATCCTTGAAGCTCAAGAAGCGATTGATAAAGTTATACGGTACTGTAATGAAAATGATACTTTTACCAAAGAAAATTTTACGGTATTATTCGGTTTGAAAGATTCGTTGAAAAATAAAGCTCTTGAGCAGTATAAAACTAATGTTAACTAAAATAATTTTCACTGCCTCAATGGACGGAGAGAAATATTTTTGTCAGGACAGCACACTGCACGCTACCGCAGCAAATTTCCTATGTTAACATAGTGACAGCAAAAGTATTTGCTACAGTTACAAGAATGGCGTGCTACTGTTTGATTTGCTATTCTAGCAAATACCGCTTGCTGGTCCCTAGCAAAATCAGTGTGTAACGGCAACAAATCATATGTGAGAATCCTGCGCCGAGAAACAACATGGCCGTCGTTTGATTCGCTAGGAGAACAAACTGATTTGCTAACGACTGCCATATGTTTTCTCCGCTATGCTCTTTTTTGCGTCAGCAAAACCAACCGGAGAAAAAAATATCAAAAAGAAATTAAAAATATTATTTTACTTTCTTGAATTAGTTTATTGTAGATATTCTATCATTGGGAATGGGTAGGTAATTCATTCTGTCGAAGAAAATTTTCTGCTTATATGGGGATTCGAACCTGATACCTGCCTACCTAACTACCTATACGAATGCACACGCTAACGATTACGCTACCAACGACTTAGGAAAACATTTTATTGAAATAATATAATAGTTGCATCGGTGTTATTTGCAATCATTCCGTCGTAAATTGTGTGTAGGACTTCATGTGATGACGTACGTTCCTAACCTCTGTACCTGAATAATTCGCTTTTTAACACAAATATGTTTTCTTGTAATATAATACTGCGACAAATCATAACTTTTATAAATAAATTAAAAATTCATACATATGTGAAACAAGTCTAATTTTCCTTTCGGAGGAGAACTAATATTCATAAGAATCCCTTCATGCGAAGGAAGTTTTATGCATTTCAAAGTTTCCCTTTGAAGAAGTATTTTTCACAAAATCCTCTTCGCAGATTATAAATATCTCCAAATTGTTTTCTTCGCTTAATGGCAAAATATGAATTTTGTCATTGGGCGAAGGGAGTTTTAGGCATTTCGAACTTTCCCTTTGACAAACTATTTTTTACAAAATCCTCTTTGCGGATTCTAGATATCTTGAAACTGTTTTCTTTGCTTAATGGAAAAATATGAATTTTGTCATTGAGTGAAGAAAATAATTTCAAGATATTTAGAATCCGCAAAGGGAATTTTGTGAAAAATAGTTCTCCGAAGGGAAACTTTGAAATGCATAAAACTCCCTTCGCCCAATGACAAAATTCATATTTTGTCATTCAGCGAAGAAAACAATTTCAAGTTATGTAGAATCTGCAGAGAGGATTTTGTGAAAAATAGTTCTTTTTTTATAGTTATAGTTTTAATAGTTCTTCGAATGGACTCTTTAAAATGCATAAAACTTCCCTCGCACGAAGGGAGTTTTATGAATATTAGTTGTCCTCCGAAAGGAAAATTTGACTTATTTCATATATGTATGAATTTTCAATTTATTTATAATGCAGGTTATGATTTATCACAGTATCACAAGAAAACATATCTGTGTCAGAAAGCGAATTCTCCAGTTACAGAGGTTAGGATGTCATCGTGTATGTAAATCTTACATTCGTAGTGGTTTCGAGACCTCGGCATAACCTCAAAATCTGTCGACAAACTAGGGCACGTGATATCGGAGGGTTTTCAATTTCGTCATTGAGTTACGATACTGGATACCCAATATCGGAATTCCGGAACTGGTTCCGGAACTGGACAAATTATTTGGATTCTAGAAAAAAGTTGAAATTTATCAATCAAACAAGTTTTATTATACCTATTAATCCTTTCATCAACTTACGATTAAGCTACATCCGACTTTAAATAGTAACAGTCAAATATTTTTAAGAATACTGTCAATAATCATTTAGTTAGGTTTAGTTTTTTTCAGAAGGAACGAATACATTATATACGTACGTTACGTACGACATGGTACGAAAAAACACTAAAAAAAACAGAACCATTAAAGGATTAATATTTGGCAAAAACTGAGATCAAATTGATTACTAACTCAAGCAATAATCATTTTTGCGAGGAGAACGGCTCTTCTTGATAGTGTGTTCTCAAAAATAATAACGCACCTAACGATTTGTTTGAGAGCAAGCTTCGTATTCGGTTGCAAAAGTAACCAGCACATGAAAATACTCTCTCACTTTCAACACTCGTAGGGAAACACCCGAAATATAGTTATAAGTTTATATATGCCTCATGGTTGGGTTGCGTTCAGGAAGAAATGTATTGTCAAAATATCACTTTGAAAAATTGTAATGTATTAACCCCTTCACTGGTAGACAATTTTGTTCTTACTATCGACTTGAAATTTGGTACTCCAGGGTTTTCGGTGTCGCTGATGACGAATCTGCACTCCAAATTTAGAAATTCAAGATGGCGAACGAAGAATGCAAAAAGTCATTTGACGAGAGCGAAAGAAAAATAAATATTTATTTAATTTCTAAATTTGGAGTGCAGATTCGTAATCCGCGACCCCGAAAACGCCGGAGTACCAATTTTTGCTCGCATCGAACGACTTTTTGCATTTTTGGTCGGCCATATTGGATCCGCCATTTAAAAAATTTTAAGTTCAGATTCGTCATCAGGGACCTCAAAAACCCCCGAGTACCAACGTTCGCCCTCGTCAAATGACTTTTTGCATTTTCGGTCCGCCATATTGGATCCACCATCTTGAATTTCTCTATTTTGAGTGCAGATTCGTAATCAGCAGCCCTGAAAACCTCCGAGCACGGATTTTGGTTCTGAAATTCTAAGAAATTTCGTATGTAACGCATTTTTTCCAAAAGCCCGCCATATGGCGGGTTCACCAGTCAAGGGGTTAATTGGGATCTGACATGGAGGCGTGGCCGAATTCAATATGGCGCAGACTGGGGTGCAGTCGACTGTCTAAACCGTGTAGGCGGGAGTGACTATGACATTCTTAACATGGCTATTCGTAGCTGTGTTAAGGGTGAAGTTGTCAGCAAGCAGTCCCCTCCCCGTGGGTCTCGCTGTAAACCAACCGAAGAGCTATAATGTAAATTTTATAGTTCTTTTGTTGGGCTAAGAACTGTCTCTGTGAACTACCCCATCATTATTATAATATTGTACGATTATTATTATTATTATTGTCTCTCGAACGCTGGGTCTCGTGGGTGGGTCGACGTCCGGGCTGGTTCGGTTCTCTTGCTCGCGCAACTTTTCACCAATCGTAGGTTCGTTCTGATACATGCTGCGGAAAGCAATCTCCTAAACAGATGTGACGTTAAGCACACATGAAGACAAACGGAGATGGGCCAGATTGGTTAGGATGTCGTGCGGGTTTGAGGGTCGGCGACGCACGGACTTCGGACGCCTTTACACAGACTTCGGGGGATTTAATATATTTTCTAGCCTCTTCAAGGCATACATTCTTTATAGATGACCTGACCAAGGCTCCCACTAGCAAAGCCACTGGAGGCTCTGTTGGTGAGGGGACTGGGGGGTCTTTAAGAAACTAACTTTTTCTTCTTTCGTAAGGACACAGGGTTTTCAGGTGACCCGGCCAGGGCCTCACACTACCGAAGTCGCTAGAGAGGCTTCGGCGGTGAGGGAACCAGGGGGGTCGTTAAGTTTAGTTAATTTAATTCAATTTCATTTAACTTTACCCTGTTTAATCCAACTATATTACCTCTTTCCTCCTTTCTTCGTCGTAATTCTGTTTTATTCTTCTTCATCTCTCGTTACTCGACGTCGTTGTTTTATTTTATTTTGAATCGCCTCTCGGGGGATGGGTTCTCCTCGGGTGGGTCGTTGTCCGGGCTGACCCAATTCGGCCGGCGTGCAGATTCTTTTCCAATCAAAGGGTTCTGATACATGCTGCCGATAGCAATCTCCTTCTCGGATGTGTCATCAAGCATAAATGAAGACAAACGGAGATAGCCCAGATTGGATTTTGGTCTGTGCGCTCGCTAGGGTTGGTACGCGCGGGCTTCGGACGCCTTCGGGGCTCTTCATGCCCCAACCACCTCATCCTTCTCCTATTATCTCTTGATAGTGGGTGGGTCTGACCCTCCTGGGATTAGGGTCTGGGCACTCCGTTCCAGCGTACTGGGGCCGCTCTTTGGATCGGAATTTCTGAACATAGGTGGCGACTACCTGAGTCTCGTTTCGGATGTGCCGGATGAGCACAGAGGACGATAACCTCGAGACAATCCGTTCTGGGAGTATGCTTTCTGGTGCTGGCGGGTCGGTGGGCTCGGGCTGTTGAGAGCTGTGTCTGTAGGATGCTCTCGACAGCGTGGGCAGTGGGTTTCCTTTGATAATTCTTCTCGCTTCAAATGGGTTACTCCCCGATTTGTCGGCTCTTTATCAGTGTGGAGTTCGGTTTTAACGGGTTTCTCCCCGATTTGACGATTTCCAATTTCTGGAGGAGTTTCCTAACGGGTTTCTTTGCCCATTTTCTTTCTTGTACCCTGATAGGACTACTCTCAAATACTTTGTGCTTGCAGCCCTCCCTCTCCTATTGATACTTACCACTAATCTAGATTAACTTAGATAAGACTAGATTAGACTAGATTTGATAAGGTTTCAGGCAACGCAAGGAGCACCGGCTTCACCGGTGTGAGAGGGTCGGCGGCTTCGCGATCCCCAGTCAACTCTCAAGGCTAAGCTGAACTTCGCGGCGATGGCATCGTGGCAGGAGGAGGTTTCGCTCCTGTCTCAAGCGCGGGGAGGTCGTCGGACTAGCGATCGGCGATGGTCCGTAAACAACAAGTGCTCGAGGTGGACAAGCGGCTCTGTCGACCAGGAATAACCTTTCCGCATTACTCGTGGGACAAAGATGGGAACAAACGAACAAAAATCGACGAGAAGGAAGGAAGCTAGTCCGGAAGCCCATCCGAGACAAGGAAGAACATCGTCCAGCGCTAAAGGAGGTAAGGGTCAACCCGCTGCGGAATCAAGCACTCGTCGGGTCACGAGGGCACACGCGTCTGCGGTTTCGATCCAGGTCCTCGACTACGCTCTCCCTTCCGTCTGCCCAACTCGCGCGCACTCGTCGAAAAAAGTTCCGTGCCCACGTGTTCCCGAGGTTGCTCCTCAAGCCGCTGGCGTTCCGAACCCATGGCAGGTTTTCGATCTCGGCCTTCGTGCCATTGTTAGGGTAGAACGTTGTGACGCAATCGTGCGTGAAATCGCGACCGTTAGTCGGCCACTGGTGGCTCAGCGCGAAATTGAAGCTAGGAACGACGAAATTGACGCGATCGCGACCCCCCCTCGCGTTCCCGACCGACAGCCGCCGGCGGCTCGCGGAATCGTTCCGGTTGTCCCGCGTGGCAGACCCAATAGAGTCAGACCCAATAGGAAATTTCAAATTAGGGTGCTGCAGCTGAACATGCAGCGTGCGGATAAGGTGACCGGAGAAGTGCGTGAGCTCGTGGCCGCCAAGCGACTTGACGTCCTACTCCTCCAGGAGCCGCACGTCGTGAAGCAGGGTGCGAGTCAAACATTCTACGGATTCGGTGTTAGCATGAAGATCGCTGCAGTGCGCACAGCCAAACCGTGGGCTGCCGTTGCGCTCTGCAACCCCGACTATAATCTTCTTTTTCTCTCGCAGCTTAGCACGACGCACTGTGTATGTTGCGAAGTGCAGGCTCCCGGTTTTTCCTTCTACGTCGTGTCTCACTACTTCCAGTGGCAAGACGATATAGAGGTACACCTCAGACACCTCGCTATGGTGCTTCCTTCTCTGAGGGGGAAGATAGTTCTCATCGCTTTGGATGCCAATGCAAGCTCCAGCCTCTAGGGTCCGCACTCCGCAGGCGTCGAACGACCGTGGACTTCAGCTGGAGAGACTTATTCAGGAATTCGATCTTAGGGTAGAAAATAGACTAGATCAGGGCCCGACTTTCAGCGGGCCCAGGGGATCGTCGTATATCGACGTTACCCTGAGCTCGCCCTCCATGTCCCCTTTCATCGGGGAGTGGAGGATTCAGAAAGAATGGACCGGTAGCGATCATCTCCCGATGGATATCAGGCTTCGTGTCCCAAGGGCCACGGGGAATGATGGTTGTCCAGCGATCAGACGGTTCAATGTAAATAGGGCCGACTGGGATCTGTTCCCAGGACCCTGACCGATCTTTCGGAGGCGGGACTGCAGGTCCTTCCTCTCTCTTCAGTGGAGGAAGTTGAGGCTATGGCAAGGACTCTCACAGACGTCCTCACCGACGCCTGTTCCGCGTTGATGCCGAGAAAACGGTACTTTAGGAAGTCCAACCCGTGATGGACTGGTAGGTTGACCACTCTCAAGAAGGGAGTATACCGCCTCAGGCGCGCGTACAAGAGGGAACGATACAAGCCTCGACGCCTTGAGATCCTGCTGGAATACCGTACTTCGTTGCGGGCCTACAGCAACGAGGTGAAGCAGGCGAAGATCGACAGCTGGAGACGGTTCGTTACGTCGCACGGCAACGAGGAGCCCTGGGGTTTCGTTTACAAACACCAGGCGGATAAGCTCCGCGTTGAGAAAGTGCTTAGCACTCTCCGGCATAACGGCACTGTCACAATGGACATGACGGAAACCACCAGCTGCCTTTTGAACGCGCACGTTCCTGATGACCATGAGCAAGACGACACTAGCGAGCAGAGGGTGGTACGCGCATCGCATCCGATACCCCCAACGCTCTACCCTTCACCGAAGAAGAGGTTAAGAAAATCGTGCGTACCCTTAAAAATAACAAAGCTCCCGGCCCCGACCTCATCGAGGTCGTGGTAATGAAAGCAACCTTCGCGACGATCCCCGCTCAAATTGTCAGGCTTTTCAACGCGTGCCTTCAATGGGGCGTCTTTCCTTCTGCCTGGAAGGAGGGCTCCCTCAGAGTGCTCCTGAAGGGCGAAGACAAGGACGAAAAGGACCCAAAATCGTACCGTCCCATCTGCCTCTTCTCCGTCATAGGAAAACTTTTTGAAACCCTCCTTAAAAACCGCCTCGTTCGCACGGCGATGGCACAAGGCAGACTCTCGGACCGGCAATACGGTTTCACACCGAAAAAGTCGGCGGAGGATGCGATCGTCGAGCTTCGTCGCATGGTTGCGGCCTCCGAGGAGGCTTATACCGTCGCGTTGCTCTTCGATATTTCTGGGGCATTTGTAACGTTTGGTGGCCCCTTGTCTTTCATAGTTTGCGCGAGAGAGAATGTCCAGCGAATGTTTTCGAGGTTATTTGTAGTTATTTCGAAGATAGGAAGGTGAAAATCGCCTGGGGTAAGGATGAGGTGTCCAAGCAGGCTACCAGGGGGTGTCCTCAGGGCTCCGTTCTTGGACCTGTATGCTGGAACCTCATGTTCGACGGACTGCTCAGGATCCTTGACGGTCTTGTCCCGGATAGTTTTGTAGCGTACGCGGACGATCTTATCGTCCTCGTGAGGGGGGATTCACGTGCTGAAATTGAAGTTAGGGGCCAACACATCGTCGACGTGATCGTTCGATGGTGTGAATCGGCCAAGTTGAGTCTGTCGGAGAGAAAGACTGAGGCCATAGTCCTCAAGACTGTATGGAACCGCCCATCCCCGATAGGAAGGAGAGGAAAAGCGCGTCCGGACCGTCAACGTAGACCAGTTAAGAAGCTAGACTTGGCAAATAGGTACCCCGTCATAAGAATAGGAAACACCGCAATTAGATTTAAGGATTCGGTGCGCTATCTCGGCGTCCATTTCGACAAGGAAATGGGTATCCGTACCCATTGCCACTATCTTAGAGATAGGACAGCGAAGCTTTTCAGCAAGCTTAGGACACTCGCGGGAACAGGTTGGGGTTTGCGTTATAAAACGCTCGCTACGGTCTACAGGGGAGTCTTCGTGCCGACGGTCACCTAGGCGCCGCGGGGTGGGCTGACCTGTGTGGCGTTAGGGATCTTCAAATTCTCTCTTCGGCTCAAAGACGCGCACTCATCGCGACGGTGGCGGCCTACAACACGGTCTCTATACCGGCGCTGTGCGTCATCGGGGGGGGGGGGGCAATACCGGTAGATTTGTTGAAAATTTGTGTAGCTAGGTACCAAATTAGGATAGGTAGAGACGTCGAGATAAACGGGGTAAACGTGCCAGCGGGTGCAGATGACGCGGCAGATAGGATTAGAGCGGAGGCGGTGAACATGTGGCAGGCTGCCGGGCAGGTTGCCGACAAAGGCCGTACCACGTTCGCCTTTTTCGATAGTGTTCGAGACCGATTGGCTGCGCGCTGGTTCCGTCAGAGCCATCATAGCACGCAAGTTATGACTGGCCACGGCAACTTTGGTGCAAAACTCGCCCAATTTGCCTTGGGCAGTGGGGAGTTGTGCGGCTGTGGACTTTTCGACACGGCTGAGCACTTCCTTCTCGAGTGCGAAAACTACGAGCCTCAGAGAGTAGCTCTGAAGGATCGTATAGGGGATCGCGAGTGGCCCGAAGCCGCTCAATTGATGGTTGCGACGGAGGAGACATTCGCGATCTTCGACGATTATTGCAGGGAAGCCTTATGGCTCAAGGGCATGGAAGAGGTGGGAGGGTGGGAAGAAGTTCAGGCGGGAGTGGACGGGGATTAAGTAGGTGAGGAAGGAAATAGATAAGAAGGAGTGGGGAACGGAGACTTGGAGGCCTACGGGCCGCGCAGGGACGCCTAGTGCGGGAGTTGTTGGACTCTCGTGCGAAAAGCTAGCAGAACCGTAATCCTCTCGGCAAACCTGCTAGCCCGGTGACACAGCGCACGTGCGCTAAGAGTAGGTACAAACACTGCACACATACTTTGTCGACACCGGTGTCATATGCTTGAGAAGTAGGTAGGCAGGTAATTTCGACTCTCTAACAACACGCACACCGAACAATCACACTGACACACCTGACGATTGATAAAGCGGGCTAATCCTAAGTCCGCAAACTCACCCGAGACACAATCATCCTTACAAACTCTCGTACCCATGACCTTTGCCAAATCCACCAATCCGGTCTTTTCTGGGCTTGTGTCCGGCCAGGACATAGAGAGCGGGCCTTCCCAAGGTTCCCCGTGAGTAAGCGTGGACCCGATGAGCCCCTTGTGTTAGCCAACACAGAGGGACTCGGATCCTCGCGTAGCCAAACCGCTCTTTCCGTTTTCGGCTACGGAGGTCAAAGGATTTTTTTTTCACCCATGCAAGATTTTCGTGCTTTTCACCATATGCGTAGACAGCCGAAAAGTGACTCTTTTCTGACAGCTAAGGGCAAAAAAGAGCCCCTTTTTGGCTATCCACGCATATACTGAAAAGCACGAAAATCTCCCATGGGGAAAAAAAGATCGTGTGCAACGCGAGCCAGAGATTCGTCTTTTGTCTCGCGTGGTTGCGGCCCTCGCTTCGCTCGTTGCGGCAGACTTCACGCTCGACAAAAAGACTTATCTTTGGCCCTAGATGCACAAAATACTATTTTCATCGCCCGTTGTCATATGGAGGGGAATTCGCGATGTAAATAGACGAAAATGAATGCAGCGTGTGCCTATAAGGGCGAGTTAGCATGGGTTCAGTCGTTTCGGCGGCTGGGTCTTTAGATTAAATGTCTAAACCGTGTAATATTAGGCTGACCCTGTAAATAAAATATAAGTTATAAATATTAATGGCCGATAATGGTAGTTTTAACATTCATGATATTCTCCAATGGTCTGGTTCAACTCCTAGTCATCGGAATTTCGTTCTTTTCTTAGTGTACCATTTATATCTTGTAGAATATGCTACTTGACTCATACTTGACCTCAAAAAACGAATTTTACTCACCCGGTGAAATGCGTTTTTTAAGGTTGAGTATGAGTCAAGTAGCATATTCTACAAGATATAAATCCTCAAAGCGTTTTTCCATGCTTGGAGTTGCTCCACTTTTTCCATGTTACCGAAAAAAATTTTTACGTATACGCAACGTGCATTTTTTTGGGAAAATTATAGAACGTCGATTCACGGTTTTTTTTAAAACAACTCTCCCATCCATGTACGGAACATACAATTCTTTTTTTAGATGGTTTGCGAGATGTAAACACACCTACTTCTGACATTTTTGTTCAATTTTTCAAAACCACTAATTTTATTTATTACGTTGTGACGAGCGATGCACCCCGGTTTAATTTCAAAATGTAACACTGGATGTCTCACGAATTTTGTCAGATCCCTATAATGAGTGTCGGAATAACGATATTGAGGTGTTTCAATTCCGGAATTGAAATATCGGACAAATCTGTCCGAGATTCCGGAATTGCGAAATTTCGGAATTCCGGAATACATGCCCCACGACAAACAGCGCTAAGAATAAGGATCATGTGGGAGCAAGAGAGAGAGTACATAACCTGCAAATTCATTCTAGACATAATCGTGACTGCCTATCATAGCTTTGTGCGATTATATCGAGGAATTGGTAATCCTTCGCTTGTGTGAATAGGTTATCGTGTAAGGCTTCGCTAGCAAACATAATGAGTTAGATTAACAAATGACGTATGCTAAAATTTCTTCATGCCCTAGCAAATGAACGAGTTGCTGGTACTGCAAATCGCCTATGCTCGCATTTGTTCTGCGAGCAAAGCTTATATGCAACACTAGCAAATCATTTGTTACGTTTACATATTATTTTGCTAGATTTGCGAATTTGCATTTATTGTCACAGTAGCAAATGTTCGTTTGCTGCCAGAGCAAGAAATCTGCTTTATGTGCATATCGTTTTGCTATATGTGCATATCGATTTGCTAATACAACAAATAAATGGTTAGCAAACCAACTTTTGCTGTCATGACAAAACGATTTCTCTCCGTGTGTCTTTCGAGAATGCACCAAATATCAGTGTGATATTCATGTTATAAAAATGTAACTTGTTATTTTGAAATTTAAAAATACAAAGTCATTATAATTATATAACGTTACAAAGTACCAAAGAAAATTGATTCATTTTTTTTTTTTTTAATATTTCGTTCAACATATAATGTTGAAAAAATATTTAAATCTTAAGATACTATAATATAAAAATTTGTTTATTACCAGTGTACAGCATTGCTTTATACTAATCCCCCCCCCCCTTTCCTAGTAAGGCCGGGGCTGCAGCCCGCACCCTACACCTTTTCCATTCTGTATCGCAATTCTGCCGAGAGTGAAGGGAAAACTGCAGAAAAACCTTCACTGATACAGACGGTAAACTCTACCTAAGCGCCCGTCGGTAGCAATGCGAGCCCGCTCTAGCACGACTATCGTCGGTCGGTTGGGTAGTTACCTCCTCCATTGCGATCCAGTGAGCCAGTCGCTTGCACAGTTAGGTGAACCACCATCCGAGCGATAAGAACCGCGTCGGCAGGCCTCACCGAAACCATACAATTAACCGCCCACTCATCGCAATGAGGTCTTTGGGATTCCATTATTTTTAAGGTGGGGTCCCAACCCACCGGGATTGCAGCTGATAAACACTTGAAAAATTGGAATATTTTTCAGTGGTGTCGCCGGGGTTCGAACCCGGGTCCCGCGGATTACGAGACCCGCGCTCTAGCCACTTGGCCACTGCTCTCCCTAGATACTATAATATATTTGATGTAAGAAATACATTTGACTTCAAAATAATTTTAACACTTTAAAAAATGATTAAGGTAATGACATTATGTATAGCAATATTTGAATTTGAAAAATAAATTGTTTTAAAGAAATGTTCGATAAATATTAATTTTGAGTTAACAAATGACAAAAAATTGTTCCCATCTTTTCCCGGATAGCTTTCACACTTTTTGATTAAATAAATATCTTTAATATGGAGAAGTTGCAATTAAACAATTTTTAACATTAAAAACATTTTTTCAGTTCAAATCGTTCGCGCACTTTTTTAAATGCCATTCAGTCCTGGAGCGCATGCGCTCGGTGACTGCTCCGCCATTGGTATAAAAGAGTGGGGTCCCTCCGTAAGATATATTTTAGCCCCGACTCGAATATCATAGAGAGGGAGCACACTATGATGATTTAAAATGCTAAAGGATGTGGCGCTCACAGCACTCGAAGCGCCTAAGACGAATGCAGCCTATGTATACTATCTTTGGGTGTGTTTCGAATTCACATAGTCAGTACTCGCAGTGATCGGAACACACCCTTGGTATACACCGGGCAGCTAGTCGGTAGCTGCATTCGTCTTGGACGCGTTGAGCGCTGTGAGCGTCACATTCTGTAGCATTTTATATGTCGATGTATATCTATACATACGTGCTTAACGCGAGTATGCAGCCAAGGCGAATGCAGCCGATAAATCCTCCCACAACAGCTGACGCTGCGACGTTGCCGCGGTACATATATTAGTGTGCGCCTATCGATGTAGGGATGGGCGTGTGTAAGTGAACTGTATCAGTTCAAAAGTTGACGCCAGCTTGTTCAAATCTAACATTAAGAAAATTACTTTTCTCATCCATAAATATAATATTAGTCATTTTTTATAATCATCCATGCATGAATACATAATGTTGAATCAATTTAGAATCTACAACTGAACTTATTTAAAAATTGTAATAGTTTAAAAATAAAGAGAGTGGGTCGACTTTTAAAACTTTTTGGTCCGTAATAATACCTTAACGTATAGTATTATTGAGTACCATCACTTTCCAAAAAAGAAAAAACAGAATGGATCGTTATTTTATCGTGACTAATAAATACAATATTATCCAAAAACTGTTCAATTTTATATTTACTTGTTTGCACAAAATACCAATGGCCACTTATGATTAAAAAATGCTGGCATAGTAGATTTCCAAATAGAATATTCAGCAAACGTTTCAGTTCCTTTCCGTTCATTTCATTCTCATCATTTAATTCGCCAAAATTCAACAAAATGTCTCTTAATCCATTGAACATATCAACACTTTTACTTATCTCGACGACGCCTGTATTTACCTGCTCGTATATATTAACGATCGATCGAAGTGAAAAGTCACAATGGCCGTACCTATGTAACTCTATCAGTGTACTAGTATCACCACTACATATGTTATTTCAAATGCTAGTCATGGGGGTCATTTTACCATGCTTACCTCGCTATACTCTTTTCGTGAAAAAGAGCGGAGCACAAAAATCCTACATACCATATCTCAAAAGCATATAAAATACAATGTTTAAATTCGGTATAGGAATTACATAGCACTGTTTATTTTGAGAAATTTTGTCTTGAGCCTTCGGAGGATAGTGGCAATACTTTTTGCAAAGGATATGTAGAACTATATATGAGGCAGTCTACACCAACTCAGAGGTGTTTGATCCTGACCCCCTGCGATTTGTTCCATTATTTTTTATGTTATTCAGTCTATCAAAAAACGTACTCCAATATTTTTTCAAATTTTTCGGACCTTTTTGGAATTTTCTGTATCACAAAACGAAAATTTTGAGCCATGAAACATAGTGGAAGTATTTTTTTTTGGGTTTACGGAGGAAAAAGTTGATCGAAATTTTTGAATTCTTGAAATATTTACGTGAGGCATAACTTTTTCTTCACTTTAGAAGGTTATAAATATGGACCAACCTCTAAAACATGCTAATAAATAGTAAGAGTTGGCAGCACTGTCCTCACCAGCGCTCTCGAGCGAAGGAGTAGGGCATAGAGAGAGTTGAAAAGAAGATGGCGAATGACGAGTACGCGTGAGAAGACAGAGAAACCATTTTATTATTATTCCCTATTATTAATAAAGTATTATTTCATTCTTCCTTATCCCGAGTGTCATTACTATCCGGTGATCCTGAGAGAGCGAGGAGATTATTATTATCTCTAATAATTCAGAAGAGGGATTGCACCAAAAAAACGTGCCAGTGAAACAAAGGGTGAGGTGTGCGGTGTCGAGAAAAACGTCGCGGTCTTTTGTTGCGGCGACATGAAAGAATCGTGGCAAGTTGCAAGGGTGACGATTTCTTTTCATAACGACAATTGACAGTTTTATCGACAAAAAAATGGTGATAACAAGAGAAACCGAACAGGAAAACCTGTTGAGGAGAGAAGAGGAACAAAGACTCGAAGAAGAGCTCTTGGCGCGCGAACAAAAGGAGAAGGAGAAAGAAGCAAGAGAGAGACGCGAGCAAGGTGTCGAGCGAGAGCGAGACGAACGATTTCGCACACGAGAATTGCCGGCAGAGGCAACGTCTGAACAAAGATGGCAGTTCATGATGCAAATGATGATTAACGAAAGTCGAATAAATCATGAACAAGCTTAACGTCGTGATCGAGCATTAGAAAATGTTATAATGCAGTTCGCGGACATGTCCCAACATTTTGCATCGACGGGGCAAAATGCGACGCCGAGTCAAGATGTCGGTAATGAGGTGGCGTTCCAAGTTATGCCGGATTTGACGAGAAACATCGAGGAGTTCAATGGTGAGGGCGATGCTATGACCGCGAAGGCACGGATTAAAAACATTGATAGTATGAGAGAAATTCATCGTTGGCCGGGCGGTTTCGCATTGGACGCAGCGCGTATGAATTTGAAAGGTGGGGCGAAACGTTGGTTACGAGCGAGATCAAGCTACATCTCGAATTCGATCGAGTTCAAGGAGGCGTTAAAAAGACGTTCGTCGGCAAAGCAAATCTTACCGTAAGATGGCAACGCATGATCGACCGAGTTCAATCGAAGGACGAAAATACGATGACGTACTTTAACAATAAATACAACTTGTGCCAGCAAATGAAATTGGGATTCGACGAAACGAAAGAACAAGTACTAACGAGACTACGGTCACGCGATACGCAAATGCACTGATGGGTAAGGATCATAATGACGAAGACGAATTCTTACACGATATATTGCGCGTGGAGAGAATGAACAATTCGCGGAGAGAGAGAATAAGTGGGCCAAAGGACGTAAAAATGTCAACAAAAAATGGAGGAAAAGCTTCGAACGATTCGGTGAGTAAGCAACAACCGAAACTCGAAAAGGGTGACAACGCTAAATCGACGATGGTGAAAAATAAAAACGCAGTGCGAGAGCCACGTAAGGACGATGACGGTAATTACGTGTATTACAATTGTGGCGGAAGTGGACATTTGGCGCGTAATTGTTCGAAACCGAAACAAACAAGGTGCTATCGATGCAAAAAACCGGGGTATTATTGGCGAGACTGTAAAGAACCAGTACGCGAACGTGGAGGTGGTCAAGGTCAAGTGAATCGAATATCGGGTGCACCAAAAGCGGGGTTGAGAAATATTTAAAAATTGTGCGCGTCAATGGTTGCAATATGACCGCGTTCATTGCTGCAGGCAGTTCCGATTGCACTATCAAGGCAACAAAGGCGATTCAGAGCGGTCTCGAGATTCAACACGGAAAAATGGAGTTACAAGCATTTGGACCTCCCGAATTTAAATTGGTGTCTTCAGGCTGGATCAAGGCATCGATTAAGGTGGACAAGGCGTCAGCGGACAAAGTTAAATTTCGTGTGGTGCCTGATGACGTGCAAACGAGCGACGTGATAGTCGGTCGTACCTACACGGAGTTACCGCATATCGTTTATCAAAAGGTGGGCGATAAACTCTCATTCTCGGAGAAAGATGGCGCAGATCCGTTTTGCGATTTATCATTGGCGGAGGGCACATCAGTAACGGTCGAAGCGGTCGGTGATTTCCCTATACCAGTGGGAGAAATGAGATTGATAACCGCGAATCAAGGGTATTCGCAGTTCCTTTTACCGGTGATGAACATAGGCGGCAAGGATCTCACGGTGAGCAAGATCATGGCGATCGAGCAAACCGTGAACGACGAATCATCAAGGAAGAGTCAACGGCGAACGGCGAGAATCGAACGAGCGGACGTCAACGTAGGCAACGAGCAAACAGAGGAGGTCATCAGCGATTTGTTGGGAGTCTTGAACAAATATCGCGATTGTGTAGCGGTGGACGCTAATGAGATTGGACGATACGACGAGTTGAATATGGAGATCGAGGAACTTCCGGGACGTAAACCTCCATACTCGAAACCATATTCAGCGAGCGAAGCGGAGTAAAAGAAAATTCGCGAAATCGTGGGAGAATGGTGTGAACTTGGAGTGGTGACGGACACAAACACTGGGTATGCGAGTCCAGTGCTGCTCGTGAAGAAGACTGGCGAGTCAAGGATGGTGGTCGATTTCAGACGACTCAATAACCAAACGGTGAGGATGAATTTTCCTCTTCCCAACATTAATGACCATCTGGCGTTGCTGGCGGAGTCGAAGCTGTTCATCGTATTGGACCTCGCTCAAGGATACCTGCAAGTGCCGATTGATCCGAAAGACAAACACAAAACTGCTTTCATCACACCGGAGGAAACGGGAGAGTTTGTAATGATCGACTTAGAAACCAACTGCTTAGAAAAACTGAAGTTCACGATACCAATCTACAAAAGATACGTAGACGATATTATTATGGCTCTGCCTACGGACAAAATAGATTCAACACTTAACATCTTTAATTCATACCACACTAAACTACAGTTCACAGTTGAAGTAGAAACAAACAACAAATTACCATTTCTAGACATCTTGCTAATCCACAAAAATAACTCAATAATCACAGACTGGTACAGAAAACCGACTTGATCAGGTCGATTCATAAACTTCTTCTCTCACCACCCTCTTACGCAAAAGAAAGGAATTATCATGATGTTGGTAGACAGAGCGATAAAACTATCACACGCATCCTTCCACCAAAAAAACATTGAACTAATCAAAAACACAATGACACAAAACTGTTACCCAATCTCCTTCACAGAAAAAATAATAAACCAAAGGCTAAGATTAATTCATTCACAATCAAATAACGACAACGCATTCGACTCCTCCAGATTAATAAATTTACCCTATACTGAAAATATTCACCACCAACTAGTCCGCCTTTTTCGACAATTCAATATAACACTAGTCACTAACAACCAACACAACATTCACTCCATCACCGGTTCCACAAAAGATAAAATAGATAACATGGATAAATCAAACGTAGTTTACCAAATCGATTGTAATGATTGTGATGCATTGTACATAGGACAAACAAAAAGATACTTAAAAACGAGAATCAACGAACACAAAAATAGTCTAAAACACACTAACACAATAAATACAGCGTTAGCAAAACACGGAATAGAACTAAAACACAATTTTAAATTTGACGACGTTAAAATTTTAAATAATGAAAAATGGCTCAAAAAGCGATTAATTCTGGAAATGATACAAATTAAAGCACACCCCAAAGCAATCAATTTTAGAACCGACATCGACAAACTAAGCAGCATATATAATTCAATAATTTAATAATACTCAAAATAATAACGGGAAAACCTCAAATTACCATCCATCAATTGAAAATTCATTACCAAATCTAACAGTTATCAATTTAAGCCCGATCCAAAACCGGTTAACATAACCAGTCCGGCAAGAAAAATCACTAACGGCAAACTTCCCCAACCATGAAAAACCACCCCCACTTTTCAATACTCAATCACACTACCCCATTAATATAAATACCTCCTCACTCGCCTCAATACTCAGTCGCTACTTAGCTCTCGAATCGCCATGTAATGAAAACTGTTAATTTTGATCACAAATGAATCTTGGAAATTATCAAACATGAAATTCATAGGTAAATAACACATACACAAAAGTCTTGAAAAAAAAAAAAAAAAAAAAAAAAAAAAAAAAAAAAAAAACTAAGCAATAAAATATCAAAATCCTCTTTCTCACAGACACCAAGGATCACAAAAAAATGACCCGTCTTTATACAATAAATTCATAATGAATATTATCCAAGATTCATTAAATGACCAAAAAAAATTACCCGTACAAATTCAGGTCAGTCAGGACAGATAACATTTAAGCCTATAATGTAAAACATATCATACAAAATAAGACAAAAAAGAATGTAATTTTAGAAATAATAAATCTGAAGAGGATCCGAATTAGGATCGAAACGTTATACCAAAAAAATTGTCCACTGTCATTTGGACCCACTGGCCGAATCGCAGCCGATTCTTCCTTCACTATTGTCTCTCTACGGCCGCATACCTAAATCACCACTTACCCGAATGATTTTTGGCTTGACAAACGCACCATTTTATTTCACAAAGATGATGCAACGCGTATTGGGGCCATTACGAAACAAGGTAGTATTGTTTTATCTTGATGATGTACTGATACCAGGATATGATTGGAATGATTTGAAGGAGCGATTGATCATGGTGTTCGAGGCGTTCCGAAAGGCGGGCTTGACGGTGCGGTTGAGCAAATGTGAGTTTCTGAAGCAACGAGTGGCATATCTTGGGTTTGAGATTTCGGCAGAAGGTATTGAACCAGAAGAGCGTAAGTTACGAGCAATTGAAGACTTTAAGCGACCGAGTAATATCCACGAGGTAAGACGATTCCTGGGATTGGCAGAATTTTTCCGGCGATTTGTCGAAAAATTCGTATGGCGAGCTACATCATTGTACGAGTTGCTAAGAACGGGAAAAACATTCGAATGGGACGATCGAACAGAGGAAGCTTCTGTCGATTTAAAGCAGGCGCTGACAAGTCGTCCGGTTCTCAAGCTGTTCAATCCAACGAGCCACACAGAGCTTCATACCGACGCTAGTAGTCAGGGGTTAGCGGCGATACTATTGCAACGAAACGACAACGAGAGGATGCATCTAGTATACGCGATAAGCCGTAGAACTACGGAACCAGAAAAATCGTATCATTCAAGTAAGCTGGAACCTGGCGATAGTGTGGGCGACCAATCGATTGCGATTTTTATTGATCAATATCAATTTCATGATTATAACGGATTTTCAGGCACTGATTTTCCTGAACGCGCAAAAGACACGTAATCTACAAATTTGTCGATGGTATAATGCCCTGGGCGAGTTTAATTTCGAGATACAACACAGATCCGGATCGAAAATGCAGCACGTCGATGCGCTGAGTCGCGCACCGACGGAGGGGGCGATTTGTTCGGAAACATTGGACGATCGAGCATGCGTTTTCAGCTTGGCGAATGAGGAAGACGAAGTATTGATGTATCAGCTGCAGGATGACGAGCTGAAAAAGAAAATGGACATATTGCGCAACAAAACTCCAGACGAGTACACACCGCATGAAAAAGGACTGGTGAACGAGTATCGATTGATCAACGGCGTGCTGTTTAAGGACGATCAAAATCAGCTGAAGTACGTGGTACCGAAACTGATGAGAAAGGCGATGGCGGTGAGATTTCACGATTCGAGTGGTCACTTTGGACTTGATCGAACTCTCGCTAAGATGAATCGCTATTATTATTTTCCGAAAATGCGACGATATTTGAAGCAGCACATCCAAGCGTGTTTGCACTGTCTGATGGCGAAGACACAAACAGGAAGACAACCCGGGGAGTTACACCCAATTCCTCCTGGTGTGCAACCTTTCGCTGTTCTTCACTTGGATCATTTGGGACCCTTTATTACGAGTTCCAAGGGAAACAAATATATATTGGTTATGGTGGACAACTTGACAAAGTATCTGCGACTGGATGCGGTGCGCAACACGAATGCTGAGAACGTGGTGAAGAAAATTGAAAACTTCGTGTTGGAGTTTGGAGCACCTGAGCGCGTCATCACTGACCGAGGAACGTGTTTCACTTCGACGACATTTGCAAAATTTTGTCAAAACCACGGAATCGAGCACAGCCTGAATTCACCGCAACATGCGCAGGCGAATGGCCAAGTAGAAAGGGCGAATCGAACGCTACTCCCGACGATAATGGCGACGCTTGATGGGAGTAAAGAGGGCAAGGATTGGGGTCGGAAGCTGTTGACGGTGACACGAGATCTTAACAACTCGACCAACAAGACGACAAGCAAAACGCCATTTGAATTACTCTACGGTTACTCACCGAGAGCCAATGAGGGGCCGCTGAGACGTTTGACGGTGAACGAAGAGCAACGACGTTACTCTTCGACCTGAACGGTTACGAGAGAAAGCGATCGAAGAGATAAAGGATGGTTAACGAAAATTCAAGGCCCATTACGATCGTGGAAGGAGAATGAACATACAGTACGAGTGTGGAGATATTGTCTTTATGAAAACGGTACCCCAAGCTACAGGCGAGTCGACAAAACTCGAAAAACGAAATCGAGGCCCATTGGTGGTCACCAAGGTACTACCAAATGATACGTACGGAGTTGCAACATTGCGCGAGGACTCAGTAGGGCGAAGATACGCCTCGACGGCACATGTGAGTCAGCTACGATTATGGAAGCCGTTATTAGACGAAGATGAGAGGAACGAAATCGACGAGACCATCGAGTCGGAAGGAACTGAACCTCGATCAAATCGAGAAAAGGGTAGATCGGAAGCGACGGATGGCAACGAAGACTGTGATATAATCCAAAGTGAAATACCACAAGCAGTCTCATCTCAGTGTGAAACTATTGAGCAGAGTGAAAAGACGACGAGGCTCCGCGAAATCAAAGACCTCCCGCGAGATTCGACGACTATGTAGAGTAATATAGAGATGATCAAAGATCGATGGACATTTCAAGAGGAGAACAACAGTCATTAAAGATAAATCAGAGATTATTATAAAAGGAAAGTTATATTCATGTGATTCGAGGACGAAGATGAGAGTGGATGGCCGAATGTTAGCGAAAATGTAAAGAAAGCGCGTGAGCGATTGAGAGAGTAAGAGTTGGCAGCACTGTCCTCTCCGGCGCTCTCGAGCGAAGGAGTGGGACATCGAGAGAGTTGAAAAGAAGATGGCGAATGACGAGTACGCGTGAGAAGACGGAGAAACCATTTTATCATTATTCCCTATTATTAATAAAGTATTATTTCATTCTTTCTTATCCCGAGTGTCATTACTATCCGGTGATCCTGAGAGAGCGAGGAGATTATTATTATCTCTAATAGTAATAAATATAAATAATGGAAATAACACATCCAAATTTACCCAATTATTCGGCTAAAATACGTTATTTCAAGAAGTAAAATAACCTTGAAAATATCTAGATTTTTCGGATCAACTGCAGTATGCGCTGGTAAAGGCCTCCAACTTTAAGTTGGAGGCAAGCTGGGTGAGATTGCAACATATACGCCATTTACTGTTACAAAGAAAAAGCAGTGATTCAGATTCCGCATTTGGTGGGTCACAGTGCATTTCAAGTCGGAGGCTTATACTGCAGTTTGAGTCACAAGGGTTTTGCCGTGTCAAAGTTTCGCACTGCAAGGAATGGCCGATGAAAGCAAGTTCGACGAGGCCCAGTCGGTCACAATGTAACAACAGGCTTGGTGCACTCAAGTTTTCATGTAAAATACTTCAAAATAGCAGTGTGACAGAGTATTTAGAATTACTATGTCATTAACAATATAGGCCTCACGTAGAAATTTCAAGAATACAGAAATGTCGATCTACTTTTTCTTCCGTGAACCCAGAAAAAAAATACTTCCATTATTGTTTCATGGCCCAAAATTTTTGTTTTGTGACACAGAATTTTTGTGAATTTTAAAAATGGGCGTTTTTTGCGTCAAAGATGAGGTTTCGTCAATTTTTTTTGAGATGCCGGGTGGTCCAAAAAATTTGAAAAAAAATTGGAGTACGTTTTTGGATAGGTTGGATAATAAAAAAAATAATGGAACAAATCACAGGGGGTCAGAGTCAAACACCTCTGAGTTGGTGTGGACTGCCTCATATACGTTTGTAAATGTACTTGTCTCCAATTTTTGTACACCATTTTTGGTGTTTTTTTGATTTATTAAGGGAAAGTACCGATACTACGTGACCCATTTTTTACCATGTTTTACCCCCTCCCCCCTCGGTGACCACCCGTAGTATATGCCAAGACCCCCCCTCCGCCTCTAGTTTTCACGTAGTAATTCATGAATATGGTTTTGAACCATTTTTTGCAAACAGAAAGTGAAAAACAAATTAATTTGGCTCACATTTGTCTTTAAATATTAATACGGCGCTTGCCGCGTGACGCCAAGAGTGCGTGCATACCTACACTCACAATCAGTCAAAAAATTAAAGGAACAGAAAAATTTGTAAGATTTTTCAGCGATTTTCCAAAGGCTGTGACTTTGTTAATTTCGGTCGAAATTAAACAAAAAAAGCATTTTAAAGCTTGAATCTACTAGTTTCGGAATATTGAGTAAAAAAAATTTTTGGGCCTCACCCTCGACGTAGTCGAAAGAAATATCATGGCAAAAATTTTCTTGAAATGTTTGTTTTTTTCAAAACAGTCGTTGGGCTCCAAATTTTTTTTTCGAGCTTAACCAATCTATGGATTGTTTAGCTGGGTTCTTTGGCTTCAATTTGTTTTTTTTTTTAATTTTCCGCTGAGATAACGGCGATTGAACAAGAATTCGTCTTTTTTTTTAGGATTTCAATATCTCTAAAATTAATGATCGTGCAGCGAGTAAACGGTGGGTTTCGGAAACTTAAATCTACTCTCTATAAGTGCCTGTTAGTGTCATAAACGAACAAACAAATTTCGATACTAAATTTTGACTTGAAAAAGTCCAAAAAATAGCTTTTTTTCTTGTTGTAGAAATCTGGCACAACTTTGCAGATATAGCGAAAAATACCAATGTTTTCAGGTTTTATTTTTTAGCTCAATATGTATATACCTTAAAAACATGCCAATTTAAAAAAAAATCAGTCGAGCCGGTTTTTGTGACCGAATCATCGAACTTTTAAAAAAACTGAAGGAACACGTTTATTGATCGTTAAAGACCAATTAATGGTGTTAAAAATGAAAAAAAAGTTTTTCGTTTTTTGTCTCTCAAATTTGCATTTATTTAATGAGTGTGAAAGCTAAAAAAAAATCTAAATTTGGAAAAAAAAAATTGTTTGGAGCCCAACGACTGTTTTGAAAAAAGCACGAATTTCGAAAAAAATTTTGTCGGGTTATTTCTTTCGACTGCGTCGAGGGTGGTGCCCAAAAAATTTTATTGCCTCGAGATTCCAAAACTAGAAGATTCAAGCTTCGAAATGCTTTTTTTTTTTAATTTTCGATCAAAAATAACAAAGTTACAGCCTTTGGAAAATCGCTGAAAAATCTCGCAAATTTTTCTGTTCCTTCAATTTTTTGACTGTGTGTTTATAAGCTCGAAAAAGTGCGAGATTTCCCTAGAGGATATTGACTACGTGACAAAAACCTAAGCCCCCCCCCCCCCCCCCTGTGACCAAGCGTGGCATTTTGAAGACCCCCCTAAACAGGTCACGTAGTATGCAATAACAGGGTGTACATTAATCTTAATCTATAAACTACTGTATGAGCATGACAGCTGACTTGTGTTCAGCCATATTTGTAAGTTGACTGATTTTACTTTCATGGCCTGCGTCAGCGCGTCTCCCAGTAATCTCGCAAAGTGTAGCATAGCCGAGGTTTGGGGGGAGGGGGGACGCCCGTCCAACTTTTGCAAAAGCTTTTGTTGGTTGGGGCCGGCATTGAAAACGTATGAGGTATTCCCCCTCATCGGGACCCCCTTTTTGGCCGACGTCTTTAGAATTGCTTGAAACTTGAGGATGTTTTAGTGTTGCCTGAAACTATATTGTTCACCAATTTTCAGGTCTCTAACACTATTACCCTTTGGAATATACCAAATGTTTTATTTCAAACTTTTTGCGTATACAGCTCTTCGGAGCTTAAGCAAAGCACGAAATTAAATTAAAAAAATTGTTTTCCAATATTTCTCCATCGGAAATTTTAGCGTAAGAGCGTAATGTAATTCAGCGGAACAATTTTTTTAATGTCACCAGTCACGATATAAATTTGAAGTTGGAACTCGCATCCATTTACCAAGTCTTTTAGTCAAATAAAATTTTTTAAATATCGTGTTTTTCATATTCAAGAGTTCTCTGATATCAAGAGACGCGGTAGCGTCTCAACACCACATATAAAAAAAAACTGAGAGAATCCCAGTCGAGATCGCCGCGCACTCGCAAATATGCCTCCCGCCGAACCCGATTTGAATTTCAATCCAATATTACTAAAAAACACAACTTTTTTAAGATCTACGAACAATGGTGATCTAGAAAAAAAATTAGTTTTCCATTAATACCATTTTTATGTTGATTCATCCACATAATGCTGAGATATGATGACATCGCGTGGATTTTTCTCCAATTCTACCATCGTGAAAATTCTTCAACATTTCTTCGTCACCTGAATGTCCACATTTGTGAAACGCTTATACACGGGATGTATATCTATAGCTATGAGAATCATATTCGGCGACATACACTAGGGTGTTCCTTCGAGATTCGATTTTTTTTAAATATTTCTATGTATACGTATTAGGGTTGTTTAGAAGCTATGAAACCTTTGAATGTTAATTGTTCAATAAATAGCTTCTTAATCGTAGTGAAATTTTTACACGACCTCCTGGATACTTCATGTAAAAACATACCAAATTTTCAGAATTCTATCATCATTACTTCAACCTCCTTAAGGGTTAAAATAAAAAATAATGAGAAAATTCTGAAACTTTGGTATGTTTTTGTATGAGGTGTTTGAGAGATCGTGTAAAAATTTCACGACGATTAGGAAGCTAGTTATTAAGAAATTAATGTTTTGTTAAAGACAATTTTTCAAACAAATAAAAAAAATATTTATCAATAAACTTCGTTTTCTTTCCGTTGCTTTCAGTATATTGTGGATATAAAAAAATAGAAAGGTCAAAAAAAAACTTATCGCAAAGTTAAATCAGTTTCCATAAGACTACATTTAATTTTATTTAATTTGTTAATCGTAACTATTCGATAACGAGCTTCCAAATCGTCGTGAAATTTTTACACGACCTCTTAAATACTCCATTGAAAAACATACCAAATTTTCAGAATTTTCTCATTTAACGTGATTTGCTTCTAAACAACCTTAACCCCCAAAAACACGAAAAATGGTGTGCAAAAATTGGAGACAAGTACATTTACGAAAGTATCTCCAGTTTAGTCTTCTTATAAGAAGTTGTGAAAGAAATAAACATGGACTTCACAACACACATTGTCAAGCACATGTAAGTTTCCTAATATAACGTTAACTTTGCACTAATGATTGAAAAAAATAATAAAAAAAATACAAAGTACTTGGCGAGTTCGTTTTCAACGGACGATAAGTCAAAACAGTTTTTAGTAAACAGGTGAACACCAGAACGTTATTATGCTCCGTTATAAATACTCGCCAAGTACTTTTTATTTTTTTCATTAATTTTTTCAATCATGAGTGCAAAGTTAACGTTGTATTAGGAAACTACATGTACTTGACAATGCGTGTTGTGAATTTCATGTCTATTTATTTTACGACTTTTTATAAGAAGACTGAAATGGAGATACTTTCATAAATGTACGTGTCTCCAATTTTTGCACACCATTTTTGGTGTTTGCTGAAAAACGCTGAAAATATAAAATAAATATTGAATCAAATTTTATTTAACGAAGATACGAAAGAACGAGCACAGATTTTTGTTCAAATATTATTTTATTTGCACCAATACATTTTTCCATTTATGAATATTTATATAAAGCAACCCACGTAAAAATTCCCCACTTTTTATCATCGTATGCGACAACCCTGCATACACGAAAATCTTCGATCTATAAAACCACCGCTGCCGACCAATGATTCATTATTATTATTATTAGGCCGTTTTTCGATGCAAAAGCGTTATAATATTCGCGCACTATGTTATCGATTTCTGGCGTGTTATCACCGAAGAGATTGATAAATCGAGCCATGCCAACACCAGAAGACATAAGATGCAAGAAATTAATGCAAAACTGTCCGCACACATCTGACGTATCGCTCCGGAGCTGATTGTCATTGCGACGAAGAACTTGCAATTTCTCCTGAGTCCCGCGATGTGTTGCGGTATGATTGGCAGTAATCCGTAGCTGTCAAAGTACCACCCTCTGCCATCTCGATCGACGTACATGGCGACCCAGTGTTCGCCTGGCTTGGTATGCTCATCGGTATTAACGATTAATCCCGCTGGTCTAGTCCACACGCGCGGAATCCCGTCAGCCGGAAATACTCCTCATGTGGCGATCGGTAAAATTGTCAGAGCTTCTCGTATTTGAGCCGAATTCATACTCCGTTGCAGGATAAAATCGAAATGATCGCCATTATTCCGCATCCTTGTTTCAATTGTCTTGATTAATCAATTTTTTCAAAGCGATTGCGTTTGTTAATGCGCATTCCAACACCTCCTGCGTGTTTTTCAACCCGTGAAACATGCATTTCTCACGCATTGTCGATGTTAATCGCTCAAACTCGCTCAGAGTGATATCTTTCACACAAATAATTTCTCGTCCGGTGATCTCGCGCAAATATTCTGCTGACTCCCTCTCCCGCACGTATATACGTCTCGAATATGTCGCAATTTTAATTAAATTTTCGCGTAATTGCGTGCAGGAGATATTTCCGTCATGCCACTCAATTCCATGGCCAAACAACGTTCGCCAATTATTTAAAAGGCGAGTCATAGTGTTCATTTTGCTGTATGGATATAGCGGTATCACAATCCAATGCATAATGACGGGCTCGGTAACAACCACAATGGCCACTTCTTTCAGATCTTCACCGCAATCGTCTTCGAGCATTCCTCGAATATCTACGATAATATCCATATCTCAGCGGCCGTTCTCGTTAATAACTGCTGCACAACTGACATAACCAGAGCGGCAGAAGAATATTATCTTTCTGGCGTATGTTATGCGTCACATGATGAACACCCATCGCATTCATCCCGCGAATCCTCCTCCTCCTTCTCCTCCTCCTCCTCCTCCTCCTCCTCCTCCTCCTCCTCCTCCTCCTCCTCCTCCTCCTCCTCCTCCTCCTCCTCCTCCTCCTCCTCCTCCTCCTCCTCCTCCTCCTTCTCCTCCTCCTCCTCCTCCTCCTCCTCCTCCTCCTCCTCCTCCTTCTCCTCCTCCTCCGCCTCCTCCTCCTCCTCCTCCTCCTCCTCCTCCTCCTCCTCCTCCTCCTCCTCCTCCTCCTCCTCCTCCTCCTCCTCCTCCTCCTCCTCCTCCTCCTCCTCCTCCTCCTCCTCCTCCTCCTCCTCCTCCTCCTCCTCCTCCTCCTCCTCCTCCTCCTCCTCCTCCTCCTCCTCCTCCTCCTCTGCAACCAAATTTTCAGCATATTTGCTTGCGCCAAAGCGCATTTTTGCCGTCGTGCTCGCACACCCGTCCACATTCTCTAAACACGAGGGGTCATTTTGCAAAACTCGGACACTCGTATGGTGCCTTCTCGAGATCGATAACATCCCGAGACAAAATGCAGCACAATCAATTCGCTTTCTCGTGGCCGCGCGTTATAATATTTCGCGCACGACGAGCAATGTCGCGCAAATTTGAGTCAACTTGACATAACGCGACATCACCCTCGTACCACTCTATCCCGTGGAAATCGGTCATTAAAAATCGATTTTGCTTCTGTATTGACACGGGTAATTCGGAAAATGCGTACGGCGGCGCAATGATCCAATGCATCATATGCGGGCGATCAATATCGACAACGGCAATTTCTTTTGGCAACAAATGATTGTCCTTGTCGCGCATACCCTATATATCAATGATGAAGTCCATTCTCGCATCCATACCGTTCAATTGTCCGCGACGAACTAACTTTGCCGATGCTTGCAAAAGACCGAGTGCCAACAAAGACAATGTAATCCAATACTTCACCGCTGCGCGCGTCTAGTCGGAGAAATCGGCAATCACTTGACGAGCGGAATCAATTTCAAGGACATTGTCGTATTCTGCATATACGACACAATTTGCCGTCGATTCAAGCGCTTCTTCGAATCGGACTCCGATCCTCACACTACCGTGTTTCGTTAAATTCCAATGGGAACTACTATTTGCCGGAAAATCGGGTGTCAGATCGAAAGCAAGCAGACAATATCCATTCGGATAATTCGGATAATCCTGTACCCGAGAATAATGTTTGATACGCATCCACGTATAGTTTATTTTTCGTAAAGTCTGGCTGTAGGAGCCGAGAGGGAATTTGTACACCATCCACGTACAATGAGAGATAGTTGATTTTATAATTTTGAAAATTAAACGGATTCAAAGATGAATTACCGTTGAATGCTTTATTATCGACAAATCCGATAATTAAACGTTTCGGTAGTTGTCCGAGCACCACATTATCAATTGTTTCTCCATGTCCTCCAGCGTGTAATGGAACCACCTTTACCTCCTCCCGAGTAAACGGATATTTAGCCGTGGATTTGGCCAGGGCTCGAGCGTGCGCGGCGTACTAGAAGCGATGCTTCGAGAATATTCAACCCAGCACCGTTAGATAAAAACTCGCCCATGAGGCAGAATGAATCTCTGGCTCGTACGAGTCGCAATCTTATCTCCACGCCGTTCAATAAAAATCCCTCTTGATTAAAAATATCGCAGTGTAAATGACCAAGTAAATCGATGGTTTTCTCTGTTGATAGCATCTTCATTCGTCCTTCCGAACCCATATTCGACCGCCCTCTTATATCGTCCATAGCACCAGCTGTATCATTATCCCCTAATACGAAGCTAAGATGCGACTGTTTTAACAGTGTTTTAACATTTAACAGTGTCTCTATGTAAGCACCATAGGCGTACGCGTTATTCGGTGGGGAAACCAATTTTTGATTCAAGTAAACTCCAACTTGATTAAACATCAAATGTAAAAAATTGTTTACAGGACCAATTTTAGGAATATCCTTCGTCAGAGGCGTTTTTCCACTCGTATCGGCCGCCTCCTCGTCATTAGGTTTTTTTTATTTGCACATGAAGACTGAGAATAGTGTGAGCGAGATCTATGTATTCGCCACCTTGACCAGGCACGTCAAATTCAATCGGTGGATCGACCGTGAGTCAAGATATTGGCTTGTAACAAACCCAGTTGGAGCCTTCAATTGTGGTTTGTGTCGGAGGAAGGGAAAACAATTCGAGCTCCGATTTCATGCACTCGCGCGAGTGCGCGTGTAAAAAGGCCATTTTTGTTTAAGCAAAGATATCGGCTACAGTGCGCTGTATTTTTCTTTTATTTTTGCGATCTTTTTTGAGCGTCGTCTTTTTATTTTTCGCTGTCTTTTCCCTCTTCTTCTTCTTAATTTTATTGTTTTTCACAGAGACACGTCACCCAACGCGCCCACTGCTCGAATGTCGAATGCGCGAAATTTTTCCCTTTTTATACCCTGATCCTTGCATCAAACGCTCAATTTTTCCCTCACCTTTTCGTTTCAGATTGCCCACCGATTCGTGCACTCTTGCGCGAAATGCGTCTTTCAGGGTCAGATCTCTCTGCAGCATGTCCCCGGCGTTGTTTGCACTCGCGCGTATCGCCTCTTTACGCACTGCTGTAGCACCTTTACGCCGAAATGGCAATACTCTTCAAAAAAGCCCGCCAAGAAAACTTCCGATCCCGTGACCTCTTTGGTTGGGTGTGCCAATGTACACGTGGCTTATTCCTCCGTATCCTCGTCGGCCCAACCCAATCTGGAAATCTTTGTTGTTAACCTCGTCGTCACCGTCGTAGTATAATGCTCCATGTAGCCTTCTTAGCGCAGTCTCTTGAACTGCAGCGTCACAGTCAACGTTCCGTACTCGAATGGTATAGCTTTCCCAAACTCGTCCCTTATATCTATTTCAATCGTGTTAAAATCATTGCGAATGAGTGGAATGTAGCGCTGCGCGGGAAAATATTTTGTTCTACTTGTGCCATACTCTCCCATGCTTTTCACAGGCACGACTCGTAATAGCGGTGCCTGCACATCGCCTATGATACACGACTCGCAGATGTCCGAGTAGATGAACAAACTATTCGGTATTGCTCAAGATAGCGATGCAGGACGCAAGCCCTGATGAGAATGGTTTGGCCCAACAGCAATATTTTTTAGAGCCTCGGGGCCAAAGCCCAGCAATGCCGCTATTATCGGTGAGACGCGAAAATCGTGATAACGCGAATCACTACATTTTCGAGAGACTGACACAACCATTATGCTCGTGATTGAAATTCAGGCATCCCGATATACAGGGTAGTTTATTGATACACTCAATTAAAGCATCCACTGAGGAATATACGCAGTTGGGCACATTATCATATTTTGTCGCGCGTCGAGTATGCTCATTACTAGCCGATTTATCATAGTCTCCGTCTTCGATGATAATAGTATTTTCCTCCCGCGGAATATGGAGGAAGGTCATTGGATAGCTGATTTCCGCTACCGAAACGCCCCAGTCTCCCTCCAATCGTAGCTGTCTCGGTAATTTCGTGATAAATTTCGTTGATGTATTATCGGGAAAGTAACCCATGCTGCTGTTACTCGGTAATACGACGAAGAAAAAATTGTTTTCTCGCAAATTCATACTGCAGATTTCGTTTATTGGTTCCGTCTCTCACGAACACGCGTCAATTCTTGAGTATAAAAAATACCGTCGATAATCTGGTTATCGAGATCACGTAAAATATACACGATAGGCTGACAATCAACGGATATTCGATCGATTTTAAATAATTCGTTGCTCCACCCGCGCTCGTAACCTTTCGCGAATGCTGCTTTGGCATTACTGATGCGCAAGAGATCACCCACCCTATATTTAGGCGTTTTATTTTTTCGATTTCGCGTGTATCGGCGAGCAAGGTTTTTTCGCGCTTCTGCCGCATTTTTCAAAGTCACATTGACCGGCTTTAATTGTGTGCCGCTATGTCAAGCGTGATTATACGCGTTTACAATTTTTTGCAGCACATCGATATTATGCTTATTTCGCGTATGCGTGAAATAACGCCACGTGCGTTCTTTCAATGGTGATTGAATCTTTCGACGATTGCAGCTTTCACATCAGGATTACGCGTTGCACGAAAAGAAATATTTTTTTTGCGCAAAAATTCCTGAAAAGGTGCTCCGATAAATTCTTTGCTACGGTCAAACTGTAGCCGACGAGGCACATTATTTTTGCTACGGAACAGTATACGCGCAAAAGCACGCGAGATACTCGCGTGCTTGATACTGATACACATTGATACTCGTCTTATCCCTTAATGGCTCGACTCAAACATACTTGCTCAATACATCAATGACGACTAGCAGATATACAAATTTATCGTTGTATGCTGCGATTGAACGAAGATCAGCCAAGTCAGCCTCCTACACATCGTCGATATTCCTCACGTTCTATGACCAACGCGGGAATCGACGTCGCACAAATCGATGCATATTGTATGAATCTTGTGTCTCGAGCCATCGTAAGATATTTTTTTTATTGATTCTTCGATCTACAATAGCACGCTCGAGATTTTACACTCGTGAAAACGATGCGGGGCGAGCGGGATCATGATAAATCTTATTTAGAATTTTCATAATTTTGGCGCTGTCCACGCGATGCGACGTCTTTTCTGCTTATTATTATCCGACAGCTGATAACCACGTCCTTGTTGTTGCTTCGAAACCGTCTTATCTTCCTCGTCCTCGGATTCTCTAAGAGGTCCAGTGTGGAATGCCGTGGCCCTCGTCTCCACCTCGTCGTTGTCGCTTCTGCCGCCACTGCCGCTGCTGGCAATGCTCTCGACGGGCGTTGGTAATATAAGGCGCTTACGAGGTGTTAAAGTCACAGCTCCTTCTTACAGCAATTCAGGATTTCCGATAAACTCCTGGGGCATCTGCATCTTTCGGAGATGTTCCGCAAAATGAGGTCCACTCTCAGGTCTTGCCCTTTTTCACGCGCGCATTGCATTATTTACAAGATCAACAATGTTGGAATTTGGAATTCTCGTGCCACCAATGGATACCGCCCCACTGTGGGCAGAATCACTGAAAAATCGGCAAAACCCAAAAATTGAGTGTTCTCATTTCGTATTTCTATGTATGTCATTTCAAAGACCAGGTATTTGTACGCCCTATTGTAAAAGGACCGGTCCCTACCCTTCGCGGTACTCGACTTACGACAGTCTGAACTCGACCGTTCGAGAGTGAAGAACGTAGCGATTTTGTACGCTGAAATTTTCGATTCGCGCAAAGTGAAATATATTTTGTTCTACGCTACCGATTTCAAATCGGTAAAATGGGAGATAATCTTGAAGGTATGTAGAATATTATCATGTCAAATAGTTTTTTGAAATTTGAAATATTGTATGTATAAAAGAGTGTTCAATGTATGCATTTTAAGCAAGCTTGTAAATTTATTTTTCCAAAAGAAGTATAAAAATAGTTGTGATCCCAGGAGATCCCAGACTTTTGAACATTGTAGCCTATTGATAATGTTATTAAGATTAGAATTTATAAAAAAAATTCTGCAGATTGTTGCATATCTGGCTTTGGGAACCGGAATTCTCATGTCGCGCAACGCTTGGCTTCTTTGTTCAGGCTGGGCGCATAGTCCCCAGCAGGTAAACGTATACCTGCTGGGGACAATAGCCGGTCCTTGTGGAATATAAAATAATTTTCTACCCAGTGATCTATTCGTAAAGAGTCATGATTCATGTAACGGGTGTTCAAAATGTTACAATAATTTATTCTATCATTTACAATTAGATTAAAATTTTTCCCATGAACACATTCATTTTTAGTAAATGTTTATCATACTTGTTTTATTCTAGGTTCACGTGCCATGGATTACACGTGCACTTATCAGGATATTTTTGGAATGATTAAGGAGAAATTTAAATTGTGCCTGGATGAGCAACTTCAGATTTTTGAGGAAAAAATTACTCTTGAGTCATCCGAATCTTTCACGATTGACAACAATGAAAAGGATTCATTAAAAAAATTACTTTGTAATATCAAAAGTAGATGGCTCGAAGTGCACAGAAGCCACGATGCATTTTTTAAAAAAAATGAAAAATGGTTGCAAACTTCAATAACTATTTTGGTAATTAATTTTATTGATGTTTCGAAAACTCGAGTTATGGGTCAAGATGTATAGTATAACGCTCGCGCTATTTTTTTCAGAATTGTACGAAACCAATTGGAGAGCCATCAACTTCGGGTGTATCTGGGCGACCTCGAAAATTGAGTTTTGAAGAGTCGAGTGAACGTACCAAGAAAAGAAGGGCTTTAGAAGTCAGTGAAAAGCATTGCGTGGAGGAATTAAGTTTGGCCACCAGGATGAGACTCAGTTCTGCAGGATTAAACGATGCTGCCACTATTTTAAAAAACATCACAACAAAATCTCCCTCAAGAGCTGCGAGATACCGAACAGCATATGAATCGTCGATAGATCCACGGCTAGTTGAGATGTCTGGAGATGAAGCACTGATAGATTTTGTAAATGCAAAACTAACAAAACAGCAATACATAGACATCAGGCGATCTTTGAGAAATAAAAAAGTTGCTATTTATCCATCGTACGCAAAAGTCGTTGCTGCTAAAAATCGTTGTTACCCTTCAGATATAACGGTAACTGAGACTTTAGCCGAAGTGAAATTACAGTCTTTGATTGATCACACTTGCGACAGAATTCTAAAGTTGCAAACTGACGTAATTAACTCTTTGCGCCCTGAAGAATCGAAGAATTTAAGACTAATTTGTAAATGGGGTTGTGATGGAAGCTCTGGGCACAGTGAATACAAACAAAAGTTTACGAATGCTGAGAGTTCTGATGCGAGTATATTTTTAACGTCTTTAGCTCCATTGCAAATTTTAGGATCGGATATCTCAAAAAAAGAATTCGTCCTTTGGAAAAATCCCAGGCCCTCATCTCCACGGTATTGTCGCCCTATTAGAATTCAATTTTTAAAAGAAACTGTGTCGTCAACGATTCAGGAACGGCAACACGTTGATAATCAGATCGAGTCTCTCACCCCTTTTACGACATTTATTGACGGGAAGGAAGTTACTGTTAAATACGAGCTGTATTTCACTATGATTGACGGCAAAGTTTGCAACTCCGTGACAAATACAAAATCCGCAATGCGTTGCTATATATGCAATCTCACATCATCGCAATTTAATGACATAGAGCTGATGAAAACTGTAGACCTTGACAGAACTCGACTCGAACTTGGATTATCAACGTTGCATGCGTGGATCCGTTTTTTTGAGTGCTTCTTCCACATCGGCTATAAAATCGGTGTTCACAAGTGGCAAACTCGAAAAGATGAAGAAAAAAAAGTAGTTGCTGAGCGAAAACGAGTTATTCAAGCCGCATTCAAGAAAGAGTTGCATCTTGATGTTGATAAACCGAAACAAGGGTTTGGTAGCAGTAACGACGGAAACACTGCGCGACGTTTTTTCGAAAATACTCAAATTTCATCAAGAATTTTGGGTTTGGACGAGAATATTATGAAAAGATTCCACATAATATTGCAAGTTCTTTCAAGTGGCTTTGCCGTAAATGTAACTGCTTTCAAACAATATAGTCTTGAAACCGCCGAAATGTTCGTAACTTTGTATTCTTGGTACTGCATGCCAACTACGGTTCACAAAGTTTTGATTCACGGTCCTTTGATAATTGAATGGTCCCCGCTTCCTATCGGGCAAATGTCAGAAGACGCACAGGAAGCCCGTAACAAGGATATTAAAAAATATCGCGAGTGTTTTGCTCGAAAACACTCGAGAACAGCGACCATGCAAGACGTTTTCAATCGACTCCTCTTAACTTCAGATCCGTACATATCGAGCATGGGCAAGCAGTATCCGAAAAAAGCAAAAAGTTTATCACCAGAAGCATTGCAACTTTTGCTCTGTACCGATAGTTCTCGCGATAAGTATGGTTTAGGTGAATTAATGGAATACACGAGTGACGAATCAGAATCCACCAATTCCTCTGACGACGGCGATCGCGATTCCGACGCTGACGATTATGATTAATATTGAAATCAGGAATAATTATTAATAATTAATATTATTATTATTATTATTAATTATTAATTATTCTATGTAACGCACGTATTATTTTCGGTGAAATTTAATTCGTTAAGTGTCGATTGCTGTTTCAAATGTATTTAGCAATAAAATTCGTTAAAAATGATTTATAACTAATTTTCCGAAATTATTTGAAAACTTTCCCTCACTTCCAGACAATCGTTTTGTTTTCCCCAAATCTCATTCAAAATTTATAAAAAACAACCTTCAAAACACAAATATTGATTTCTGAAAGCAAAAGATGCTTATGAGTAAGATAAAAATATATTTTCGGTTCGCCATTTTGTTTTTTTTCGAAATTTTGATTCAGGATTTTCAATAAGTGACTTTTAAACCGCAAATTTACCGATCCCTACACAAATCGGATGCTTTTTAGTAATGCAGATAGTCACTTCCGGTCCGCCATTTTGTTTTTTCGAAATTTTGATTAGAGATTTTCAATAAGTGACTTTTAAACCGCAAATTTACCGACCCCTACTCAAATCGGATTCTTTTTAGTAACGCAGATAGTCACTTCCGGTCCGCCATTTTGTTTTTTCGAAATTTTGATTCAAGATTTTCAATAAGTGACTTTTAAACCGCAAATTTACCGATCCCTACTCAAATCGGATGCTTTTTAGTAACGCAGATAGTCACTTCCGGTCTGCCATTTTGTTTTTTCAAAATTTGGATTTGAGATTTTTAATCAGTGACTTTTAAACCGCTAATTTACCGATCCCTACTCAAATCGGATTCTTTTTAGTAACGCAGATAGTCACTTCCGGTCCGCCATTTTGTTTTTTCGAAATTTTGATTCCAGATTTGAAATCAGCGAGGTTAAAAACTCAAGAATCACCATTGCATTTTTCAGTACGCACATCGGCCTAGTTTTGCCGATTTTTCTGTGAATCTACCCACAGTGCGCCCCATTCCTATCCCAACTGATTTTTGTATTTGGCGATGTATTTCGGTTCAAATTGCGCAATCATAATTTTGCCTTTGTTCGAAATTTTTTTGGTACATTATCGATAATTAATGTATCGTTCAATTGCGATTTAACAGCTTCGATTAAAGCTGCTTCTCGAGATCGGGCATGATCATCGTGTTCTTGTTGCTTCGATATTTCTATGCTCGCCTCACGAGGCTGCTTGTTCAGGTCATCCGCGTCGTTACGCGAAGTCAATGCAATTCGAAGGTAACGCTGCAAGACTTGTAGATAAGCACTCCACTTTTCTCTCTCGCTCTCGTATGTAGTGATTCGCGTTGTCACGATTTTCGCGTCTCACCGATAATAGCGGCATTGCTGGGCTTTGGCGCCGAGGCTCTAAAAAATATTGCTGTCGGGCCAAACTATTCGTATCAGGGCTCGCGTCCTGCATCGCTATCTCGAGCAATCCCGAATAGTTTGTTCATCTACTCGGACATCTGCGAGACGTGTATCATTGGCGATGTGCAGGCACCACTATTACGAGTGTTGCCAGTGGAAAGCGTGGGAGAGTATGGCTCAAGTGGACCAAAATATTTTCCCGCGCAACGCTACATTCCACTCATTCGCAATGATTTTAACGCGATTGAAATAGATATAATAAACGAGTTTGGGAAAGCTATACCATTCGAGTACGGAACGTTGACCGTGAAGCTGCAGTTCAAGAGACTGCGCTAAGAAGGCTACATGGAGCATTATTACTACGACGGTGACGACGAGGTTAACAACAAAGATTTCCAGATTGGGTTGGGCCGACGGGGATACGGAGGAATAAGCCACGTGTACATTGGCACGCCCAACCAAAGAGGTCACGGGATCGGAAGTTTTCTTGGCGGGATTTTTCGAAGAGTATTGCCATTTCTGCGTGAAGGTGCTACAGCAGTGGGTAAAGAGGCGATACGCGCGGGTGCGAACATCGCCGGGGACATGCTGTAGAGAGATCTGACCCTGAAAGACGCATTTCGCGCAAGAGCGCGCGAATCGGCGGGCAATCTGAAACAAAAAGCTGAGGAAAAAATTGAGCGATTGATGCAAGGATCAGGGTATAAAAAGGGAAAATTTTCGCGCATTCGACATTCGAGCAGTGGGCGCGTTGGGCGACGTGTCTCCGTGAAAAACAATAAAATCAAGAAGAAGAAGAGGAAAAATACAGCGCACTGTAGCCGATATCTTTGCTCAAACAAAAATGGCCTTTTTACACGCGCACTCGTGCGAGTGCATGAAATCGGAGCTCGAATTGTTTTCCTTTCCTCCGACACAAACCACAATTGAAGGCTCCAACTGGGTTTACTACAAGCCAATATCTTCACTCACGGATGATTCACCGATTGAATTTATCGTGCCTGATCAAGGTGACGAATACATAGATCTCGCTCACACTATGCTCAGTCTTCGGGTGCAAATGAAAGAACCTAATGACGAGGAGGCAGCCGGTACGAGTCGAAAAACACTTCTGACGAAGGATATTCCTAAAATTAGTCCTGTAAATAATTTTTTACATTCGATGTTCAATCCAGTTGATGTTTACTTGAATCAAAAATTGGTTTGCCCACCGAATAATGCGTACGCCTGTCGCGCTTACATAGAGACACTGTTAAATTACGGGCCAAGCGCTAAACAGTCGCATCTTAGCTCCGTATTATGGGATGATGATACAGCTGGTGCTATGGACGATATAAGCGGGCGGTTGAATATGGGTGTGGAAGGACGAATGGAGATGCTATCAACAAGGAAAACCATCGATTTACTTGGTCATTTACACTGCGATATTTTTAATCAAGAGGGATTTTTATTGAACGGCGTGGAGATGAGATTGCGACTCGTACGAGCCAGAGATTCATTTTGCCTCATGGGCGGGTCTTTATCTAACGGTGCTGGGTTGAATATTCTCGAAGCATCGCTTCTAGTACGCCGTACAAAAATCGCGCCGGGGGTTTTGCTCACACACGCTTGAGCCCTGGTCAAATCCACGGCTAAATATCTGCTTAGGAGGAGGATTCGCGGGATGAATGCGATGGATGTTCATCATGTGACGCATAACATACGCCAAAAAGATAATATTTTTCTGCCGCTCTGGTTATATCAGTTGTGCAGCAGTTATTAACGAAAACGGACGCTGAGATATGGATATTATCGTGGATATTCGAGGAATGCTCGAAGACGATTGCGGTGAAGTTCCGAAAGAAGTGGCCATTGTGGTTGTTGCCGAGCCCCTCATTATGCATTGGATTGTGGCACCGCCATATCCATACGGTAAAATGAACACTATGACTCGCTTTCTAAATAATTCGCGAACGTTGTTTGGCCATGGAATTGAGTGGCATGACGGAAATATCTCCTGCACGCAATTACGCGAAAATTTAATTAAAACTGCGACATATTCGAGACGTATATACGTGCGGGAGAGGGAATCAGCAGAATATTTGCGCGAGATCACTGGACGAGAAATTATTTGTGTGAAAGATTTCACTCTGAGCGAGTTTGAGCGATTGACATCGACAACGCGTGAGAAATGCATGTTTCACGGATTGAAAAACACGCAGGAGGTGTTGGAATGCGCATTAACAAACGCAATCGCTTTGAAAAATGGATTAATCGAGACAATTTAAATAAGGATACGGAATAATGGCGATCATTTTGATTTTATCCTGCAACGGAGTATGAGCTCGGCTCAAATACGAGAAGCTCTGAGAATTTTACCGATCGCCACACGAGGAGTATTTCCGGCTGACGGGATTCCGCGCGAACACTGGGTCGCCATGTACGTCGATCGAGATGGCAGAGGGTGGTACTTTGACAGCTACGGATTACCACCAATCATACCGCAACACATCGCGGGACTCAGGAAAAATTGCAAGTTCTTTTGCTGCAACGACAAGCAGCTCCAGAGCGATACGTCAGATATGTGCGGACAGTTTTGCATTATTTTTTTGCATCTTATGTCTTCTGGTGTTGGCATGGCTCGATTTATCAATCTCTTCGGTGATAACACACGAGAAAATGATGACATAGTGCGCGAATATTATAACGCTTTTGCATCGAAAAAACGGCCTAATAATAATAATTAATCATTGATCGGCAGCGGTGGTTTTATAGATCGAAGATTTTCGTGTATGTAGGGTTGTTGCATACGACGATAAAAAAAGGGGAATTTTTACGTGGGTTGCTTTATATAAATATTTATAAATGGAAAAATGTATTGGGGTAAATAAAATAATATTTGAACACAAATCTGTGCGCGTTCTTTCGTATCTTCGTTAAATAAAATTTGATTTAATACGTATTTCGCATTTTCAGCGAAAAAGTGTTTGTGCCACTCTGACGCCCTCGCCTACCCCCACTTCTCCCCTCGCCATCGTTCTCCGCGCCGCAATAACTCTCCTCGGTGGTAGGGGAGAATTATTGTGGTGGGGGAAGCCGCATGGTGGGGGTAAAAGTGGGCTGCGCTATAGTGGCACACATACTACTGCTGAAGAAAAAAAGTTGCCAACCTTAATATTAATATTATTTTGTTCACTGCACAATCAAGAATTTTGTTCGCTGCGCGATGGCCAAAATTGTATCCATAATGAGGCTTATGATTTTTTTATTCATCATTGGTAGATTTTTAATTCAGAATCCAATTTGTGGTGTGAGTTGAAGAAAAACAGTTACGAACCTCAATATTAATAGCATTAGGTCCACTGTCGAAAAATTCAAAAAATTGCAGAACATTTTTTGACGTGAATACATCTATAAATTTGGATGGGTAGCTAAAAAAAACTGATGATAATAAAAATATGGGTATACGGTTTGGTGCTGTAGCTACATATCTATCATCTACATTCAAAATTCAATTACACCACTCGAAAGATAGAGGATCAAAGAATTCGTTACGCTGAGTTCGGACCGTGATGCATCCCCCATGATGGAGAGGGAAGCGCCGCAATTTCGAGGTCGTTTTGCTGCGCCACATTATATTTATTGACTATAAATTTTGACTCGAATAAGCTACGACGTTCGTTCGAGTCTCAATCGTCAGCACTCGTCAAATTTCCGGTGTCCAGGTCGACCGCTCGATAGTTTTCGGTGTCCAGGTCAACTTCTTCATAGTTTTCGTTATCCAGGTGAACCGCTCCATAGTTTTCGGTGTCCAGGTTGACTGTATCATAGCTGTCGGTGTCCAGGTCAACTTTTTTATCGTTTTCAGTGTCCAGGTGGATCGCTCCTTAGTTTTCGGTGTGCAAGTCAACCGCTTCATAGTTTTTGGCGTCTAGGTTGACCGCTTCATAGTTTTCGGTATCCAAATCAACTGTTTCATTGTTTTCGCTGACCAGGTGGATTGCTCTATAGTTATCGGTATCCTCGTCGATCGCTTTAACGTTTTCAGTGTCCAAGGCAACCGCTTCATAGTTCTCGGTATCCAAGTCAACCGCTTCATAGTTTTCGGTATCCAAGTCAACCGCTTCATAGTTTTCGGTATCCAAGTCAACCGCTTCATAGTTTTCGGTATCCAAGTCAACCGCTTCATAGTTTTCGGTATGAAGCAGTCACCCTCGACACCAAAAACTATCAAGCGTATTTATTGCATGAGTAGTATACCTATGTATTAAAGTAATCCTAATGTAAAGTAAGTAATTCCTAGGGATTAAAAAAGCAGCACTTTTAATCCCTAGGTATTTGTTTCATTGCCATTTGTTTCATACTTTTCCTATTACAGACCTATCATTAATAAAGTTATAACCCAGTAATTATTTAGTAAGACGAATTCTTTCCTGAACCCGACGAAATGAAAATGTTGCCATTACAACTAAAACATGGAAATTCGAAAGACTTCTCAATGTTTAAAAATGATTATGACAAATATAATACGCTCAAAGAAAATATAACTGGTTACATACATGTATTCACGGAAACCCCCAGCCACACCCCGATTTTTTTTTTAATTTTATTCATAAAGTATTGAAATCTCCATTTTGGAACAAAGCTCAAAAATTTTGTTATACTTTATTAGATTATTCTGAATTTTTTCAGATTTTACAAAAAGGTTCCTTTAAAAAAAAAATCCAAGAAACGCATGACCAAAAAATTCTGGAAAAATTTAAGAATTTTTTTTTTCAATGTGTTCTTTATATAAAAAATTTAGATGAAAATCGAAATCATCAAGTCAAGATTTTAATCGAAATAGCGTGGAATGCTTCATATATATTGGGTCAAATCGACTAAGAGTTGGAATCGGCCCCTTTCAATTTCGATGAAATTGAACCAAACAGAAAGCTACTCATCTCATGTCATGTATAACTTACATAAATATCGATGAAGCTGTCTTCCTCAGTAACTTTTTTTTACTAATTGCAGTGTTGGTTTTATTAATTTGTTTATAAAACGTGCATCGCGTTAATTATACATATATATGGGCCATTTCAAGACAAATCGACCAAGAGTTGGAATCGACCTCTCTCAATTTCGATGAAATTTGGTGAGAAGTTTTCGTTTTCAATAAAACAGAGTTCTACCAATAAAAAAAAAATTTTTTTCTTCAAAAGTTATGCAAAATTCAAAATTTCTTAATTTTTCAAGTCTTTCAAATTTATTTTATAAATATATCAAAAACTATTATAGTTACGAAAAATCGTTTTGAATTCGTTTTGAAGAGTATACTTGGGGCTACGAAAAAAAAATTTCCGAAAAAAAAATTGAAAATAGATGAATTTGGAGAGTTTTGAATTTTAAAAAATCGTGAAATTAAAGTTCCATATTTTATGTTTGGTTTAATTTTTTTGATATAATACCGTGTACTGATCTCAAAAGATCCTGAAATTTTCAGAGATGTTAATTTTTTTTCCAAAAATATACATTTTTGAATTTTTAAGAATCGTGCAGATCCACAGTCAACATTAAATTTTTGGTTACATTTTTTTGTATGATACCTTGTACTAATCTTAAAAGATCCTAAAATTTTCAGGATGGTATATTTTTGTTTCAAAAATATAAATTTTTGAATTTTGCTAAAATATTTTTTTTTTTATTTACCATGAATTGAAATTTTTACTGCTTAAAATTACAGAATTATATATTGCTCAACTTTACTTAACTTAGAGGAAAAACAAAAATTATTTTTGACAAAATTCAAAAAATTTTATTTTTGAAACAAAAACACACCATTCTGAAAATTCAGGATCTTTAAAGATCAGTACCAGGTATTATATAAAAAAAAAAATAACCAAAAATTGAATGTTGATCGTGGATTTGCACGATTTTAAAAAATTCAAAAATTTATATTCAACAAAAAAAAATAATACCTCTTTGAAAATTTCAGGATCTTTTAAGATCAGTACAAGGTATTATATAAAAAAAAATTAAACCAAAAAAAAAAATATGGATCTTGGATTTTCGCGATTTTTTTAAATTGAAAATTCTCCAACTTCACCATTTTTCAAAAAAAAAAAATTCGGAATTTTTTTTTTCGTAGCCCCAAGTCTACTCTTCATAACGAATTCAGAGCGATTTTTCGTAACTATAATAATTTTCGAGATTTGAATAGATAAACTTGACAGATTTGAAAAATTGTGAAATTTTAGGTTTTCAATAACTTTTGAAAAAAAAATTTAATTTTTTTCTTCCGGCAGAACTCCGTTTTATCGAAAACGAAAACTTCAGACCAAATTTCATCGAAATTGAGACGGGTCGATTCCAACTCTTGGTCGATTTGACATGAAATGGCCCATATATATGTATAATTAACGCAATGCACGTTTTATAAACAAATAAATAAAACCAACAGTGCAATTAGTAAATAAAAAGTTACTGAGGAAGACAGCTTCATCGATATTTATGTAGGTTATACATGACATGAGATAAGTAGCTTTCTGTTTGGTACGCTTCGATTCTTTCGGTAAGTCACAGCGCTCAAAGTGTCCAAGACGAATGCAGCTTTTATAAGCTAGAAAGCTTTGGATACCGAAAGCTATGATACAATCGACCTGGACATCGACAACTGTTGAGCAATCCCCCTGGGCGCCGAAAAGTATGAATAGATTGACCTGGACCGAAAGCTATGATACGGTCAGCCTGGTCACCGACAACTATCATTGCGGGTGACTTGGACACCGGAAACTATGGAGCGATCCACCTGGACACCAAAAGCTATGATATAGTCAATCTGGACCCCGAAAACTATAGAGCGATGCACCTGGATACCAACAACTATGAAGTGGTCGACTTGGACACCGAAAACGATAGAGCGATCCACCTGGATACTGAAAACTATGAAGCGATTCACATGGACCCCGAAAACTATGAAGAAATTGACCTGGACCGAAAGCTATGATACGGTCAACCTGGACTCCAAAAACTATGAAGCGGGTGACTTGGACACCAAAAACTATGAAGCGGTCGACCTGGACACCGAAAACTATCGAACGGTCAACCGAGACACCGGAAACTACGGGGCAATCCACCTAGATACCAAAACGATCAAGCCGTCGATATAGATTCTGGAAACTAGGTGTCGAATTTTCGTTGCTATCCGTTATTGACCCCATCCGTTCTTATTAGGATTCGTTATTATCGGGATCCGTTATTATCCGGATTCGTTACTATCCGGATCCGTTACTATCTAGATCCGTTATTATCCGGATCCGTTACTGTCCGGATCCGTTATTATCCGAATAGTTTCGAGTATTCGGATATCCGGATATGAAGCGTCGGATCCATTATATCCGGGTTAACCGGATTATGCGGGTACCCGAAAAAGTAAGAGCTCTCATGTATATCTATACACACGTCCTCAAAGCGTGTGAGCGTCCAAGCAAATGCAGCCATGGTATGGTTTCGTCGATGAGACTATACTGTGAAGTTAGTCGAATTGTGCGAAAAAAGATCGTCGAAATTATAGAAAAATAATAGTTTGAATTCGATATCGTCCACATTTTTACAGCTACAGCATTCGTTTGGGGATTAATGGAAAGAGAAAAAAATAACAAACAATGAGTATATTTAAAAAAAAAATTTAACCGTATATTTTATTAACAAAATATTGAGAAATTGATTTTTTTTATACAGATTCACTGCTGTGTGTAAACAAATTCCGTCCTATATAGAGAGGCAGCTCAGCTTCGAGACGGCGTGAGGTTAAATGTACTTGTGTCGAGTCGCTATTGCGACTCTTGATATGATGTATATTAGGGTGATGATTATTCGAGATTCAAATTTTGTTTATATTTATATATGTATCACTACGATATATATTAGGGTGGCCGCTATTTCAGGTCTCAACTTACACTCAGTCAAAAAATTAAAGGAATAGCAAAATTTTCGAGATTTTTCAGCGATTTTCCAAAGGCTGTAACTTTGTTAATTTTGATCGTAAAATTTTCGTCTGATCCCAAAAACAACTCTCAAATTTTATTAGATTTTTTGGAGCCACCATAGCGGAATACTAGACCATAGAATATTTTGACTTTGGAAAATATTTAATTTTCAATCGACGATATCTCAGTAGCGGTTGATCGTATCGAAAAGTATATAGGGGGCTTTTATTTTCGTTTTGAGTCTATCTTCAAATAAAAAAATGGTCTGATTTTTTTAAAGCAAATTTAACCGCCAAAATAATTTTCAAAAATTAAAATCACGATACCCAAAAACTGCCCCCTTCGAATTTTAAACAAAAATTCTTAAAAATACTACAATTCATTACCAACATTTAAAAAAAAATCAGGATGCTATTTTCAGCGGTTCGCGAGATATTAATTTTTTAGTATTTTATTTATTTGTTGATTATCAATTTTTGTCTATCTGTTAATTAATTTGAGCTTCGAATAGTGTAAAAAGAATAGTAAAACAGAATAATGTAAATCAATAACCCATACACATGTTTTTGTAGAATATATTTTACTCGTATATTCAATTTAATACTTGTATAAATCACTCGATTAATTTTTTTATCAATTTCAATTTCTTATATGTTAAAAGTATTTTATACTCGTATACACGTTTTTCATTCTCGTTTTTTCCTCGGTATTTAATTTTGTTTAATTATGCTATGTATCTCGCTTTCGACAGAATTCGACCATCTTTTAACAACAATGTTGCCGTCGTGTAGCGGAATTATGCAGTGATGCTTCTGAGTATTTTTTATTGATCGGGCAATTTTGAATCGTCCATCCATTAAAAATTCCTTCGATTGTTCGTAATCACTCTTCTCACGGTAAACAATTTTGATCGACTGTACATTTTTTGAAGCCCATTCGTAGAGCTCTCGAGGTGTTGTAATTTGCTTGTCTGCTGGAAGTTGCAAGCTGGCTCGCGATGCAAGTCTTTTTATCGTGCCGCCTATTCCGTCGCACGCACCTTTGCCATGTGCGGTAGCGAAGAAATGCCATTCGGCAGGAAGTCCAAAATCCTCTTCGTGATAATACACATTGACAAAATTTTTAAAATTCTTGAATTGCTGTGGTGCCCCATCGGAAGTGTACAAGATTTTCAACGAATTTTTTACGAGATCCTTTACGAAGTCGTTTATCACTTTAGAATGTTCGTAAACAGCGATGGCGTCATGATGCAAATAGTCCGATATCACAACTAAACTCTTGTGTTCTAAGCCGTCGCCATTATTATAATAAACAACAACGGGATAAATTGTTGCTTGACAATTGTTCCAATGGAATCCTGGAGCAGCATCTTGAACGACAAAAGCGTAGTTCTCTGCAAAGTCGCATGTCACGATACATTCTCCTTCTTGCAGATTACTCTTTTTCCACCGTAGGAAACTCGATTGCTGTTTCGCGATGAACGAGTGTGGCAATAGCACTGATGCTTGTTCTCAAAATTTGTCGACGAATACTGCAGTAGAGTGGATGCGCGTTTCAAGAGTCGTACGTGGCTTGGCAATCCACTGTTTATACTTTATCTCGTGAATGCCATTATCAAGAAAAATCTGAAGCAGCAGCTCCTTCAAATTTTTCACTCCAGGGCATCGCTCACAAATACCCAGATTGCATTCCGGCTTAATGTCGTCACACGTTATGAACATGAGCACATCTTCGTAATTTCCAAAAGGGAAGTCGAGGCTCGTCGTCAGTGATGGCAAATTGCAACCTAATAAAATAGTGGTAAATATTTAATATTTACATAGAAAAAATCTGGTAGAAAGTCGTGAATTTGGTATGTTCTTTCCATGGAGAGATTTCATATTATTATCGCAAGGCTCAGTATGCAAAGATGCTCAAAATTGTAAATTTTAAAATAGAATGCAAATTCTTTCAATCAAACATACATATTCTAACGGATCAGGGATTTCATAGCAAAAAGAAAAAAAGTTCTCAAAGTTTCATGAACTCATATTTCATGTACAGATATTACTTCACACTATCTTATTCATTCATTTTTTAGAACTTTTTCTTTAAAATCAATATTCTCCGTGTCTTCAATGAGTCTAATTTTTTCCATTTTTAACTTATTACTTTGTACTTATAATTATTATGGAATAAAGTTTGTCGTTCGGACACCATTAGTTTTATGAAGTGTGCGAGACACCTTGACTGCAATTTTATAAGAAAATCTATTTACCGATCATCATCAGTTTCATGTTCTGATGTACGCTACACACACAAACGGTATGGGTCGATGCGGTGTCTCCTGCCAACACGCAATGCTTTGGACTCATTTCAATGAATTTAGTGAAGCCAATGGCTATTCCGGGATTTCTGTCTTTGAATCATCGAATCATCTTCGTAAAATTCAATCACTCGTGATACAGCGTCAGTAGATAAAGGGTTGCCTTTGAATAAAAAAACAAAATTAGATTCAGTCTTAACGAGAAATGGCACGTTTTTTCCATTAAAAAATTCCAAAAAGTTACCCAGTTTTTTACGAGGAATGGATAATATTCCCTTTTCCTCGGCAAGCATTTTAGCTTTCTTCGCAAAGTAACGCGTCGCTCCTATGGCCTCGACTACTTCAGAAATACTCAAGCTTTTTGGGAGAAGCGTCAGTATCTGAATTTTCTGTTCAGTAGATGTTTCGGACTCGTGATATTTTTCCCTTAATTGGGTCAACATTTCCGAATACTTTTCCGTCTCCATATTGCGCCGGGATGTATCGGCTCCTAAAGATTTCGATAGAGCCGTTGCCACAGTCTCTACTTTTTCCGCGATCCACGAACTCCTAGTCTTTAGCTTTTTTCGTGGAATAGGAGATTGATCGAGAAATTGCAAGGCCTCGTTAATAACCGGCAGGGTTACACTTGAACTCAAATTTGAAATTTGTGACGCGACCGCGGTGGTTTCCTGACTCAAAGATTGCAGAAAAAAACAGGAAGGTACATCTGTAGAGATACAAAAATTCAATTATCGAAGTTATTCACGAACTCGTATTTTTTATTGGTTAATTTCGTAATCACTTATCTTCATATTCTCAATATAATCAACAGTAATGATAAGTTTTACACAAAAAACCATAAAAAATGAAATTGAGCAAAAAAAAGTGCAAGCAGAGAGGGCACGTTGTTGTCAGTGATAAGTTAAATTGTTTTATACCTGAATTACTTACCTTCAGCTTTTTCGATTTGTTGTCTACACTTGCAGCATATCCAATCTTTCTTGTGCAATGAAGACATCTTTGTTAATGCACTTGCAGATGGATGTCGTAATGTTTTTCTTACCACATGATTTTCTAAACCAAATGGATTACAACACCGCTGTTTTTTTGGTACCCCTACCATATTTCTTTTGGAGCACTCGCTTTGAAATATTAATCGTTCGTCCTTCCTAAAAAAAATCTGTTCTATCTGTTTAACTTGTTTCTACTCCGAAGCAATATAAACTGTAACTGCACGTGGTCCGTGCTGTGTTCACTGCTGGATATGTAGAGAGGGGGAGGGGTAGTCAACATCAGCGCCAGCGAGTGAAGCCGGGTCCGACCTTGAGCACGCTAGCGAACGCGGCTTGACGACGACGCTCGTATATTATGAAACCATAAATCGCAAAAAAAAATAATATCTCGCGAACCGCTGAAAATACCATCCTGATTTTTTTTTTAAATGTTGGTAATGAATTGTAGTATTTTTGAGAATTTTTGTTTAAAATTCGAAGGGGGCAGTTTTGGGTATCGTGATTTTAATTTTTTAAAATTATTTTGACTGCTTAAATTTGCTTTAAAAAAATCAGACAATTTTTTAATTTGAAGATAGACTCAAAACAAAAATAAAAGCCCCATATATACTTTTCGATACGATCAACCGCTACAGAGATATCGTCGATTGAAAATTAAATATTTTCCAAAGTCAAAATATTCTATGGTCTAGTATTTCGCTATGGTGGCTCCAAAAAATCTAATAAAATTTGAGAGTTGTTTTTGGGATCAGGCGATGAAATAAGCAAAGTTTCAGCCAAATCAAAAGGGGTCAGGGTCACGCCATGAAAAAAACAGGCGTTTTCCCCCATATGTATACTAGACCCTGCGGAAAAAAATCGATATTTTTTTTTCGGTTGCATCCAACAAAAAAAGGTGAATTAAGGTAAAAAATGAAGAACCCCCCAAGGAGAGCTCAAAAAAAAATTATTTCGAACGGCGCATTGCACTTGAATATTTTCCATAAGAATAACACAGGAAAATATTGGCACTTCTGAACTCTTCAAAAAAAAAATCTCATAAAAATGTCATTATGATATTCTGATAGAGAATTGAATTCCCTACAAAAAAAGTTTTTATGAACAATTACCTTAGAACAACCGTTCAAGTGGTACCGCTGTTTATTGGGCATAGTGCAAAATCATCGACAGAAATACCCCAATTGCAAAAAACAGACTTTTGAAAAAAGGAACGATGATTATTAAGCATTATAATGTAAAAACAAATTATTTCATCTTATTAAACCAAATTCATTCAATAAAACTTTTTGAAACACGATCAATGATGGACGTCGTTTCTTTTATATGTCTTGATGTACTTGATTCTTTTTTGTATTAGAGAAATATTTTGAGAACGATTTCATGCAAATTGTATGTTAGAGCAGAACATTCTCTACAAAATCAACCCAAAAAGTTTTTTTGTAAAGCGAAAAATTCGAAAAATTCGATTTTTCAGCTTTTTGAATTTCTTTTCTTCTATCAATTCAATTTCAGACAGCGATACCACTTGAACGGTTGTTCTAAGCTAATTGTTCGTAAGGACTTTTTTTGTAGGGAATTCTATTCTCTATCAGAATATCGTAATTACTTTTTTGTGAGATTTTTTTCTAAAGAGTTCTACTACGACGTTCAGAAGTGCCAATATTTTCCTGTGTTATTCTTATGGAAAATATTCAAAGGCAATGCGCCGTTTGAAATAATTTTTTATTAGCTCTCCTTCGGCAATTCTTTATTTTTTATCTTATTTCAACTTTTTTTGGTGGATGTAAGCGAAAAAAAAAATATCGATTTTTTCCCGCACAGTCTAATGTATACGTATCCCATAAATTCGAATTAAAAAAAAAAATCGAATTTAAAAAAAAATCCCAAAAAATTCAAAATTTAGAGGAAATCCTAAAAATTTGAAATCTGAAATCTGCACTTGATGAATTGTTTACTTTTTTATTTTCTCGTTCATTCACTCCTTCGTTAAACGGTAAGGGGGACTGGACTCCGTTTTCCCTCGCCGAGCGTATTGGTTCTTATTGGTTCGTATTGGTTCTGCACGCCAAGTTTTTTAGTTTGGCTCGGTCTTTAATAATTTACGTACGCCCAATTTTTGGCCTGGCTTGTGTGATTTGTGTTTTTTTTTTAATTTCAGATTTCAAATTTTTAGGATTTCCCCTAAATTTTGAATTTTTTGGGATTTTTTTTTTTAATTCGAATTTTTCAGATTTTTTTTAAATTCGAATTTTTGGGATTTAATACTTGGCGTCCTTTTTTTACTTCTCAGAAGTATTTTGTGATTGATTTCACTTCTTTTTGAAAGTTCTTTCGAAGTGTCTTTCCTGATTCAATTTATTTACATGAATTTCATATAAATTGGTGTTGAAATAGTCCAATATACAGAAGAACAAAAAATGAAAATGCATTGCTTGTTGTGTATACACCCATTATACACCCATGTGCATGAAACCCATTTATAAAATCTATTGGTCAGAACTAGATCAAACTCCACAGAAATATAGATTTTTTGTCGTAAAAATTTAATATGATTTTTTCAGATTTTTTAAAAATAAGGTTTTTCAGTTATTCTTGATTTCGAAAAAACGTTGTTTTGTGATTGTGGCGTCATAAATGCGACGAATGAGGTTAATTTTTGGTAATTTTTAAAGGATTTGAATATAGTTTCGATTTCTCGAAGTGAAATTCTCGATTTCCAAAATCCGGTGGATTTATACACAAAAGCAAAACAGTTGTTTTTCGAGTCGTTAAAAGTACCCAGTTTTCAAAAAATCATAACTCGTACAAATAATTTTATTTTGGGCTAGCGATTTAACAACAATGTTTTCTCATGGTAGAGAAAACAGGAAAATATCGAGAGTCTGATCGGAGACATCGATTTTTTTGACCTGCTGGTTTCACGTCGAATATCACTGATAAACGGAAACAGATCATTCAAAAAATTCTGAATTTTTTACATGAGGTCCCCAGATATGTACTCTTTCAAATCCATATTTACTGAACATTACAAAATGGTTCATATATTCGAGAAAAAAATCTTTGAAAATCAACATGTTCACTATTTTTCAATTTATTATATCATTAAATATTGATTTTTGTCTTCTGAAATGTTTTTGTGTTTCTTCCATCTTTTTTCTTGTAAGACTAATTATCACTATTGCTTACAATGCGAAAATTTATAAAAGATAATTTTTTTTTAATATGAAAATTTCCAAAATAAATATTTATTTTGTAGCCATTTTCGCATTGTAAGCAATACTGATACCGAGTTTTACAAGAAAAAATATGGTAGAAATACAAAAACGTGTTAGAAGAAAAAATCAATCTGTAATGATATAATTAATTGAAAAATAGTGATAGTATTGATTTTCAGAGATTTTTTTTCGAATATATAAACCATTTGTTAATGTTCAGTAAATATCGGTTTGAAAGAGTACATATCTGGGCACCTTGAATCTAGGAAAATTGGTCCTCGGAAGATTGGTCCCGGAAAATTGGTCCCTGGAAAATTGGTCCAAGGAAAATTGGTCCCCGGAAAATTGGTCCTCCGGAAAATTGGTCCTCCGGAAAATTGGTCCCGGAAATTTGGTCCCTATTACCGATTAAAACGTCGATTGAACTGTATCATTCAAATGAACATAACTGTTTTAAATTGTGAGATGTATAGGACAGATCTAGGAAAAAATAGGACACGAAATAGTACCTTCTGAAAAAGTACCCGTTGAGAAAATATATTTTTTTTATCAAACCCAAAAAAACGACAAATCTCTGCAACGGGGATATTTGTTCTAGTAGCCAAATTCAATTTCTTTTTTTTATCAAACCCAAAAAAAACGACAGAAGCGCAAACTCAGCCAAATGCAATTTTTTTAAAAATCAAACCGTAGATTGCGTGCGTCCATGGGATACGTGGATTTTTGGGGTGGGTTAGAAGCATGGGGTGGGGTGCGTACATCAGTGGGGTGCGTACGTCTGTGGGGTGCGTGCGTCGTTGGGGTGCGTGCGTCCGTGGGGTGAGTTTAATCGACGTTTTAACCGATAATAGGGACCAAATTTCCGGGACCAATTTGCCGGGGGACCAATTTTCTGAGGACCAATTTTCGGGGGACCAATTTACCGAGACTAATTTTCCGGGGACCAATTTTCCTGTTACCGGGCACCTTATATAAAAAAATGCAGAATTTTTTGAATGATCTGCTTTCGTTTATCAGTGATATAGTCAATTGAACTCAAAAAATGGAGTTTTTGAACGTCCCGCGCGCCCTCTAAAAAAATTCAACAAATCGAACCGTCGCACAGAGACCTTTATTTCAACGATATCTTTGATTTTTTAGGGCAGCCAACAGTTTTCATTAGTTATTATGAGGATTATGAGCTGTTATTTTTTCTGTAAATAGCCTTTTTATACCTTTGTAACGTGTCCGAATTTCATTCAAATCAGTCTGGCCGTTTGTAAAAAAAATTGTTCTTCGATGAAAAACAACTTATATCGTCTTGCGGCACGTCTTATTTTTAATTTAAAAAAAAAAGTACCTCGCGTTTTTTCATTAAGCGGAAGCTTTTTAGGGGGCGTCGCAAAAAATTTAATTTTTAAAGATCAGTCTAATACTTATCTATGTATAAAGCATAACATTTAAGTTAGATTTTTGTTTGGCCTAAAATTAAAGTCAGATTTTGATTTATTAACTATGTATAATGCTATATATGTTATACATATAGATAAGGATATATATATGTACATAGATGATCTATATATATAGAAAATCCTATATATAATGTTATATATACATAGATATGCTGCATATATGTAGATAATGCTATATTAAAAGAAATTAAATCTCGAAGGACTACCCTAATATTAATTGAGACCTGAAATAACGACCGCTCTAATGTACATCTTATAAATACATATATATAAATAATTAAGAAAATTCGAATCTAAAATGACCACTCTAATATAAATTCAGGCCTGAATTAACGACCACCCTGATATACATCGTATATATTAAAAAAATTTGCACATTGCTTCCTCATCTTTATCCATAGTTCACATAGCTTCCTTTAACACACGGTATGGTGATCAAATTTGGCTTCCTCATAAAGGAAGCTTTGTTAACTATTGAAAAATATTAGTAATCAATGTGCAAATTCGATCAATTTTCGCCAAATTTGATCGCGAACAAACCCTGATAGCTATACAAGTTTTGTACAAAGTTTCTGTGAAATATATTGAAAATTGTGTAAGTTAGAGTGCTTGAGCTATTTTTCAAAAAAATCAAAATTTCATAAAATTTTAATCCCTCGATGGATTTTTTCCAAATTTAATAGCGAACAACCTTGATAGCTATACAAGTTCTGTACAAAGTTTCAGTGAAATATATTGAAAATTGTGCAAGTTAGAGCGCTTGCGCTATTTTTCAAAAAAATTAAAAGTTCATAAAATTTTAATCCCTCGATAGATTTTTGCCAAATTTAATAGCGAACAACCTTCACAGCTATATTACCTCTGTGCAAAGTTTCAGTACAATATCTTAAAAATTGCGCAAGTTAGAGCGTTTAGGCCATTCTTGCAAAAACGAAAAAAGTCGATAAAATCTGAACACCCGTTAGAAGTAAATTAATTTTTTTTTCAAAATGAAGAGCGATTCGTGCTTGACAAGTGTGCCAAATTTTATCTTGATATCTCGAATGGTTCTCGAGTTATTAATTATTTACATCTGAAACTCAGGATACATACATACACACACGCACACATACATACATACACACATACATCCATCCGGACATTTTCTCTAAATGTGATTTCTCGACGTTTTGGGACATTATGAACATACTGACATGGATTTTTTTTCACGAAAACAAGGCTTCCTTTATGAGGAAGCAACACTCGCAAACACTCGCATATACACACATATACTCTTTTTTATATATACACTGTTAAAAAAAATTATTTGATTCAAATAAACGAAATTACTTGAGTGGCATTTATTCGAGACAAATCGATTTTTCATTGCATTGAATAAAAACAGAAATTGCGCTCAGTAAGTCATTTTCTTGGTAGCAGTTGTTTGGTCAAAATAATCTAATTCATTGATACTAGTTACAGTTATTTCATTCGAATACAGGATTTCTACGAACAGCAAGGCACAAATATTAATTGGAAATAATTAATATTTTTTATCGTAATACTTTATTTGGTCAACACCAACCGGAGTTATTAGTTGCGAATATGTAATATTTTTGATTGAAATACTGTAACCAAGTAATTTACATTTTTTACATCAATTGTGTTTTTCTTTGGTACAAGAAAATATATCCAGATGCAAAGATTTGATATCCTGAGATAACAAAAAAAATTACTTGATTCAACTACTTCAAATGATTCATCGGAACATTCTGTTTTATCAAGCCAAATAAAAATTATTTAATATTAAAATAGGATTTTTTTCATTTTAAAAATCAATATTATTTATCTAAATTGATTATTGTATGTGAGCGCAATATTTAACACAAATTTGAGTTATTAGCTGTGTATACGGAAAATTTGTGATTGAATTAACCAATATTTTTTGACGCAAGTAATTTAAGTTTTTCACCTTACCGTGTATTTTTCCGGTACAAGAAAAAATTATGTAATATTATGACACAGTATTCTTATTTTGGTATTATTATTATTGTTATTATTATTCATCTGATTCAATATTTGATTTTTTTAAATTAAGTTAAAAGACAAGTTGAACCAAAAAATGGCCCTGGGGTAATGAAAATAAATTCTTAATACTATTTTGGTACGTATTTATTTCCTGGCCTGTGTTCTATAAATATGATATTTACATCAGTATATCAAAAGTAGTCGGTGGTGTAGTGTCTAGCGTCCCAGTCTTAGGTCGTTAGTTAGGCTCGATAGGTAGGAAGGTTTCAAATCCCAGTCTGGTCTCGTACATATTCTAGGGTCCGCGAATATGCAAGAAAACCAAATCAGTCGGAAAAGTCAAGGAACCTTCAAATGATCTATTTAAAAAAAATTTAATTCACGTTGAATCTGAGGATATGCGTAAAAACGAGGGTCGCGGGTTCAAACCCCACTGTGGGCGAAATTTTTTTTTCCTTAAAATTTTTTTTCCGTTACTTGACCTTAAGAAACTATCAATTGTGAATGTGCAACTGATTTTCATCGTAAAAACTGATAAATATATGGAAAAAATAAATAATTCTGCACGGGTGGTCTGAAACGATATTTAATTGGACCAATAGATTTGGGTTTGGAAGAAACTGATGGGATGTTCCACTTAAATGAGCATTTTCTAGATCCAGAGAAAGCATTTTCTAACTTCTATGAAAAGATACACGGCACCAAAAATTCGTAATCATTTCAAGAAAAGTATTTAATTAATCCAAAGTATCACCTGTATGAGTACAAACAATCATTGAGTTGGATGAAACTGTTCAATTTTCGGAACCACGTAGTCGGGAGCTTGATTCAAATTTTAATTTACTTGACTGAAGTAAATGGGTTTGATATTTTAGTAGCCCATACATTCCCGTATAGTAACTGTGCATTGTTTTAAACGATTTCATATTTGCTCTCATTAAAGAATGATTTTTCTATCAAAAATATATTTACTTCATCCCAATAACGAATTACGGGATAATATACAAATAATTAATTTACTTGCATCAAATAAATTTTATTTGTTTTAAATAATTTTTTTTAACAGTGTAGAGATGGAATATTCATGCAAGTCTATGTATAAGCCCGAGACTACGGTTGGCGGGGTGGGGGGACACCGTGTTCTCGCACGTACTCATATTTTCCCACACTAATGCAAGGCCTCTTTGTAAAAGTCGTATTACATCGCTTATACATGGGCTAGTATATCTATAGAGACGTGACCGGTTGGAGAATTTTTCTGATGATAAATATTCGGAAAAATTCGCCCAATATTATGATATCTCAGCATCGCGTAGGCGGAAAAAAAAATAATGGTATCAATGGAAAACTAATTTTTTTTTAAGAAAAGTATATTCGTAAAATGTTAAAAAAGTTGTCTCATTTTTTAGTAATATCGAATTGAAGTGTAAAAGCGGCGTGGATTGAGGCATATTCGCGTATATAAGAGTGCGCGGCATCTCGACTGAGACTCTCAGTTTTTTAATACTCGGCGTCGAGTCGCTGCCGCGACTCTTGATACGGCTTGATATATACTGCGATATTGAAAAAACTCATTTTATTCCATTTAAAATATAAGAAACTGGACCAACTTTTGCTCACTCCACAGCTTTGGTACTACCTTAAAGACCAATTAATGGTGTTAAAAATTTTAAAAAAAGTTTTTTTCTCCTCTCAAATTTGCTTTTAATGAGCGTGAAAGCTAAAAAAATCCAAATTTCGAAAAAAAAAAAAATGTCATAATTTTAGATTTTTTTTCATGTGAAAAAAAAATGCCAATACATTTTTTTTCTAATTTAAAAAAAAAAATCTAAAATTTAAAAAAAAAATTTTTTTTTTCTCGAAATGTGGATTTTTTTTTAGTTTTCACGCTCATTAAATGCAAATTTGAGAGAAAAAAAAAGAAAAACTTTTTTTTCATTTTTAACACCATTAATTAATTGGTCTTTAAGGATCAATTAACGTGTTCCTTCAATTTTTTAAAAGTTTGACGACTCGATCACAAAAAACGGCTTGACCGATTGTTTTGAAAATTGGCATGGTTTTTAGGTATTTATTGAGCTAAAAAAGAACCTTAAAACATTGGTATTTTTCGCAATACCTGCAAAGTTGTGCTAGATTTTCTAAAACAAGAAAAAAAAGCTATTTTTTTGGACTTTTTCAAGTCAAAATTAAGCATGGAAACAAATTTTTTCGTTTATGACAGTAATGGGCACTTATAGAGGGTAGATTTAGGTTTCCGAAACCCGCCGTTTTCTCGCTGTATTATCACCATTTCCAGAGATATCGAAGATTTAAAAAAAAAGACGAATTTTTGTTCAATCGCGGATATCAGCGAAAAATGGTCGTAGAACAAAAATAAAAAAAAAGCAAATTGAAGCCAAAGAATCCAGCTAAACGAGCGATAGATTGGTTAAGCTCGGGTTTTTTTTTGGAGCCCATGGACTGTTTTGAAAAAAGCAAAAATTTCGAGAACATTTTTACCGTGATATTTCTTCCGACTGCGTCGCGGGTGATGCCCAAAAAATTTTTTGACTCAAGATTCCAAATCTAAAAGATTCAAGCTTCAAAATGCTTTTTTTTAATTGTTGCGACCATAATTGCTGTTCCTTTAATTTTTTGACTGAGTGTCTATTGGGGTGGTCATTTGAGATTCGATTTCTTTAAATATTTTATTTACGTATATTATGATATAAATTAGGGTGGTCATTATTCGAGATTCAAATTTAAGATATACATTAGGGCGGTCGTTATTTCGGGTCTGAATTTATATGAGAGTGTTCTTTCAAGATTCGAATTTTCTTTATATTTATATAAATGTATTTATAAGATGTGTATTAGAGTGGTCGTTATTTTAGGTATCAACTTACATTTGGGTGGTCATTTGAGATTCGATACTTAAAATATTTATATACGAATTTATTGAGATATACATTAGGGTGGTCGTTATTTCGGGTCTGAAGTTATATTAGGGTTGTTACGTGCGAAAGGCGCGTTCCAAGGATAATAAAAGATTCTAGATTAATCTCCAGGATTGAATTGTTATAAGAAAAAGTATTTGGGCGCCACCACGTCCTCCCATACGGGCCCGACCACTGCCGAGAGGAGAAGGGGGTCGTCAATAAATAAACGAATACGTCCTGATTAATATTGAGAATATGTATATATATAGCGTTTATTGTACCGTCCCACCACGGATGAGACGATATTTAAAGGGCGGGCGGAGGTCCGTCCGCGACGAATGAGCATAAGAGAGAGACGGCGCTTACAATCTCGCGTGCGCCGTCGCTCGAGAAAATACAGCGGACTTACATTAGCCGGAGCTCTGGGCTGGCGCGCCATACAGTGTTGGAGGGGTCTCCGCGCACGCTGATAAGGGGAGACCTCTTGGGCCTCGCGCTGAGCGTTGGCGTTCTTCAATGCTCCCTACGCACGCACACTAGTATCCCTACAGGCCTTCTCGATGCACTAGAGTCTCTAAGGGAGTCTTTTTACACGCACCGGTGCCCTGCTGGCGCGAAGGGTTGACTCGCACTTGCTGCAAAGTCCGTAAGTCGCGGTCACTCGCGGCGCACGGATATGTGTATATGTTTGTTCGTTATTTTCCGTCGCACTGTTCGTCTTGAGGAATGTTTGTACTTGATGATTGTTCGAATTTGTTGAATGGTTTCGTTTTTCCAGGTATTTATATTTCGTGTAATTTAGTTTATCGAACGAATGGATTTACCGAATAATTGTGTTTCATGGATAATTATATTTAAAGAATAATATCTAAAGAATAATTGTGTTTTATGAATAATTGTATCTAATGAATGATTGTGTTGTTGATGGAATACAGCCCGAGACTTATGGGTCCACGCGAGCACCCCCGTGACGCACCAAGTTTGACTCGAGCGAGCGTATCAAATCTGCACGGTTGCACGGGGCGTTATGCCGCTACGGCCAGCTGAAGGCTGGAGTAATTTTCCCCGATTCACCTGTCGGTGGTTAGCGAGGTACTAGCTCGACTCGGCAACGGTCCTTAGAACGTTGGCGAATCGAGCGAGCATTCTTGCAATTCGGCTTTTCTTGAAGCGGCGCGTGCATGCCCTTGGTGGACATACGCGAGCTCGCTCAAGGTTACAAAAGGCGCTGATTATTGTCGGCGACACATGGGGTGATCACGCGCTCTTACACCGCACAAGTCTCGGGAATCCGCCGACGCGACGCTTTCGCGTGGGAGCGCGAGTCCACGCTCGTTCTCGCGCGAAATAAAAATTTGGCGAGAGAGGGACGTGACAGGGTGGTCATTCGAGATTCCATTTCTTTAAATATAGCATTATCTATATATATGCAGCATATCTATGTATATATATGTAGCTAATAAGTTAAAACCTAACTTCAATTTTGAGCTTGATATTCATAGATATGCTATATATATCTGGGTATAAATAGCATTAAAAAAGTTTCGAAAAGTAGCGAAATCAATCACAAAATACTTCTAAGAAGTAAAAAAAGGACGCCACGTTTTAAAAATCTGAAAAATCAAGATTCAAAAAATCTCAAAAGTTTTAAATTCCAAAATCCGAAAATCCGAAAAATTACAAATTTGAAATTGCCAAAAACAAAACAAATCGCACAAGCCAAGTAAAAAACTTGGTGTGAGTAAGTTAGCAACGACCAAACCAAACAACTTGGCATGCAGGGTAAGAACTAATACGCTCGGCGAGGAAAAATCGAGTCCGAACGCCCCTACCGCTCAACGAAGCAGTAAACAAACGAGAGAATAAAAAAAAATTAAAACAATTGAACGATTGCACTAGCAAGCAACTATAAGAATAAACAAAAGCGGTAACAGTCGAGTAAACTAACGAGTAACTATGAGAAGAGTTCATTGAGAATAATTTAGTACAATGTTGATATTTAACCGAAGGGAAAATAAAATTATCATTATTTCTGTAATAGTTGAGAATCTTTTATAGACCTTTTTTCATGTCCGAACTTGTTTAATAATTTTAGCATCACTGATGGACTTGAAGTTCTGAACGTTCAGATGAACGAAAAGTTGACGAACTTATTCTTTTAAAGAACACGTTTGGCACTTTCTTAATAATTTTGAAATAATTCTTGAAATAGCTTTGAATTTTTTCAATTATTATTTTGCAACTATTCGTAAGCTCTTCGAATTTTTCGTTAAATGAATACTTTCCGGATTTTTCATTCAACCGAATGTTCGGAACTTCAAGTACATCATTACTGCATATAATTATCATAAAACATAAATATCGTTGCTACTTCTTTTATGATACATTTTTATGAGTGCTACATATGTAAAGATGTTTTATTTTTATGACGATTTTCTTTTATTTTCCACCCTTAAGGGGGCATCCATTAATTACGTGATGCATTTCTAAGAACTTTAAGACCCCCCTTCTCTTTCGTGATCATCCACGAGATTTTTGTAAACCCCTTCCTTCCCTTGCCGTTATCACGTAATTTTCTTTACCGCAATGGCAATTGTGATAAATATTTATTCGAAAAATGAAAATTGGATGGTTATGGATATTGCCTTTAGTATCGTGATCTGGATGATAAGAAATTTTTTTTCAAGAACGATATAACTTTCCATAGAATCTACAGGGTGTCAGGAATGAAGGGTAATACCGCGAAGGTAGATTCGTGACGTAATATCAAGTAGAAAAGTCTTTTGCCATTTTTTGATATTTTGAACCCCTGGAATTGTTATTAATTTAATTAATTATTAACGTAATATGGAGTAAAAAAAAGTCCTTTGCCATTTTTTGATATTTTTAACCCCTTGAATTATTATTAATTTAGATAATTATTAACGTAATATTAAGTAGAAAAATCCTTTTTTTGCTATTTTTAACCCCTGAATTGTTATCAATATAATTAATTAAGAACATTTCAGGGGTTCAAAGTATCGAAAAATGGCAAAGGACCTTTCTACTTGATATTACGTCACGAATCCACCCTCACGGTATTGCCCTTAATTCCTGGGACACCCTGTATATAGGGTGTCACAAGAGTAATGGGACGGCTCAATATTTCCTCAGCTAAAATATTTTTCAAAAAAGTCGAGGGAATTTTCGTAGTAACTTTTACGAGGAATTCAATGGTGACCTTAATTTTGACCTTGACGATTACAGTTACATTCGAAAATCTCATAATGATCATTACACGTAATCCGTCAGAAACCCATAAGCAAACTATTCGACAGTAAAATATACTCGTGTGTTACATCCCGACATTTTCGAAGTATAGCGACATTTTTAATTTCTTTTTCAATATTTATTTCAATTCATTTTAATCATTCCTGGATATTTTTAGTAGACCTGAAATTGCATTTTATTGGATATCTCGTTGCGCTCTCATGATGCGCTCATGCTTGATTTCGAAGAATGGAATATCCATTACAATAGACATAATATAAAACTTGCAACTCGCAAACTGTCGCCGCGTTCGAGTTACTCGGCGATGCTGCAGTTCGGGATCGTGAGAGCGGCAGAGTCCCTGGATTCACGCGCGTGCAAGACTGCCATGTCAAGAGTTTTACACGTGGATTTGAAATTTGAGGTCTGGGAAAAAATCCAAGAACTGACTCCTCAATCGCCAGAGAGGAAAAATCCTTCTCTCGAGGCGAGAAGGAAATTAGTCTCAGATTAAACTCGGTAGAGTCAACACCGGGATCTCAAACGCCGGATTTCCCTTCTTCCTCCTTCGCGCCGCGTTGTAAACCCTATCTGCGTGTAGGCGAGATAGGTATCGCACAGTGGGTTCTTGTGTCAGGGGAAATTTATGAAAAACCTATATTACTCGAACTGTTTTTTGACCGTTAACCAAAGGCTCAGATTAAACTGGGTAGAGTCAACACTCCGGGATCTCGGACTCCGGGTCGCTCTGCTTCCTCCTTCGCACCGCGTTGTAAACCCTATCTGCGTGTAGGCGGGATAGGTGGGTTCTTGTGTCGAGAACAACCGTAAAATCATATAAAATTTATTCGAACTGCCTTGAGCTGTGTAAATAACTTATCACAAAAACTGGGAATCCAGGATACTCTGCTTTCTCCTTCGCGCCGCGTTGTAAACCTCATCCTCGTATAGGCGGGATGAGTATCGCATAGTGGGTTCTTGTGTCGAGAGATCGTGATTGTGACTGTAAACCAATATTGGCGTGCGCGGAGTTTCAACGTTCTGTCAATCCATTCAAGAAATCTTGGCAATATATCAACAAGGGTGAGCAAATCTGAGAATGTGTGTGTGTGCGCGCGTATGTGTGTGTGCGTGTGCGTGCGTGTGCGCATGTGTGTGTGTGTGTGTGTAGGTGTGCGCGTGCGTGTGCGTGTGCGCGTGCGTGTGCGTGTGCGTGTGCTCGTGCGTGTGCGCGTGCATGTGCGCGTGCGTGTGCGTGTGCGCGTGCGTGTGCGCGTGCGGGTGTGTGTGCGTGTGTGCGTGCGTGCGTGTGCGTGCGTGTGCGTGCCTGTATGCGTGTGTGCGGGTGTGTGTGTTTGTGTGGGTGCGCGCGCGTGCGTGTGCGCGTGCATGTGAGCGTGCGCGCGTGTGTGTGTGTGTGTGTGTGCGCGCGTGTGGGTGTGCGTGCGCGTGCGTGCGTGTGGGTGTGTGTGTGTGTGTGTGTGTGTGTGTGTGTGCGCGTGTGTGTGCGTGCGTGTGTGTGTGTGTGCGCGCGCGTACGTGCGTGCGTACGTGCGTGCGTGCGTACGTGCGTGCGTACGTGCGTGCGTACGTGCGTGCGTACGTGCGTGCGTACGTGCGTGCGTACGTGCGTACCTGCGTGCGTGCGTACGTGCGTGCGTGCGTGCATGCGTGCGTGTGTGTGTGTGTGTGTGGAAATTAGTTTAGCCATATAGGATAGTTGCGTGCGGAACCTTATATACATTGTTTTGTATCTCCTTTAATTTTCTCAAAGGTTTCTACGACTAATAAAATTAGAGATATTTTTAATTGATTTTTCATATTTTATTTTGACATACAAGTCATAATTCAACGATCATCCATCTCGCATCGGGAACGGACCTTGTTTGGAAAATAATGCACAAAACTATTGAAAAACACGAAAAAGAAGACGAAGAAGACGCGAATCTAACCACTCACAAAAGACAAAACATCGCGAATGAAACAGTTCGACGATTCTCGAAATAACGAGAGAGCTGTCAACAAACATGATAGCACACCATGCGTATCCACGAGAACCTCCGATCACGAAGATACGAGATCACGACTCGAGAGCGTTCGATACATCGAACGCCGAGACTCTTCTTTGCCGACGGTGAATCTTCCATGGAAGATTCTAGTTCTCATCGCAACCGTATATAAGAGCGAGAGCTGCGCGCTCCTGCCAGTTCTTCTTCAACATTCGGATCGTACGCATCGAATCAAAGAGTTTCCCGCGCCTTATTCAAAGCACGCAATATACTAATACGTATTGGTGGATACAAATTACGTTTCTTTCTTATCATTTCGCACGCTACATTTAAGTGCACGTTTATCGGTGTTGTATTCTGCTGTTTGTATATATATAAATTTGTTTATTACCAGTGTACAGCATTGCTTTATACTAATCCCCCCCCCTTTCCTAGTAAGGCCGGGGCTACAGCCCGCACCCTACACTTTTTCCATTCTGTATCGCAATTCTGCCGAGAGTGAAGGGAAAACTGCAGAAAAACCTTCACTGATACAGACGGTAAACTCTACCTAAGCGCCCGTCGGTAGTAATGCGAGCACGCTCTAGCACGACTATCGTCGGTCGGTTAGGTAGTTACCTCCTCCATTGCGATCCAGTGAACCAGTCGCTTGCACAGTTAGGTGAACCACCATCCGAGCGATAAGAACCGCGTCGGCAGGCCTCACCGAAACCGTACAATTAACCGCCCACTCATCGCAAATGAGGTCTTTGGGATTCCATTATTTTAAGGTGGGGTCCCAACCCACCGGGATTGCAGCTGATAAACACTTGAAAAATTGGAATATTTTTCAGCGGTGTCGCCGGGGTTCGAACCCGGGTCCCGCGGATTATGAGACCCGCGCTCTAGTCACTTGGCCACTGCTCTCCCTTTTGTATATATTGTAACACGAAATCGTGCAAATATCGACAATTCGGAAGTAATGTCGGTAGCGGGTTGGATAGCCCAGTTGGAAGAGCACTCGACCGGCAATCGAGAGGTCCCGGGTTCCAATCCCGGTCCCGTCCCTCCGCATTTTTTTCTGAATTGTCCATAACGCAAAGAGCGTTATAAGTGGCGCCCGACAATGGGACACGGCCTCTGAATAACCACGGAAATTTAATTTCGTGGTTGCCGTGTAAAAAGAATCCAAATCCCTGAGATCCATCTCCCACCTTTCTGCTAGCCAAGCTCCCCCACTCCTCCCTCAGGCCGACGCCTGTAGTACCCCTTCCCATACCTCATACCCCCCCTCAGACAATCCCAGTCTGTTGTACCCGTTGCGTTTGAGTTGAGTTTGCGTTTGAGTTCGAGTGCGAGCCGCTAGATGGCGGCTCGACTCTGGCAGGGGAGATTATAACACGAAATCGTGCACATATGGACAATTCGGAAATAATGTCGGTAGCGGGTTGGATAGCTCAGTTGGAAGAGACTCGACCGGCAATCGAGAGGTCCCGGGTTCGAATCCCGGTCCCGTCCCTCCGTATTTTTTTCTAAATTGTCCATAACGCAAAAAGCGTTATAATATATATAAATAGTGTCTTTTTCGTGAACGCGTATTTTTTCTAGTGTGTTCTTAGATCTCAGCCCTTTTTTTTCTTGCGTCACAGAGGCGAATAGTGAATCCGCAGTTGACTCGGAATTGGAAAACCCGCTATCCGGTCAACTTTGCCTCTCACAGATCACACCTGCTAAGTTTTCGAGAATAGTACAAGATACAGAGTACACCCGCAGTTGAATCGGAACCAGACCACCCGCAATCCAAGCAACTTGTATCTTGGAATATTCCGGATTCATAATTTAATCGATTTGGGAACGTAGACTACTCGCTATCCCATCGACACGATTTTCAGGGTTTTCTTTTCAGCATAAAAATTCATTAAATCCGAAATTGTTCAGTTCATTCCATCGTGGAAGGATCCACGAAACAGTGAACGCCCTTACCGACGGATTTGCAGCTTTGCTCAACATCGAATTCTACTTTACCTACAGCCGCCTACTTCTACTATCGACAAACGACTTTCACACGTGTACCTACACTACAATAAAACATCGCTGCTACTTAATCCAAACCAGGATTCATTATTTAACAGGCCTGTATAGGACGAGGTAAGGCAACCAAAAAATTTAATCACGGTAAGTGAGTGGGTGAAATAATTCCCTTCCGTTACGTTCGTACGTAACACGTGCTAATAATCTGTGTTTTCACAAGATAAGTGGGTACAAAAATTTTCTATCTTGTCTCGTAAAAATCCTACAGCAACCTTCCGGGCTTATTTTTCTGCCCTGCATGCCAAGTTTTTTTATTTGATTTGGTAATTAATAACTTACTCACACCAAGTATTTGGCATGGCTCGTACGATTTGTTTTGTTTTTTGCAATTTCAAATTTCTAATAAATTTCTTTGAATTTTGATTTTTCAGATTTTTAATACTTGGCGTCCTTTTCTAACTTCGTAGAAGTATTTTGTGATTTACTATATAGAGTTTTATGTAACGAATTTTGAAATTAATAAATTTATTAAATTATTAAATTTGTTAATTTTATTAATAAATTTATTAAATTCAAAATTCGTTAAAAAAAACTCCATATAATATATCAGAGAACGGTTGAATATGAAAAACGCCAAAACGCGATATTTAAGAATTTTGATCCTACTAAAAGACTTGACATTAGTAAACGGATGCGAGTTCTAACTTGAAATTTATGTCGTCTCTTCTCAGATAAATACAACACATTTTTAAAAAAATGTTTCACTGAATTAAATTGTGCGCTTTTTTGTAAATAATTTTTTTCGGTTTTTGGCCGAAAATTGAATGAATTCGTTTTTTTTCGAAATCACTGATAATTTTTTCGAAAAGCGCAGCAAATTTCCGATCGAAAACTATTGGAAAGCAATTTTTTCGATTTCATTTCGCGCCTTGCATAAGCTCCGAAGAGTTGAATACGCAAAAAGTTTGAAATATAACTTTTGGTATATTCCAGAGAGTATTATAGTTAGAGACCTGAAAATCGATGTACAATATACTTTCAGGCAGCACTAAAACATACTCAAGTTTCAAGCAATTCGAAAGAGGTCGGCCTAAAAGAGGGTCCCGATAAGGAGGAATACCTTGTATACAAAAGGTAAAAAAACCCGCCCGAAAATTAACTGCAATAAGAGGGGTTAACGCACAGATCATGTCAAAACGTCAAAACACGGGCGTTGTAATGCCGGCTGTATACTCTCGCCGAGGCTCTCACGCGAGACAATTCCCTATGCGAGGCAACTCGAGAGCTGTCTTCTACACTTTCGCCTTCCCTGTTGAAAAAGACCGATATGAATCGATAGAATTCTATAAATCCTCATAAATCTCTATTGCAATTTCGTTCGCATTTGTCCCTGATTCTAACAGATTCTAACAGTTCTGTCGGTCTTTTTCAACAGGGTGGTGTAGATGGATGCTCTCGTACTCGCCGCGAGAGCCATTGACTCACGAAAAACCTCATGACGGAGAGCCAACGAGGCGAGGCGAGCCGAGGGTACCGTCTACATTCTCGCTCTATGCTGCTCTATGAGTGCTAGTCCGCCGGCGACGAAAATCTCGTAGCCCGTCAGAGCATGCTGTCGTCCGAGCAGGCCACAAATGTTGCTCTTCCCGGCGTAAAATGCGGCAGGGATGTCCGTACTTTCGGTTAGGGGATCAAGAAAAAATATTATGTAAAAGTCAGTAAAACTCACCTTTACAACGTTTGGACTCTCCAGAAGCTTGCAGAGTCCACCAGTTTTTATAAGATTTGGCGAAGTAAACAGATCGAAAATATAGATTTGTCCGAGCATGGTTCCTATTTGCAGAAGTGTCAGTTGACCTTTAGCACCCAGGTTGATGCCTTCACAGTCGAATGAAACAACAATGTTGCCACGGTCCGATAAAGACTGTGTAGAATGCATGATATCTTCAACGATTTGGAGGCATTCTTTTGAGTTTACAATTATTTTTGTCTGTTGAAGTACTTTTACTCTCCAAGCATCACCTACTTGGGACGTCTGAAGGCAGCGGTCCTTTTCAGTATTATCGGCCAATGTCTTCATGACAAGGGTGTTAATTCGTTGCTTCAAAGTTTGCTGGTGCAAATTTAAAGGAGATGTGCTATTACTTTTTTCTATTGATGATATTAGCACAGATGGAGGTTGTTCAGGTTTCAAGAACTCTTTTTGATACATTGGAGGACTCGATGATACGTTTTGTGGAATAATCACTTGGCCTGAAGACACGAGTTGTGGTATCGTCGAATCCAAGCGAGTATTGAGTGAACTCGACCGCTCTGGCATGCTTTTTAAAGGGTCTGTCTCCGTTGTCGAAAATGTTTTTCGGCGCTTTACCGTGACTACATTTTTCTGTACATGAAAGGCATCTGGGAACATCCTTAAAAACGTTGACAGATCTTGCGAAGTTGTAAACATAGTTATCCATGATTTTTCAGGAAAAGCGTCGGAAGCCAGAGTTAATAATTGGTCCACAAGAAGAGAGCCCGCCTTATCAACTTTTTCACTAAAGAAGTCGATTAGCCGTGCCGTCATTTGCTGGTCAATCAGAATATCGGGTTCAAGTTCGCGGAATGGTTCCGCTGCAATGCCTTCAAATCGTTTCAGGATTACGTTATCTTCTGAGACAACAAAATCATCTTGATATTTGGCCAGAAAATCTCGGAACTCTTTATAGTGCTGACCGGAAATGTGTCGAACTTCTGGAGATGCTTGAGATCGGTGGCCCAACAAACTTTTTATGGGAACTTCTGTTCCAGCACCATACTGCATTAATTTGTTGGTGAAATACTCAACAGCTTCTTGAGCGTAGTCACGCTTATTGCTTATTGTTACTCCAGAAATTTCTTCCGCTACCGGTTGAAACGTATTAACTGAGACGTAATCGCCCTTAATAACGAAAAGGATTGGATATTGTGATAAGAACTTTTTCAGTCCACTCTGCGAACCTCCTGCTATTTGTCTCATTTCTTTCGTAAATCCTTTAGCTCCAAATTGACAACTGAGATCGTGCAATGTACGCGGACCACCTTTGTCCATGAGCCGCTCAAAGAAGAACAGGAGCGTCATATTACGTACTAATTCATATTCTGAACTGTCCATTTACGAGAAGATGATGAACTAAAGAAAGGGCAAACAAAAACGTTAACATTAGTGAAATAGGATCTGAAATTGTAACATTGATACATAGTAAGAGCATTCAAATAATTATGAATGCGATGAGTCATACAGAAGTAAAACCGTGAACTGTTAAGACCGGTTCCGTAACGGAAAGGCTATTCATAACTTTATCGACTATCGAGTTTATGAGGCAAGGAGAATAAAAAAATGATTACTTGGAGATGTCTTTAACTCCCTAATTACTAAGAAATGCTCGAGGTTTTTTGGCACATACAGTCTCAATGAAGAGCTCGATTCCGTAAAAATTGGAGTATCAGTTATTTTTATATCCTCAATAGATCCTTACCACAAAAAAACTACCATGACAGGTCCACCAAATAACAACTACCATATAATATCCCAGCTGAATAAGAGTGCGTTTTTGCGAATGTCTACCAAATATCAGGCCTACCAGAAATGATTCTAGAAAATCGCAACTTTACTAACAAGGGGACCGTAGAGTACGTGGGTTGCCGATTCGAACCAAATTTATTCTACAGGTCACCCGCACCCAGGAGTGTAACAGGTGAAAACAATAGGACCCGCTTCTCATCCGTTTTCGAGATATAAAATTTTCGAGCGCTCTATATGTATACTTTCTGCATTAGACAGAATTCAACGAGAACGCCGGTGTAGTCGGCAACGTCTCCGCTTCATAATCGCTGGATCGCTGCATTAAATCACTGGAAAAGAAGTCTCCAACACCTCGTTTATATAACCGTTCTATAAATCTTCATCTTAGCTGCATCGAAGATACATTTTTTTAGTAGGGGACTTACAATCGACCCCGCGGCTTCTGCACCACTCCACTTTTTTCTTATCGCCACCCAGAGGCCCGAGAAAGATGCGATGAGATGAGGGTAATGTCGGGAGGGGGGAGGAAGAGTAAGGACATGGGAATACCACACGAGTAACGATTTTTGCTGATGAAGCAGAGAATAATAATAGTAATCATTCCGGAAAACGTACATTTAGATGCTAATATCATATTCCACAATGTAACGACAGCGACGACACACACGCGCGCACACACACACGCACACACGTGCACGCGCGCGCACACACACACACACACACCAACCCACACACACCGTACTCACACTATCGATCTTTCTGGACAAAATCTCATTGTAATTGCTTACTTTTTAATTACTATTCACTTTACCGGTGGGTACTGGGTATGGGGCAACACGCGAGCACACCCCCGCATACGCTCACGCACGAACACATTTGCTGCTACAATTTTACTTGTCATTTGAAACGTCGCCGCGATACGGAACATCGGAATCGAAGACTATTATATTTTTCCCTGGCTGAGGGGCCATGGATATAAGTGATATATATTTTTTACCCATACACTATAGATAATGTAGGCGCGTTTTTTAATTTGTATATACTTGAAATATGGCTCGAAGCAATAAGCCGAGCAATTTCGAGAAGAGTATGACCGTTGAGTTTTTACGAAGAGGCGAAACGCCGTTAGTTCGGCGAACTGGCGCGACTGTCGCAGCGAGAACAAAGGGAGAGGTAGAAAAAGGGAGTGGGAGAGGTCACCGAGCACGTCACCGAGCGCTCAACATTTTCTTTATATAATTCACATCTTTTTTATATTAACTTAATAAAAACAACACAAATATAATTCGCTATCCTGAGTATGTTTATAATTATTTATCCTAATTAATCCTATAAGAGGCCATTCATTAATTACGTAAGGATAATTTCGGCCATTTTCGACCCCCCCCCTACCCTCATGTGAGGACACATAAGATTTTTTGAGCATTTAACATAATTAAATGTCGTTAGAAAAGGGTCAGTTACACTATAACACGTTATTATTTGACAAAAAAATGTTTTAATTTTTTTTAAACCCTACCGACCCGAACGACAGTACGAACGTCGTTTGTCTTGTGAAACGACGGTTCCCGACGGTCCGGAGCGTCGGAAACCGTCGTTACCGTTGTTTCACAAGACGAACGACTGTCGTTTACTGTCGTTCGTCCTGGTAGGGAATAATTATTTTGTCTACGGAAAATGCATATTATAATTGAAGATAAGATTTTGAACAATCTTAAAGTGAGGACCAAATCAGTCAAATCACTACAAACGAATAACACTTTGTGTAAAATAGTGGGTGACTAAATTCGAAACAATCTTAAACGAAATAAGTCAAGGGGTGAAAGTCAGTTCAGTTCAGATCATCAATCGTTGTCCGGGCTGAATTATATGGTGTTGTGACTGTTTGAATTGAATTTTTTTAAATAATTAAATAATTCAACAGGGTGGCCACTAAATCGAACGAAAAAAATTTCCTGACATTTTCGAAAATTTCCCTGACAAACCATTCGGATTTGTGAAAAAGTGACAAGGTAGGAACATCGTATTTTTCATAAAAGAAAAAATTGCAAATTGTAAATTTGCACATCGCTTCCTCAGTATTTTTTCGCATTTACAAATCTTCCTCTATGATGAGCAAATAGCTTGCACAGTTTTGGCTTCCTCATAGAGGAAGCTTTATAAATTTGAAAAATATTTTGGAAACGATGTGCTATATTACAATTTGCAAGTTTTCTTACTATCTCTGGTTATTGGAGTAATAGAACTATAGCTTAATATCGTAAAATTTTTCATCCAGATTTTTTAAAAAATTTCAAGATCACATTAAATTTGCACAGCTCACGCAATTAAACGACGAGTCCCTTAAGCAATTTTTGCGAAATGTAATATCGAAAATGTTTATCACGCAAAGTATCGGTATAGTTATTTTTAAGGGGGTCCAGTCAGCGTGAAATCGGAACAAAATCGGTTTTTTAAAAAAAATTTTTTTGACGTTTTACAAACTCTTTTGCACCCATCTACCAAGCCATAGACCCTAATTTTGAAAAATGGCAAATTGAGAAATTCATTTTCAAAATGTTGCAATTTTTTCAACAGATTCTGGATCATAAATAAGTAATATATATCATGATAAGAAAGTGGGATGCGGCGGCCTAATATTTTTTTATAATTTCTTTTTTTTAGTTTTTAAATTAAAAAAATAAAAAATTTCTAATATTCCTTATAATTGTTAAAAATAAAACATGTCTTGGAAAATTTCGATATTTTGCATATTTTCTAAAGTAAATGAGAAAAATATTTTATTGAAAAAAAATATTCTCATTTATTTTGAAAAATATGCAAACTATCAAAAATTTTCGAGATATGTTTTATTCTTATTTTATTTTTTACTTCTATAAGGAATATAGGAATTAATTTAGTATTTCATTTTAGAAACTAAAAATAACAAAATTATTTCAAAAAAAATGAGGCAGCCGCATCCCACTTTCTAATCATGATAAATATTACTTATTTATAAAACAAAATCTGTGGAAAAAATTACAGAATTAAAAAAATGGTGTTTTTTCAGTTATGCCTTTTTTACACACAAACGATCGCCGCACCACTTGACGGAGTGACGAAATAGTTCGGTAAAAAAATTAGGCTGCTTTTGAAGTGGAATCAATGCGAGCCCTACCAGGACGAACGACAGTAACCAACGTCGTTTGTCTTTCATTCCGACAGTAAAATGGTGAACTCCGACGGTTGGACCGTCGGGTACCGTCGTTTCACAAGACAAACGACTGTCGGTTACTGTCGTTCGTCCTGGTAGGGAGGTAAAGGATCTGCTTACCTGAAGGAAATGATTCCTCGATTACACTTGGAATGCCCCATATATATATAATTGATCATTCATTCAGATTCCTGTAGAGTTGGTAAAAAAATAATTATTCTACTGTTGAATCGAAATTCGAATATCGCGCGATTGCGACATTGAGCTTGGCAGCTAATAACATATATGTAATACTCCTAGAGATGTGAGTTGGTCACAAGGCTCGTCATTTGACCGTCTTAAGACCGTCGCATGACCATCAAATGACCGGGTGCAAAATGACCGATTTGTGACGACCAATTCGTCCCCAATTACACGAAAGAAATTTACAGAATTTGTGACTAATTTGTGACCGTAAAAAAAATGACCGTCATTTTACAACTATATACACTAGACTGATTCAAAAAAGGCGACTATTTTTTGTTTTTCGCAGTAACATATTAAATACTTTCGGGAAGGTGAAGAAAGATGCCTGTTAAAATTAGAGCTCTTAATAAAAATATTTAGCGGTGGCACATCGCAGATGTTGATTTCCTATTTAAGTAACACAGGAAAAAAATTTCAAACATTGAAATTTTATACCTCGGCTTCAAGTTTAAGGTTAATGTTAAATTTAGAGTAAATTTCACCTTTTTTTTTAGTTTCCGGCAAAATGTTGAAACTTATCACTAAATATCGTAAACAACTTTCCTGAAACAAAAATTTAGATTGCATTAACATAAATTACCTAATTTTTAAAGAAATTACGAACATAAGCTCACCCATATTCACAGTCTAATATACATATATATTACAACGTGAATAACTTTTGAAGGAGTGAGTTTATCGAAAAATCACAAGAGATCTTTTTTTGTAGAGCGTTCAATTCTCTACAATAATATGTGTCGTTCATTTTGGTACATTGACTTGAAGCCGAGATATAAAATTTCGAAGTTTGAATTCATTTTTCCTGTGCTATTTAAATGGGAAATCAAAATATGCGATGTGCCACCACTGAATATTTTTATTAAGAGTTCTAATTTTAACAGGCATCTTTTTTCACCTTCCCGAAAGTATTTCATATGTTACTGCGAAAAAATAAAAATAGTCGCTTTTTTTGAATCAGTCTAATATATACGAATTTCGTGAAAGATTTTTCCAAAATTTATGACTGATTTGGGACGTTAAAAAAATGACCGTCATTTTACAACTATATAGATGAAATTTCGTCATTTGACGAAGAAGAATGACGCTAAAAAAATGACGGTGATTTTGACTTCAAAAAATGTACTTAATAAAAGTGACGTCACAAGACCTTCAAATGACCGTCATTTTTGCATCATTTGACCAGAGATGTGAATGACCGTAATTTTACATCTCTAAATACTCCTATATTGCTAGCGGCCTATGTTTCCCTATAAGAGGTGGGGACACCGATGAAGCGAGACAGAGCGGAACAGATTTGATCATTCTGCGCACGCGCGACTCACTACGTAGACATAATATACAAATGTTATTGGCTGGCGCACTCCCGCTTTCCTTCACGCTTGCGCATTACAAGCCATTCTGGTGAGCCACGAGCGAAAGAACGATATTGTCTGCACCGTACTGTTTTCGACACGTATCGACCAGCGCTAGCAGTATAGGAGTATTACATGTATGGCTAATAAGCGCGCTTGAAAGACGTGATTAGCCCTTACAATTCTGCAGACCAATCAAAACGCTCGAAAGAAGTGATTGGCCCTTACAATTCTACGGGCCAATAAAAAAATTGTCGAACGTGGTCCAAAAGTGTCCCGCGTAAATTTACTAGAATTTCACTAGTAACGAAAATTTTGTTACTAGCAAATTATTAGGAAGTTGCTAAACTGCTGCTGTTATTGCCGGTTGCCCATGCATCATGTGTGATGTGACAAACGACAAACAAACGTTCACGCGTGGTTTTTAATTTTTTTATTGTATTCAGTTATTTTTATCGATTGTGTATTTTTTGAAAACAAAGCAATATTAAATCTCTAAACCGACCGTCCAATTACGTGAAAGTGCTTTTGCGATCTCTAAAAACCAACAATGGGTCAGAGATTCAAAAAGTGGCCTGTAACTCCAAAATTAGGATCTTAAAAAAATATGTGCCACGCTCAAGCGGTCCGCAAAAGTTTTACAAAGAAAATGAGACATTGCCCTAGCGGATCGGTACAACCGTCGCATCACGGTTGCAATTCGGTGACTGGTTGTGTATTGGTTGTTGTTCGGAAAAATGCCTGAATTGATCTGGTTGGGAAATTGGGAGAAAAAGGTGGAAGATTGAAGGGAACGAAGTGGCCGGAAGTTCGAGGCGGACGAAGAAAAAACTCACTCGCGTGCACACAATGTTTAGTAGTTTATTAACAAAATGGTTTAAATCAAGGAACGGTATATAATCAAAGTTCAAAAAATGCAATAGTCTCGCCTCAGCGATGACTACTCACAGTCGAAGCGATGCCGGAAATGGCGGTCGGCGCGGACGACGCCACGTGTCCCGTGAAAAACTTTTTTCGCGAATTATCGAAGTGAACCGCACCGAAATGAAGTTCAATGGTTTCCGTGAGGTGATCGCGTGAAGCCGAACCGTTATCGCTCTTGGCCAGCCGTAAATCGTCCAAGAGCTCGTGAAAAGAAGGAATGAAAACCGCGGAGTGAAAAATGGCCGATAATCGATGCGAATCGAAGGGCTCACGAAAACGAAGTGACGAGGCGATGATCGATCGCCGCGAGAGAGCCGCCGTTTGGAGGGGATAGAGTCGCGAGAGCCACGGGTAATGCAGAGTCCAGCGAGAGCTTGACCGTTCACTGAGGGTCTCTCGCGGGAGCTCTGGCAACTACACGCTTTTCTGAACACACTCCCCGCCTTCGGCAAACTCCGTTGACGAAGAGTCCGTCGGCAGAACGCATAATTTTGCGACCGGCCGCTTGAAGGTGGAAGTTGCCGTTCGAAGTGTGACGACTCGAGTGAGGCCGTCTTCGCCAGGGTGAAGTTCGAGGATCCGCGCGAGTGGCCACCGCGTCGGAGGAAGTCTTTCGTCGGTTATGAGAACGAGTGACCCCACTCGTATCTCATTCGAAGGATGATGCCATTTTCAAGTAGAGAGACTTTGATGGAGGTACTCTCTTGACCATCTCTGCCAGAAGTGCTGAAGCCGTGCCTGGAGAAGTTGCCACCGAGACAACCGAGATTCCGCCGTTGAAGTCAGAGATGGCTCAGGCACTGTAGTAAGTGCCTCACCGACGATGAAGTGACCCGGAGTTAAGGATGACAAGTCCTCCGGGTCGTCCGAGAGAGCACAAAGCGGCCTTGAATTGAGCACTGCCTCGACTTGCGTAAGAAGAGTCGTAAATTCTTCATACGTAAGTGCAGTCTCACCGATGACCCGCCGAAGATGATATTTGGCCGATTTCACGGCAGCCTCCCATTTTCCACCCATGTGAGGGGCTGCCGGGGGATTGAAGGACCACTTTGTGCCAAGGCTGGTTAATGCGGAAATGGTGTGACTCAATTCCATTGAGCCAGCCTTGAAGAGAGCCTGAAGAGTGGCATCTGCACCGCTGAAGTTCGTTCTACAGTCACTATACAGCGTGTGACAAATGCCCCGTCGACCAGAGAACCGCCGATATGCTGCGATGAAGGCTTCTGAAGTGTAGTCCGTTACCAATTCGAGGTGCACCGCTGAAGTAGAGAAGCAGACAAAAACTGCGAGATAACCCTTGTATGTTTTTGCTGCTCTTCCTCGCCAAGTCTTAACCGTGAAGGGTCCAGCATAATCTAAGCCCGAATGAAGGAAGGCACGTGAAGGTGTGACTCGTGGCGAGGGAAGTTGCCTCATCAACTGCTGAGCTCTGAGGCCTCGAAACCGTGCGCAAGTGGTGCAGCGAAGAATGTATGATCGTACTGGCGCTCGACCACCCAAAATCCAGTACGATCTGCGGAGATAGGCCAGTGTTGCTTGTGTGCCGCCGTGAAGAGTCCGGAGATGGGCATCTGAAATTATCAATGTAGTTAGCCGTGAATTCCGAGGCAAGACAGGTGGATGTTTCGCCTCGGAGTGAAGGATCGAATGCTGGAGGCGTCCACCCACACGAAGGACTCCGAGTTGGTCGATGAAAGGTGTGAGGGCGGCCATTGCATTGCTCCGTTGAAGTGTCGCTCCGCTTGAAATTATCCGTAGCTCAGCAGTGAAGTACGACTGTTGGATGAGGCGTATCCAGAAAATTGTTGCGTCTTCCAGGTCTCCCGGTGATATCGGGTTGGTCATTGAAGTATGTGGAACTCGCCTGAAGAAGCCAAGAGCTCTTTTGCAAATGGCCGTGATTCGAAGTAGCCGACTTAGGGACGAATATTGCTCCAGAAGGTCCCGAACCGGTAGAAGAGCCCCTGAAGTTGAAGTGAAGGCGAGACCTGGACGCTGTTCGAGGTCGCAGTCGGTTACGACCTCGAACGACGAAGTGGGCCAACTGGTGCAAGGCTGCGAAAGCCAGGTTGGTCCATTCCACCAGAGGGGATGCCGAGAAAGTTGCCGAGGTGTCATTCCGCGAGACGCACAGTCTGCGGGATTTTCCTTGCCTGAAATGAAACGCCACGTCGCTTGCGAAGTGATTTCTTGGATTGAAGTAACTCGATTTCGGACAAAGTCCTTCCAACGAGCCGAAGGCGACGTGATCCAAGTTAAGGTTACCGACGAGTCGGTCCAAAGGAACACTGGAACAGTTCCAAGTTCGAGTGTCTTCTGGACGTACGAAACCAGCCGTGAAAGAAGTAATGCAGCGGTGAGCTCAAGCCGCGGAATTGTCAGTCGCTTGAGAGGTGCAACCTTCGTCTTTGAAGCGACAAGCGTGATGGTTGAAGAGCCATCATCTGAAGTTGAACGAAGGTAAGCCACGGCTGACATGGCCAATTGCGAGGCGTCCGAAAAACCGTGAAGCTGAACCGTTGCCGAGGGTTTTAGTTGAAGCCACCGAGGGAGAGAAATGAGTGAGAGATCCGCCAAGTTCTCTCGAAAGTGAAGCCACCGTTGTTGAAGCGAAACCGGAAAAGGGTCGTCCCAGTGAAGTTTTGCCAACCAAAGCTCTTGAAGAAACATCTTTGCCGTGATGATGATTGGCGAAATGAAGCCCAACGGATCAAATAATTGCGCCGTTTCCGAGAGGATTGTCCGTTTTGTCACAGATTGACTGAAGTTCGGCTGAAGCGTGTACTTGAAGTGGTCGGTTTGGGGGTTCCAAACGAGCCCAAGAAGTTTGACGCTGGAGTCCTCTGGTTGAATCACGACTACGTGTGATTCTGAAGTGGAATGGCGCACCCTTTGAAGAAGTTCCGTGGAGTTGGACGACCATTTTTGAAGTGGGAAGCACCCTCGGTTGCAGATCTCCTGAAGTTGAAGTGAGGATGTTTGAAGTTCCGCTGTTGAATCTGCACCTCCGAAGATATCATCGACGTACCTGCCCTTCGTCAACGGAAGTACCGCCAATGGAGGGTTGTGCCCTTCGTCCTCGACAAGTTGCAGCATGACTCGAATTGCCAAGAACGGGGCGCAACTGAGGCCGTACTTGACGGTGGTGAGGCAGAAGGGGAAGATGTGCTCCTGCTCATCAACCCACAAGATCCGTTGAAGGTTCCAATCATCCGAATGAAGGTTGATTTGACGGAACATCTTTGTGATGTCCGTCGCGAAGATGAAGCGATGCCGTCGGATCCAAAGAAGTACGTCAGAAGTGTCCTGTTGAAGTTTGGCGCCCGTGTAGAGGAGGTCGTTAAGCGAGACACCACTGCTCGTCTTGCACGACCCGTTGAAGACCACTCGAAGCTTGGTGGTGGTGCCGTGAGCCCGAACAACACCGTGATGGTGCAAATAATGCACGGGAGTTGAAGCTGGCCCAGTAGAAGCTCGCACCATGTGATACAACGTCTCGTACTCCTGAAGAAAACCGTGATACAACTCTCGATAAGTTGAATTACGCGAGAGCCGCTTTTGAAGTTAAAGAAGGGAGCGCCACGCTGCCATGAAGGAATCCCCGAGAGACGATGGTGAAGTGTTGAGAGGAAGGCGAACTGTAGATCGCCCGTCTTCGTCTCGCGAATGCGTGTCCTTGAAGTGTTGTTCACAGGAGGAATCCTCGGGCTCAGATATAGAGGCTGAGTCCGACGGAATTTTCTCCTGTTCCCAGAAATTTCTAAAGCAAGGAAGCGAACTCATTATCAATTGAAGTGTGCTGAATACGAACCGAGCTTGAAGTAGAATCAGACATTAAAGAGTGGGTGACGGTGGTAGCTCCCCGCGTGCGGCTAGCTGACTGACTCCCAATTCCAAGATATTAATTGAGGCGGCCATTCTTTCCAATCGAAGAAGTTGAATCGTACGTTCCGAAATGAACGCAAGTTCAGCAATGGGATCGATTAAAAACCGAACTCGATGTGAACTGCCAGAAGAAGAGGTCAGAGTTGCCTGGCTCGTTGCCAGCAAAACCGAAGGCCGAATATCCAGATTGGTAGAAGCACTCTTCGAAGTTACCGTAGAATTGAAAAAATCGGAAGTGGCCGAAATCAGAAGTTGTACCGGTGTATCCAGCGAGCCAGACGAAGCGTCGAATTGACGGTTGCTGAATGGTATCGAAGAATTTCACTGAAACTTTTTTCTCGTTGAAGAAGGGCCGCGTGCGAAGCAACGAAAAATGTCGATGCGTAGCACAAAAACGAAAAACCACGAACGCACAACTCGGCGAAGATTTCGAAGCGAAAGCACTTGAAGAGTCCCGAAAAGCACGAGAGCGCGACGCTATGAAGAATGTTGATGCGCCACACGTGAGCGGAAATCACTTGAGCGCGCAAGGCGGTGACAATTTCGAAGCAACGAACCAGAACGAAAACTCACGAACGCGCGAGGCGTTGAAGATGATACACCGACGCAAGGGCCCGATAGAGTGCGCATGCGCACCGCACTGAAGAAATTCGCGAAGCACCTGTTGAACCAGCGAGAATACGTGTCAGCTGCACACACACGGCGACGAGAATGTTTGTGTAATGCGCACGAAAAAAACCCAAAAACCAAAATACCGAAGAAAACGAAGTACGCGCACACACTCGGTGACGAGAATGTTCGTGTGACGCACTTGAAAAAAACCAAAAACCGAAGAAAACGAAGTACGCGTACACACTCGGCGACGAGAATGTTCGTGTGACGCACTTGAAAAAAAACCAAAAACCGAAGAAAACGGAGTACACGCACACACTCGGTGACGAGAATGTTCGTGTGACGCACTTGAAAAAAAACCAAAAACCGAAGAAAACGAAGCACGCGCACACACTCGGCGACGAGAATGTTCGTGTAACGCGCACGACGAACCAAAAAAAACGAGTAGCTACGCGAACAAACTCGATTCACGAAGTTTGTCACGCGATGCGTAGCGAAGGAATCCAAAGAAATACTAAATGCGCCGAAAATATCCAAAAACTGCGTAATTGAATGCGAAGAAAGTCCCGAAGCGCACAAAGAATCACGTGACGCGCACACACACTCGAATATCGAGAATGTCTGTGATGCGCGCACACTCGAAGGGTCCGGAAAGTTCACTAAAGGGTTTGAATTACGCGTAAATCGATGTGACGAAGAGACCCAATGCGCGGAAAAACACGTGGTATATGTCACGAAAAAGAAGAATTCAAAGCGCAGAGAAACCGAGAAGCGCGCGAAAGGAATCGGGTGATACGCGCACACAGCGAAGAGCCCGAGAAACCCCATGTAGCGCGCACTCACGACGAAGAATGTCCAGCGAGGAACGAAGATCCGCACAAAGCGGACGAAGCGATAGTTTTCTTGGCGCGCGCGAGAGCGCGATGATATTCCCGCGCGCTCAACGAAGAAATTTCTCGAAGCGTCCGGGCTCTCCTCTCGCGCGAAAGTGAGAGAGAGAGACTTATGGCGCACTGAACGTGAGCGAGAGAGACCGAGATAACGAAGCGTGACGAGCACGTTGTCGAACAATGGAACGCCCGTTCTCTCGCGCACTTTTCTCTTACGCAAACCGAAGCACTTCCGCAATTTTCACAAATTTCCCTATCCGGCTCGAAGGACCATGTTCGGAAAAATGCCTGAATTGATCTGGTTGGGAAATTGGGAGAAAAAGGTGGAAGATTGAAGGGAACGAAGTGGCCGGAAGTTCGAGGCGGACGAAGAAAAAACTCACTCGCGTGCACACAATGTTTAGTAGTTTATTAACAAAATGGTTTAAATAAGGAACGGTATATAATCAAAGTTCAAAAAATGCAATAGTCTCGCCTCGGCGATGACTACTCACAGTCGAAGCGATGCCGGAAATGGCGGTCGGCGCGGACGACGCCACGTGTCCCGTGAAAAACTTTTCTCGCGAATTATCGAAGTGAACCGCACCGAATTGAAGTTCAATGGTTTCCGTGAGGTGATCGCGTGAAGCCGAACCGTTATCGCTCTTGGCCGGCCGTAAATCGTCCAAGAGCTCGTGAAAAGAAGGAATGAAAACCGCGGAGTGAAATATGGCCGTTAATCGATGCGAATCGAAGGGCTCACGAAAACGAAGTGACGAGGCGATGATCGATCGCCGCGAGAGAGCCGCCGTTTGGAAGGGATAGAGTCGCGAGAGCCACGGGTAATGCAAAGTCCAGCGAGAGCTTGACCGTTCACTGAGGGTCTCTCGCGGGAGCTCTGGCAACTACACGCTTTTCTGAACAGTTGTTTATTGGTTTTTTTTTGAAAATAAGAAACCCTAAAACAACCGAGAAATCACCACAAAAGGATAGTCCGTTTGAAAGACAAAGCAACCGTGAAACGACCATATTGAAACCGAACCAATGGACTGTAATCGGTTCTATGAGAGTTGCAAATGGGTTGCGGAACGAACCGAAAAGCAACCGTCCGCGAACCGTATGTAAAGATTGAAGATCGTTCAATAATGGTTCTTTTCGGGTCCTTTTTCGGTTCGTTTCGAGTTCTGTTTTAGTTCCACGGTCGCTTCGAATTCTGTTTTGGTTCTTTTCCGGTTCTTTGCGAGTTCTGTTGTCGTTGCTTTTTGACAGTTTCATGGTCATTATTTTTGGGGATGTGAATGATAGTGTAGTTGTTTTTCGGTTGTTTTGATAAAACTGCAACCTTTTACGAACGATCATTTGGTTGCTACAGCGGTTCTTTTTTGGTTCCTTTTAGGACGTGAGGTTATAAAGAGGTTCGTTTTGCGTTCGTTTTTGTTTCAAACGGACCGGTTCTTTTTAGGTTACTCATGGTTGCACCAATCCGCTAGGGTGTAGAATAAGATCCGTCAAGTGGTTTGGTCAGAACTTGCAGCTTGTGAAAATAAAAAATTAATTTATGAGAGAACCACTGCACCTTAAGGGTTCTAACTAGCGTCAAAAGTTGCTACATTTGATACATCAAATGGTAGACTATCAGTGAAGTTTCCACAAATGCTACGAACATTTATATTGATGTTCAAAAATCGGCATTTTGACGCTGACTGTCTCCCCTTAACCTGATATCGCAAAATTTGCGGATGCTAGAGCAACTACGCCCTTTTTTTGAAAATTTAAAAGTCGCAAATAATTCGCACAAGTCAATGAATTTTTACAAAATTCATCGCAAACAAAGAGTCTGTGGGGCTCAGCTTATGTGCAAAATTTCGGCCCGCTACTCGAATGTGGTCTTAAGATATAGCTGTTTAAATGTCGAGGCAGGCACACACGTAACACACACACATACATCCAGGCATGTAAAAAAATATGATTCCTCGATGTTTTAGGGCATTTTAAACATACTTACATCAAAGTGTTGAATGAAAAAAAATTCACGAAAACAAAGCTTCCTCTATGAGCAAAACACAAAAAAAATGTTCACCCATCATTTTTTTTATCAGTGCACAGAAAAAAAAGTTTGCCCATACATTTTTTTTTCTCTCGATTTGATATTTCGTATTTTCCCTGACTGATATTCAATTACCTGACATTTACTTAATTTCCCTAACACTCAAAAAATTTCCTGACTTTTCCAGTTTTTCCTTGACAGTGGCTACCCTGTATAATTGCGTGATAGTAAAGAGGAATTTTGTACAAATAATTTAAGTAAGATTGAAATACAAAAAAAAATTACTATAATTTTCATTTATAAGCTTCGAAATGTGTGAATATCAACACGTTTACGATTTTTTAAACTTAACAAACAATAGAAGTTTTCGACAAAAGAATATGTAAATGAAATCGTACAGGGTGGAAAGAAAATAGTGGTCGCCGCTTCGCCAGGTGATTCTCCAGCTCGAGATCTTGACACTGAAATTCAAGGTCAAATTTTTTTATTGGCTTAAAAAATTCTACTAATTGAGAAGAACAAAAGTTAGAAAAGAACCATGGGTCACAAGTGACCCCATCACCCAGAAAAAGAATAATGAAATATTAAAAATTCGTAAATATGAGTTTTCCTGATCGTGCGTTGAATTTCTTCTCATGTTGAGAGCGTGGGCTCTATTTTCGTTTTACTGATTACGCTGGTGACGACGGCGTTGACGCGGGACCCAAATAATTATGCCATTTGCCCTGATTGCCCTTAGCACGCGTGCTTGCTCTGTCACTTCCACATGGCGTTCTCCATTGCGTAAGCAATGACAATCGGATGAAATTTCACTTAGCTAATCCTTGTTAATCCAAAATCGAGTCTCAATTGAAATCCCAGGTCGAGTAGCTCATTGTCTACCCAGAACTCAGACATCGCTGCATTCCAAGTCGAGGACTGGTTGTCATTCCAATACTGGCATTATGCTGATATCTGGTTTCATAGTTTACCTCTTCAAACTGAACTCGACTGAATTGATAGTAGCGGCATTGCTTTTGTGACGCGATCATGGACCATCACGGTCGTGTGCGAGATGGTCGGGATCAACGATTAATGCTACGGGCGATCGACGAGGCTCTGGGAAACTATGTTCGAGCTCGTGAAATTTCTGCTGGGATCATCCAGAATCGTGCTGGTAATCGACGAGTACCCCGGCGTGCGATCCCTGATAGACGCGAATTCCAACGTTTGGATCAACGTTTTGCGGATCAAGAACGGTTCGAAGTCCAACGTGCTGGACATCGAAGGATTGAGAAGGATTGAGACCTTACCGTGTGCAATTTATGCAGGCATTGCATCCTGGAGATCACCGTGCTCGTGAACGTTTCTGCAGATGGATGCTACACAGATTGGACAGGAATCCACAATTTTTGGAAAATATCTTGTTCACCGACGAAGCAAGCTTTTCCAGTACTGGCATAATAAATAGACAAAACCTCCGCATCTGGGCAGATAGGAATCCACATGCCATAATGCAGCGGATCATCCAGGGTCGATTTGCCGTTAATGTCTAGGCAGGAATTATCGGGAATACGCTGACTGCCCCAATATTTCTCCCGCTGTGATTAAATGGTGGTCGTTATTTGGATTTTATCCGACGCGATCTTACGCCTCGACTTCGCCAAATGATTCCTAGGGAACGTCGAAACCATGTTTATTTCATGCATGATGGTGCACCTCCGCACTGGAGTCTACCGGTCCGCGATTTTCTCAATAACATGTTTGGTAGTCGGCCCTCAAAGCCATCGTTTATCGATCGGGTAGAGTGATCAGAATCGTAGTCGATCTGAGTCGAAATGAAGGAGTGACGAGACTAATAAGAAATCGAGACCTGCTCACCCGTGTTCGAGAGAATCTGCAGGCAAGGCTGCGAGCGTTCTTACGCAATGGAGGACGCCATGTGAAAGGGACAGAGCAGGCGCGCATGCTAAGGGCCATCAGGGCAAATGGCACAATTCTTTGGGTTCCACGTCAACGCCGTCGCCGCCAACGTAATTAGTAAAACTGAAATTGAGCCCACGCCCTCCACATGAGAAGAAATTTCAACGCACACGTGGGTTGGAGTCAAAAAATACCGAGGAATTGACGAGCCTTGGGGTCCACACACGAATAAAATGAAACACACACACACGCACACGTGGTTCGGAGTCATAAAATACCGAGGAATTGACGAGCCTTGGGGTCCACACACGAAAAAAATAAAACACACACTAACACACACACACATACACACACGGGATGCTGCGCAGACAACCTCCAAGTGGTGCATTCTGGGTAACGCAAATAGACTGCAGACATCGTGTTAAATAGGCCGACCCTCGCTGGAGATATCGTGATTTCCCGGCTGTGCGGTAGAAAGCTTTTCCGTCACGATTAATCTTGTGAATTTAAAGCCATCTGAAGAACATTCGGAAAAATCCAGCTTTTCTATTTTTTTTCAACTTAAAGTTGTTATTTCGACTTAAAGGGCATATCTCCGGCCTATGGTCCCTTTGAGACTTTTGTTCCTCTGGACGCGTAGAATTTTTTAAGCCAATAAAAAAATTTGACCTTGAATTTCAGTGTCAAGGTCGATTTTGCGGATACAAGTTTTGATAGATCTCCACCGATCTCGAGCTGGGGAATCACCTGGCGAAGCGGCGACCACTATTTTCTTTCCACCCTGTACATTAAAAATAAAAAAATAGAAGCGTTGCTCCGCCTAACGCTTTGATCTCAAATCACTACATTGCAAAACGCCCATTCTGTCTTATCGTAAAATCTTACGTAAGAATGGCTTCACCCCCCCCCCCTCCCCAGGTAAGTTTATGTAGAGATTTTTCAAACCCCCCTCCCTCTCAGGACCCATACGTAATTAATGAATGGCCCCTAATAACATAAAAAGTACATAAAAATTTATGTTTTGTCGAAACAAGCCATCTCAAAATTATACGAAAGTAGATCTTCGAAAAAATTTAAATATTTTTTCGAAATTGATGTTAATGTTATGGCCTGTTGATGTTAATGTCATTTTTTTAAACTAATCTATGTATGAGAAAAATTTCATAAAAATGCATTACAGAAAAACAAAACGTTTAAAAAATATGACAATTTAGATTTTTTCTGGGATAAAATCCACAGATATTTTTTATTGTATTTTTTTCCATTTTCTGAGCGGCACAGGGTTAACAGTGAGTCTCTTGTGTCACTATTTTTCACGATTTTAAAATCGTGTCACTTTTCTCACTATTTTCGAAATTTGGTCAGTATTGTCACTATTTCCGAGCTCAGAAGTGGTTACAATAGAGGTGCCGGTTAGAATAGGGGACAAATTTGGGCCTCGACTCGCTCACTACAATAAACTCGCGTGGGGGACAAATTTGCCCCGCGCGGAATCACTTTCAATACACCATGTTCTGTTTGATATGCCTTTTTTTAGAGGTGGTTCTGCCTGACATTTTAGAATCATTCTGAAGTAAAGTTATGAGCACTTGAAATTTCGCGATTCGCAGGTGTTTGAAAATGGGGCGAAAATTAAACGAAAAAGGTTTTAGATGAAATGTCTTAGAAATTTCGATTTTTTGGGAAAACCATTGGTACATTCGGGTTCAGGGGGAAACAAGCACGCTTCGCGTACTTGTTGGCGGGCTTCGCCCCCCAAACCCCCCCGCGCTTCGCGCTCCGTATTCTTGATCATTGTCTTGATTTATTCCGTTATGATCGAATATATTTTCAATGTTGGTTAACATGTCCCTTGGGGACGTTTTAATAGGCACTCACACCGTAATTCAAACTCTTTGATTCATTGTGAACATCGATTGATTATTCTGATAAATTATATTAATCATTATTAATTACAGATTTGAATATAATTAATTTTTTGATATTTTTTTCAAAGAGTACATTGGAACACAAACAAAGATGACATCCTAGCAAATTAGAATATCTTAGTTGTTGTGGAAATTATGATTATTTTAAGAATATTTTTTCAAAAATCCATAACTTCGGTATGGTTTAAAATCGAGAGCTAAAAATGTACATGGATACTTCTTTTTGCATGTGTAATAACATATTAAAAAATCATGGAAAACGTCGTTGAATTGAGATGGAATGACTTATATACATGTATACATACGAATATTCCACTGCAGTGGACGCTCCCACAACTTAACGCTTCGGGACCAGAAACGCTCTCATAACTTAACGTTTCCCTAATTCTCTCACTCTCGTATTTCAACGCATGCGTACTGCCTTTTTTATTGAAGCATGCGTAGAACAAGCGCGCGAAATTCAACCTGAAATTCGTACCTACGTGTTATAGCCATATTTACATTTCAAAATATGACAGCGGTATATTTTGCAAATTTTTTGAAGTTTGATAAGAATTTTATGTTAATAACTTTAGATGAAAAGAATTGAACAGGAAATACATTTATCCGTTTGTTGGAACGCGCGAGATACATTTTTCTAGAAAATGTTATACAAAGTTGCATATTTATACATCATACATGCAGATACATACGAATATTCTACAGAAATTTCGTTATTTCTGGAAAATAAAAATTCCTGTTTTTTCGAGAGAACGACTATCCTCGAACACGTAGTCCTTAAATAGGCGTGACTTGCCCCATCTATCAGTCATTTTTACCAAAACTGTTATATTGTATTATTTATCCACTTCACGCACATTAATTACACTTAAACTAATAGTAACGCTTAATAAATCGTACGTAACATTCGACAGTTTAGGTTATGTTGCCCTGTGCCAAATTTCCGCAGCTCAGCAGCTGAGTTTGGAGTGGAGAAAGCGCGATAAGGGTCGTTAAGTTATGGGAACGTGTTGCCATGGTAACGCGTTAAGTTATGGTAGCTGTTAAGTTATGGGGGGTTAAGTTGAGGGAGCGTCCACTGTAGTGCAGCCAGTTGAAAAAGCTATTCTAGCTTTGGCTGTCGCGGCGAGTGGCAGCGAGGTAGCAAAGGCTGCATTCGTCTTGAACATTTCGAGCGCTCAGAGCATCATAAACAGTAGCATTTCATACGCCGATGTATACGTGCTGTAAGCGTGTTAAGTCGGAGCCACAATGACAAAAATAAGAAATAAGGAATAAGAATCAGCCATCCGATTGGCGTAGTTTCTCTAAAGTGCGCAGCGATTGGCTGATTCTTATTCCTCATTTCTTATTCTTATTCTGTCATCGTAATCACGACCGTTGACCCGTTGTATTGTTTATTTAAATTATAATGTTTAAAAATATGACATGTGATTTTTTAAAGTGACAATTTGTGCAATTCGATCGAGTGTAGTGTGGTGTATTGTGTGGGGATGTTTTTTTTTCATTAAGAAAATTGTGTATTCCAGGAACATAAGGTTATGTTTCATTTTTTTTTCTTTGCATAAAAGTAATAATAATATTTGAAAAAAAAAGTTTAAATAGATAGAAGTGTACTAATTATCAATCATTATATTTGAAAGAACAATAACATTTTATCAAATAGTAAGAAATGTCTAAAAATTTTGTCCTATTAGTGTTTTTTTTTTGGCGAATACGTTAAAAAGTGATAAATGAATAAAACAAAATTATTAAAAATTCTATGTTAAAATTGTTTAAATCATTTTAAACTCTTGAAAAAGTTAAAATGTATCAAAATGAAGGTACATGGTAAAAATAAAAAAAATTCTTTCACGCATCTTCGTGCAATGAGCGAAAAAATGAAAAAAGTTATTTTCGTTAAAACAAAATGGTTCAAAGAACTGTCAAGACTTCAAACTCCACAGGACACTTCTTTATGATCCTATAAAGAAAGTCTCTAAGTTACAAAAACATTGGTTCACAGGTTGCGGAGATCTGACTCTGGACGGACACAAAAATAGCTTTTTGGCTCAAAAATGGCTGTTTTTTGGGAAATTTCATATTCAACATTCTCTGAATGGATTGAGTCAAAAAAAGGTTTTCAGATTATAGTAAAACAAATGTGAGCTATGAATTTGAACCGGATCCGTTCATGGGTTGCTGAGTTATAAGTGAGGACGGCCAGCTCAGGGGACGGGAAATCCAAAATTGAATTGTTTTGGTATAATATGCCAACATATGTTGATAAAAAGTTTGTATGGTTATTTTTTATAAGAGATAGGTTTTTGGAAGGCAATACTAATAGTTAGTCCTTATATATTAGCTAGGGAGCTGGGTGCCATTTTGGTAAATGATTTGCTCGTATTTCATATTGATAGGGATGAAAGTTTATGTCAATACAAATCGATTTAGTCCAGTATATGAAAGTCGTATGTCCCTGGGTTTTTAGTTATAGCGCTTCAAAAATGTAAAAAAATGAATAAAATAAATCATTTGCTCGCGTCTGCCTCTTGGACTGATGGTCAGAATTATCCTCAAAACAATAAACATCGAAGAGGCAGACGTGCAGAGCTCTGTTTTATCACGGGACGTAGTTGCAAGAATGTAAAAAAAAAACTATACTAAATCATTTGTTCGTCGTTCTCGTTGCGTCTGTTTGATTCATTAGGATTCCCAGAGTAGAAAAAAAAAAGTTGGCAGACGTCTAGGTCGCTGATTTTTTTATGTACGATTTTTTAAAGTTTTTTTTCTGGAATGATAGTAAAGCGGGTATTACGGTTTATTATTGTTATTACTAACAACTTGAGTATTCGTATATTGTTTTCTGTATTTTATTAAATGAACGTAAATATTAATCGGTTACAAATTGAAAAAGGTTTATCGATTATTGAGGGGAAAACCATAAATCTATGCAAAGTCTCTACTCGTCATCGCTGTCGGACAAATCGCGCTCATTTTCTTTACCAATGTCGGCGCCTTCATCCATGAGATCTTCTGTATCTGAAAAATACAGAACGTATTTAAATTTAACATTCAGAGACACAATTTACAATATAGATCTAAATGAAAAAAAATGTATACCTGATTGATCTTCTGGATCATCGATTTCGTTCAGTATTTCGCTGTACGTCCTTGGGAATTGTTCTCCAATGAACCAACGAAACTGGAATGTTCCGTCTTCTAACGTCCAGCCATAATCAGTTGGGTCGAGATTGCCAAGAAGATCGTTTTTATGCGCATTCCTCCACATTTTCGTTATATATAAAGTTCTCAAAAGGTGTTTCTTCATTTCTGCCTGACATGGCGGTAAATTAGAACCATCAAAGTTTTTCACCGAAACTTTGAAGGATGTCGTCGGGTTTGAGATCTTGTATGTTTTCAGAAAAATTTCATGTCGTCCCTCGTTCACTGTTTTTGTTTTTTTCAAATTATACATGCGACATATAAATTCTTCTAATGTGCGGAAATGGGGCTTGCAAGATTCGATATCGGCATCACCGATTGCGACAAATGCCCTTTGAAATTCGTCCCTGTTGTTTAATATTTCGAATGGCCTTTTTTTCCTTTTCGAAAAAACGCAGGGTTATAGTCACAACCGGTGATGGCGTGATAGCCCGGCAAGGAATTGCATATTGAAGGTCCCATCTTTGAATGAATTTCCGTCACGTTAATATAACGACGTGTATTCCCAGTGCCAAAATCTATCCAAATCTTGAGAGGGCTCTTCAAAAACTCCATATTTCCCAGCAAAATAATGAGAACGTCTGTATCAGCGCAGCGGATGACGACATTGGCACGTTTTTGAATTTGGCAAACATGAAAAATTATTTTTGTGTCTGCTTCTTCATGCATGTCACATGATGAATCTTCATTAATTGTCCGAATGACATTTCCATTTTTAACACGGAATTCGTAGCACTAATCATGGTTGACATTGATTATTTTATTGCCAAACAATGTCGCCATTTCCGGAGTAGCCCAATGTTTAATGAGGAAGGTCACCAATGCCTCTTTGAACCGCATGTTTTTAATGTCTTTGGCGAAATCCAAGGGTCGTACTTGCTGCGGTCCAGAAATTTGATACTCGCGCTCTGTTCGTCCACGAAGAATCCGTTCGACATCTTTGATAGAAGGTGTGAAGTATCTATCAAAGATGAGATCAATTCTTTCACCGTCTGCGCAGCATACATTATGCAACAGTTTTCTCGATAAATCACCGAACGTCCGAGGTAGTTCTGTGAGTGAATTTATCAGAAAAAAACCGTCGATAATTTGGATGTTACATTCTTCTGGGGCCTCAGAAATTACGATCGGCACTACGATTTTCAGGAATTGAGCTTTTTCGGTTTTATAGAATGTTCCATCAATGTGAGAAAACGCTGGAGGTACAGGTGTTACCGGAAAGCACAGCATTTTTTCAATATCAATGTTTGTTGATAATGCCAGGAGACGTCCAAATAAGTCTCTTTGCAAACGAACTTCCTTCACTCTATCCGCAACTACGATTCTTCGTTTTTTTACGGTCTTTGCAAAAGTATGAAGTTTATTTTTTTTAATAGGGAGTTCATATCTTTGTGGGTTTTCTCTACATTCGGAGATAAAAGTTTCACGGGCAAGGTTTCCGTATTTTTCGACATTTAGAAGGGAATCATCAATGACAGGTGTGGCAACTTCTCCATTCGTCATATTAAATAACTTGTCCTTGTCCAATGTCGGATCAAACGGATTCATATAGTCGTCGATGGATGTCATGAAATTGGACAGAGTTTTATGGTTTTTTTCCATGACGCCATTTTCAATTCCGATGCTACATCGTCATTCTTTTTCAATCCAGCTTCATGAAGAACGTGAGAAATAATTGCCGTCCGAAGTCCATGGCTTTTTGCCCATCTTTGTCAAGCAGAAATGGAGTTGGTCATACTTGTAATACTCCTAGCTGAATCCGCGTTGATTGTCTGTTCAAGTGTCAAGTCAATAGAAATTCGATTGAATGTCTTCTTTGTTCTCTTCACACCCAAACTACCTTTTTCAAACTCTTTTTTTAATCCAGGATGCGTTTTGTCTATATTCAATAGCTTGTCACGATATAGTACCATTGCACGAGAATAGTTAGGCTGATTGAATATGAAAAATAAATTCGTCAATTTGGGCAGAATGTAGACAAACATTTCAAAATTCGACGTACGGATACTCCTTTCCAAAATCAGATAGTAATCTATCAAAATGATATAAATCATGTAGAACTGAGCTGTTTTACCATAGTCTCCATGGAGGGTTTTCATCCTGTAACTTTCGTACTGGTGTAATAACTGGCGCAGTTGCTCTTCTTCAACCTTCGGATTAGAGGATTTCAGTTTCTTCAAGTTATCAATTGTTTGTGTAAGGCTGTTATCAATCGCAATGTTGTTTCTTCTCAAAAATGATTTGAAGTGGATAATCTGCAGCCCCAGTGACGCAATAGGATGTCTCTTGCATCGGTTGAAATTAGTACCCATTAAAAACCCATTTATTGAACCACTGGCAATCATTCCACTGCTTTCCATGACGTTTGTTAATCCGCTGTTCTCGATGAATTTTCCAACAGCCTTAAAATAGGCCATCATCACATGAAACATGCCAAGATGTATGAATACCCTGTCAAATGTCGGTTTTTCGGTAGATTGAATAGCTAAAGCAACTTTAGCTATTTGTAAATCATAGGAGACCTGTATGTACTCTGATTCACATTCTGCAGCGATGGTTTTACTCACGCATAAAGTTTCTCTTACTACTCCAGTATCTGTAGGAGATATGTTGATAGGAGTTAAATATGATACTTTCTGTACTGGAGTAGTATCGTCGAAAATCAGTGTATTGAACCCGACCCACATTGGCGTAATGGTAGTTCCGAAAGCGTGTGAAATCATCCAGGCATGGTTTAGATACTTATACTCCGTAACATCGTCAGGTACCTTCAATCGTGTCTCTGCTTCTAATGTTTGAAGTTCCTCGATAATTTTCGGTTTTTTACCATAAGGCGCGATTTCGGGAAGCAAAGCGTCGAACGTCCTCCTCCTTTTCCTCAAAGATTGACCAGAAACGGGATCGACGCTCGTCAAATCGATATCGGTGTGCACAACTCTCGATGTCGATGCTTCTTCTTCAGAGTCGTCAGTATTCTGATATATAATACCCACGGTGTCATGGAGGGTATCTTTTCCTGTGAGAGTCTCAACGAATCGGTCGTAATTGTCGAAAGCGACTCCTGTACTGAGATTGGGTTTTTTTTTAATTTCCGCAGGACAAACTTCATCTCGAGTAGTTAAGGAAAACGTTGCTTTAGTTTCCAATTCAAGCAGTCCAGTGTAGCTGAGACAATGTCCGAATCGATTTATCAAATCGATGATTTTTTTACTGTTTGTGAGACTCTTAATTGCCATTTCCAGACACACGTGTTTTGACGTCTTCAAATTGCCATTCGTAGTGGCGTACACGATGTCCTGTGCTATCGACGAAATGACAGTTTTTTTACAGCGATCCCCTTTTCGAATTGCACGGTCACCATAAATTATTGTCTGGAGCAAATCAGAAAGTGGATCCGGAAGAGCTTCGCAGAGTGAAACGAAAACATTGTCTGTTAATTTATTAGCCTCGATGACCTGAAATAAAACGGATGCTTCAAACAGAATTAAAAAATTAAAATTGAAAAAGAAATACGAATTTTTTTTGCCCATTATCGAACTATTAGGAAAATTTCTGTTTCGGGTTCTACTTTCTGTGAAAAAAATTTCATTATTTTAAAAAAGGTCCCTCTCTATGTTTTTTCTCAATTTAATGTTTTCTTTAGCTCAGGCAACCCCTAATAAAAAATGAAATAAACATTTCTAAAAATTTGAAATAATATTTGGAGCCAAACGAAACCCACGATTCATTGGACACCAAAATCCGAGGGGGTCAGGCCGACGAACGCGTGATTTGGTGTGGAATGCCCCATAGGCAAACCCCACTACCTACGGAATTATACCGTTGTCACCCTCTTCTTTCTAAGAAAGAAATAAATAAAAACAAACTGTACAGTTATTTTATTCATGCGGGACGACCGTTTACAGATTTAGAATCCGAATATTTGAAATATATTTTGGAAATCGCTCTGATCGATTGCTTACATGCAACATTAATTATTTACAGTAATATTTTGCATGTATAAGTTTTGTATTCGTGTCTTGGCGCGAGAGTAGAGTTTTTCGAAATTTTTTTTTTTATAAAAATGGTCTGCCTTTGGAAAATCAGAGGTGTGGACGTCTGCCTCTTCGATGTTTATTGTTTTGAGGATGATTCTGACCATTAGTCCAAGAGGCAGACGCAAACAAATGATTTAGCAGTTTTTTTTTTTTTACATTTTTGGAGCGCTGTCAATTGAAAACGCAGCGCTACCATGGTGGCAGACTATTTTTCGGTGGTTCTTTACATTGTCATTAATCGAACAATTCAGGTCTGCCAAGCGAACATTTCATATACAAATTTTTAAATCAAATTTTTTTAAAAAAATTAATCACTTAAAAAGTCGGAGGGCTGGACGTCTGCCTCTTCGATGTTTATCGTTTTGAGGATGATTCTGACCATCAGTCCAAGAGGCAGACACGAACAAATGATTTACTACACCGTTTTTTTTTTACATTTTCAAAGTGCTGTCAGTTGACAACGCAGGGCTGTCATGGTGGCAGACGCGGTCCTTAATGTTTTTTATGGTACAAACATCGATATTAATAACGTCTGCAACATGAGCAAATCATTTAGAAATTTCGGCACCCAGCTCCCTAGCTATATAGAGTGAGTGCCTAAAAATACATCGATATAAGGTTTAAAAAGAAAAACATTGAAAAAAATTATTTCGCATTTTTGCCAAAACTAGATCTTTTCACTAAAATAGCTGTAGCTTTTTTCCCAGATGAAATTGTGGTTTCGTTTTGAACTCATGATTTTCGGGATCGTTGAAGCTTCGAAATGCTGCTTGGTTCATCCAATTCAAATAATTTTTTAATTTTTGGCAGATGTTTAAAGTTTGATCATCGATTTTTGCAAATCTTTGGCGAAATGCCGCTTGATTCATCCAATTCGGATAATTTTATAATTTTTCGGAAATTTTTAAAGTTTTGTTACGTCCAACGGGTCTCCACCCTCTCACCCAACATTGCTTGCTGATACCCATCTACTATGCACTCTAACTGTAGAATAAGCGACACGGAAGGGCCACGTGCTAACCTCCTGGGGCCTCTCAGACCCTTTTTGGGCACTCACTCATTTATGACAGAAAATGCCTATTGCAATTACCTCGAAATCTGTGTCGGATGTCCGTCCAGACCCAGATCTCAGAAACCGGTGTACGGAATTTAATTTCCTTCGGAGGGTAGTTGTGTATGGTTGTAATCTTTATGCCCAAGGAGTTTAAGGGTACCCAGTCAGCGTCAAAACGCCGATTTTCGAACATAAATATAAATGTTCGTAGGATTGGCGTAAACTTCATCAATGATCTATCATTTGACGTATAAATTGTAGAAATTGTTGGCCCTAATTAGAACCTTTATGGTGCAGTGGTTGTCTCATAAATAAATTTTTGAGTTTCACACGCTGTGCACAATCTTGACCAAACCGCTTAATGCATCTTATCGTGTGACGTCTCATTTTCTTTGTAACACTTTTCCGGACCGCTTGTATGTGACACGTTTTTTTTTAGGTTCTCATTATAGAGTTACAGGCCACTTTTTGAATTTTTGAACCATTTTTGGTTTTTAGAGCATCGCACACAATACAATTTTGATTTTAATGAAAGTGTGTCGCATACAAGCGGTCTGGAAAAGTCTTACAAAGAAAATGAGATATCCCAGGATAAAATCCATCCAGTGGTTTGGTCAGGACTGCGCACAGCGTGTTCGAAGATCCAGGTTTTGGGAAACAGCCTCCGAAGTGAAATGTGTGGCAAAAAGCTTCTGCAGTCCTTCGCTCCACTGATTCATGTATCTGCATAACAAACAATATTTTCCAAGGTTATTACAAGAAGAAAAACACATTTTTTACGCGCTTGTCATGGTTTTTCATTTTTTATGTTTTTTATTATTTTTAATAATAAGAATTTTTACCAAAAAATGGCTCAAAATTTAAAAATAACTGGAAACTTCCGTTGACAGTTTAGAGGTTATAATCTGTATACAAGACACAAAATCAAATTCACTCACTGAAATTTTTTTAGATGAGTATGAAAATTAATTTGATTATTTCGCAAATACAGCGAACACCATCGTTTATAAAAATAAGTGATTATAATAAACATATGAACATGTGAACATTTGAAGTGACACTATAACCACTGTGAAACTGCTCGTGTCGCTTGTCAAAGTCGAAAAAGCACTTGCACGTAATTTCTCGATTGATTAGTGTAAATCTCTAATATTACATTTGAAAAAAAAAAAACTGATAAAAATAATTGAATACAAAAAAAAATGAACCACGATCGAACATGTGTTTTGCAACTCGCTAATAATTTGCTGGTAAAAAAAATTTAGTCACTAAGAAAACTTGACAGAAAATTTTCGAGGCACTTTCTAATTACTTTCGACAATTTTTTTGATTGGCCCGTAGCATTGTATGGGCCAATCACTTCTTTCGAGCGTTTTGATTGGTCTGCACAGTTGTAAGGGCCAATCACGTCTTTTGAGCGTTTTAATTGGTCCATACATGTATCATATGAAAAATTTCAATATTTTGCACATTTTTCAAAATAAATGAGAATACTTTTTTTTTCAATAAAAGATTTTTCTCATTTACTTTGGAGAATATGCGAAATATCAAAATTTTTCACTTCTATAAGGAATATTATAAATTATCATTATTTTTTTAATTTTAGAAACTAAAAGAAAAAAAAATTCTAAAAAAGAAATGAGGCAGCTGCATCCCACTTTCTAATCATGATCGATATTATTCATTTATGACCCAGAATCTGTGAAAAAAAATTGCAGAATTTTAAAAATGGATTTCGAAATTTTCGAAATTCTACTTTTACAGATTCGTCTGTAACTTTGCCATTTTTCAAAATTGCGGTCTATAGCTTGGTAAAACGGTGCAAAAGAGTTTGTAGAATGTGAGAAAAAATTAAAAAAATTAACGATTTTTTTCCGATTCCACGCTGACTCTGTCTCCTTAAATTTAAACGGATATTGTAAAACAAAGATTTTTGAAAAAAATAGCCATTTTTGAGCAAAAAAAGACGTTTTATGACCATATGTAGTTGAAACTTGGAATTTCTCTAACGAATTTTTCTCTAACTCACAGAATGTGTGTATATGATTGTAAACAAATGTCTGACGAAGTATGAATCCAATCAGACACCATTAAGGTTGCAATTTTGGCAAAAAAAACACCATTTTAACCAAAAAATGCTATTTCTATCTATATGCATTTGGATCTCCAAAGTTCACGGACGAATTTTCCTCTAACTCACACAATGTCTGTATATAATTGTAAACAAATGTACCACGAAGTATGAATCCAATCAGACACCATTAAGCTTACAATTTTTGCAAAAACACAATTTTCAACGAAAAAACAGCTATTCCTGTCCATATGCACATGGATCTCCGAAGTTCACGAACGAATTTTTCTCTAACTCACACGATGTCTGTATGTGATTGTAAACAAATGTCCCACGAAGTATTAATCCGATCAGAGACCATTAAGTTTACAATTTTTGCAAAGAAAACACAATTTTTAACGAAAAAAAAAGCAATTTCCGTCCATATGCACTTGGATCTCCGAAGTTCACGGACGATTTTTTTTCTAACTTACAGAATTTCTGTATATGATTATGAACAAATGTCCCACGAAGTTTCAATCCAATTAGACACTGCTAAGTGAATAACTTTTGTCCAAAAACAATATTTTTAACAAAAAAAGACTATTTTTCTCACTGACAGAATTTCTATACGACTGTACACTGTTAAAAAAATGTATTTGATCCAAATAAACCAAATTACTTGAGTGACATTTACTTGAGACAAATCGTTTTTTCCTTGCATTAAATAAAAACAGAAGTTGCGCTCAGTAAGTCATTTTCTTGGTAGCAGTTGTTTGGTCAAATCAATCTAATTCATTGACACTAGTTACAGTTATTTTATTCAAATGCAGGTTTTCTATGAACAGCAAGCCACAAATATTAGATGGAAATAATTAATATTTTTTATCGAAATACTTTATTTGATCAACACCAAACGGAGTTATTAGTTACGTATATGTAATATTTTTAATTGGATAAGCCAAAAATACTGTAAGAAAGTAATTTACATTTTTTACATAAATTGTGTTTTTCTTTGGTACAAGAAAATATACCCAGATGCAAAGACTTGGTATCCTGGGATAACAAAAATAAATTACTTGATTCAACTACTTCGGATGATCCATCGGAACATTGTATTTTATCAAGCCAAATAAAAATTATTTAATACTAAAATGGGATTTTTTCCTTTTCAATATCAATATTACTTATCTGAAATGATTATTTCATGTGAGCATCATATTTTATTCATTTAACACAAATTCAAGTTATTAGCTGTGTATATGGAAAATTTGTGAGTGAATTAACCAAAAAATTTTGACGCAAGTAATTCAAGTTTTTCATCTTACCGTGTATTTTTCCGGTACAAGAAAAAATTATGTTATATTATGACACGGTATTCTAAAATCGAAAATGAAGATGATTCTTCTGTGGCTTCTGCGCAGAACGGGTTAAGTCCATTTTTTCGAAAAATGAGTTAACGACTAAAATCAATCAATTTATACTTTTCGTTTTTTTTATTTTTTTGTCATTTTATTTTAACATTTTTCTTTCTAAAAATTGTTTATTTGTTTAAACAATCTGTTATCGTTGATTTGTTTAAACAATTTGTTATTGCTTATTTGTTTAAACAATTTGTTATTGCTTGTTTTTTAAACAATTTGTTATTGTTTTTTTAACAATTTTTTGAAATTATTTTTCAAACAATTGATTAAAACTGTCGTTTTAATCAATAACAAATTACTAAAACTACAAAGAATTGGTGAAATTATAACCATTGTTCAAATGCATCGTTTTTTTATTGAAAATTTTTGATTTTTTTCTCATTTTATTTCAACATTTTTCTCTCCAAAAATTGTTTATTCGTTTAACCAACTTGTAATTGTTTATTTGTTTAAACAATTTGTTATGGTTTATTTGTTTAAACAATTTATGGTTTATTTGTTTAAACAATTTGTTATTGTTTATTTGTTTAAACAATTTGTTATTGTTTATTTGTTTAAACAATTTGTTATTGTGTATTTGTTTGAACAATTTATTATTGATTAAAACGAAAGTTTTAATCAATAGCAATCTGATGATTTTGCATTTTTTGTATGTGCGATGTATACGAATTATAGCGAGCAGAGTGTTCATGAAAAAAGGTATTCATAAACAAAATAAATTTTCCCTTGTCGGATAAAATTCGAATCTTCATAACCCTTAACTTTTTTCAAGTGCATAGTAGTAGTCGATAGCGTAATAGGTAGCGTGTTAGGTAATTAGGTACGATAGGCAGGGTCGAGGGTTCGATTCCCGGTCGGACAGAAAAATTAGATCGGAGAATTGGGGCAGATTTTTCATTTTTTTCTGTCTATCACTTTTTGGGACCGATAAACTATGCATATTAAATTATTTTGCAAGGGCTATACATTTTTTATAACATGTTTAGGGACAAATATCCAATACGCATTTTATTGAATCGATCATTTTTCCTGTTGATTTGACTAATTACCGGTTAGATACAACTATCTATATCTGTTAATGCAAAATATCATAATATTGATCTAAAACAATATGTAATTCGACCAATAGATTTGGATTTGGAAGAAACTGATGGCATGTTCCATTTAAATGAGCAGTTTCTAGATCAGAGAAAGCATTTTCTAACTTCTATGGAAACATAGACGGCACCAAAAAAGTCGGAAGCTTTATTAAAATTTTGATTTACTTGACTGAAGTAAATCGGTTTGATATTTCAGTCGCCCGTACACTCCCGTATAATAACTGTGCGTTGTTTTAAAAGATTTCATATTTGATCTTATTGAACAAAGATATTTCTATCAAAAATATATTTACTTTATCCCAATAACGAATTAGCGGATTATATACAAATAATTTATTTACTTGCATCGAATAAATTTTATTTGTTTCAAATAATTTTTTTTAACAGTGTAAACAAGCACATATCACTCTCACCGCATTCACGTAAAGCATAGACCGGCGCACGCGACGGCGCCACGTACGTCCCGACGCCGCTACGCCACGTACAGAGTAAAAGAAGAACTAAACACGGCCTGAGCGCGCCAAATTCAAAACCCATATTTCGCTCTTATAAAAAGTACATGGTTCTTTTGTGTGCTCGCGCTCCATTGGCAATATGGCGATCACCCACGCGTTTCAAACGTGAAAAAACAGAATCTGAGCATTTATTTATAACCGAAAGCTTTTTTTACTTATTTTAAATGGACTAATAATCATTAAATGATTAAAGTGTTATGATAAATATGCCCATCTCAAATGTCACTAATATTCTTCATTACTGCCTAATATTGTAACAATTCTGTGAATATAATCTATCAAAACATTTAAATGATATGATTGTTTAGATACTTTTATATCATATTGATTATATTCAAATCTGTCTTTTTAATTATGATTAATAGAATTTATACGACTACTCGATGTTCACAATGAATCAAAGAGTTTAAATAACGGTGTGAGTGCCTATTAAAACGTCTCTAAGGGACATATTAACCACCATTCAAAATATATCACAAAAACAAAATATATGATCATTATATTATGAAATTGTGAGTGGCTACTAATATAATTCTTAAACTTCGGTCATTAACTTTATGAATCATTGCCCCCATTGAGAATGAAAAATGTGACTCAATATTATCAAAAACAATGTTCAATAACATAAAAACAATATAGTATTTACATACCGAATAAATGAAGATGATGGTCAAGAATACGGAGCGCAAAGCCCCCCAACGAGTACGCGAAGCGTACTTGTTCATTTTACGACGTCTCGGCGCCAGTCGGAAAGACGGGCCTCACGAAGGGACTCTCATGCCGCAATACACAAAAAGAGAAAGCGAGTAAACAGGCTCAAGATTGTCTTGCGTAACTATGTACACCTAACCGAGAAGTTACGACTTCCTCTTCAAGAACCACTCTCGTTTTACGACTTTTCTTCAAAAACGCCTGGACCTTCAGAGTCGACAGACGCCGGTGTGCACATTGCACCTCTCGGGATTTCTTTTACGACCATTTTTTAACTCATGGAAAATCTTGTAACCGAAAACTCTACTTTCCAGAAAAACTATAAAAACGATTAAATAAACAGCTGCACGGGAAACGAAAAAGAAATAAAAAGGAGAAAACGAAAAGACGAAAATCGTTAAAATGGTCAACTATCAAACACGAACCTATACATTCTCTTTCCAAGAATAACTAAAAGTTTAGACTTAAACAATAAATACAATTTCTTAAGGATGTATGAGCGTTACGTGGTAGTCAATACACATGATCTCATTGAAATTTCGCAGAATGGGAACAGTGGGTAGTAACATTCAGCAAAATATTAGTGAAAGGTGCATAGATGATTTTCAGAGAGCATAAAATATATAATTAATTTCGTTTTGAGAATTTTTTCGTTTCGAGTAACTAACTGACTCCGGTGGTATATCGTATGCTCCCCAGCTTTAACCTCCAAATAAAAGTGAAGGAGGCCGTGTTTAGCTTGATATGTCTAATTCGAATGTTCGTTGATTCCCGTTTTTCAATGTATCATCATAATCCCTGACATTCAATGGATATACTCGATGTTTTTATCTACGGTATCTAATATACAAACGGTCGAACTGTGGAAAACAAAAAGTTGCAAAGTCAAACTTGCCGTAAGCTCTGTGTATAAGCATGAATAATGCTACATTTTTAATTAATAATATCTTGCTTAAATAGTCGTTAAGAAGCCCTGAAATTTTTGGAGTACTGAATATTGAACCTTGACACTATCATAGTGAAAAATCAGCGTTTAATCTAATACTAAGCCTAGCGCTCATACAACCTTGAGAAAATATAAACAATTAGAACATACATATATAGCGCGGACAAAACTTCATTATCATAGAATTAATTGCAACTATCTTGTCTACTCGATAAACTGCCTCTTTCCCGAAATCATATTAATTATTATACAAATCATACCGATTAATTATACGGAAGTAAAACAATTTAGTTGGCAAAAGGAAGGAGGAAAAACAAAACAAATGACAAACAAAACAATACCGCTTGATTTCCAACCGTATTTTTAGTTCTCATGAACAAGGTATATGTTGTACTACCATACAAAACAAACCAACGAAACAGGGAATTTGTCCTATTTTGGAATGTAAATGTACTATAAAACAAACATTGCTATAGTTTAAAAAGAGCCGATATCGATAACCGTTGTTGAAAACCCTAGCATTAATAACGAACACGCGATCGCTCACGAAGAGAGGGGAGACGCCCAAAAATGCGAGGGTCGGAAAATCTCATCCCCTCTTCTCAAGACAAGGGCAGCAAGATGCAGCCCCACCAGCAAGACAAGGACGATGACAAGTTTGAAGTCCTTTAAAAAGGGGACTCGCTGAGGCTTTGTTGTTTTTCTAACCATCAACGTCGAGGTTGCCACGCGTCGCGGCACCTCGAGATAAATCGGTCTTGCAATATTTTCAAAATTTATTTTCTACAATAAATTAATTAACGAGTTCAACGTTTGTTCGAGGTAAAATTTGATTCACGGTATCACAATTCCATGAGATATTCTCTGGTGCTTCTCTGAAAGCACTGGGATTCTCATTTCCTTACCCAAAATCTTAAAATAAAACCTTCGAAAAACAAAGTGGTAGTGGATTGAGCGGCTACGACTGCACGATCTCCCATTTATACTCCATTACAAAATTTGTGACTCCGGTAAATTAAAACTTTGGTGATTGACGATCGAGCGGCTCAACTGCGCGATTTCTCACCGAGGATTTAAATTCGGGTTAAAATCATTTTCAAATGCCCAGAAGGCGTGGTGGAAAAAACTATCAGAAAGCTAAAGCCAAAGCCATAGCTTTGAATTGGGGGCCTTAAAAACGAGGCGACACTAAAACAGCCCTCGAGCGTCTGGGTAAAAACCTCTTCACTGCTCAGTGGAAAAATCGCGATACGTCTATTCCGAGACCAGTCGGAATAGCTACAATCATTTTCCATCAACCACCTCAGCAAATTCCAGCTGAAGAAGGAGACCAAGGTTCCAAAGCATCTACCGAGATCACTGAAGACCAGCTGATATCCGAGGACGAGTTAATCATCGTGCAGCATAGAAACTGGCATTGACGCGTGTCTGTATGGAATTTCAACAATATGATTCTTTCCAACTACATGCCAGTGAAACGAGATTAGGATATCAGTGCTCAACGCCGACTATTAACAAACCGCTAATTTACATTTCATATATTACCGTCAACTATACATCAGTAATGATTATCTTGTACACTATTGCTGGGTAAAACTATATGCTTTCATTAAATAAAAATCATTGCTTTCTGTCGCTAATATGCAAAACGATTCGGAATTTGATGCATAATAGAAAGTATAAGCATGCAAGTAATGAGAATGCAATGCTTTTAATAGTTTCTAGCACTTCATGCATGGTAAGGAGACAAATTGTTGCAATTGCCATGCAGAGATGATCGGTGTGATTACGAAAATATGGTTTATTTTACAATGTTTTTTCATACTAGGTTAACCATAAATTATAGACGTTGCGTCAGGGAAACATATTTTATAATTGAAATATGGTTGACGTCGCCATACATTTTTCTCAGTGTACGAAAAAGAAATGTTGGAATCGGTTGAACCAAAATAAAGTTATAAGTACTTGGAATTTCGCGATTTTGAGGTTTCTAAGAATGGGGCTAAAATTGAGCAAAAATGTTTTTGATGACAATTCATAAAAATTTGGATTTATTCGAAAGACTATTGGTTGATTTGTGTTTAGAGGGAAAAAATAAATCGATATGAGACTCGAAAAAAAAGATTTTTTTTTGCATCTCAGCAAGAATTCAATCGGTTTACTAAAATGGCTGTAACTTATTTTCTAGATAGAATTGCGGCTCGGACACGAGCTTATTCTGTTCATAATCGTTGAAGCTCAAAACCTCGCTTGGTTCGTCCGATTCCGATCATTTTGAGGGTTCCGTACCTCAAAAGGAAAAAACGGAACCCTTATTAGATCACTTTGTTGTCCGTCCGTCCGTCCGTCCATCCGTCTGTCTGTCACAGCCCTTTATTTTGGGATCGCGTGGAGGTATCGAGTTGAAATTAAAACCACATACTCAGGTCTACAGTCCCTTTAAGCTGTGAAAAAATAAAACTTCTAAGTTAACGTAAAAAAAAGATACGGCGGTTTATGCCGCAAAAAACGTATATTTCGACACTTTCAAGGGAATCAAAATTTATAGTGTATTTTCCGTTGACCTAGAACTATGAAATTTGGCGAGTAATCCTGTCTTATACTACAAGTATAGGGAAAAATCTGAAAACTATAAATTTCTAATTCGATCATAAAAAATATAGTCTTTATTTAAAGTACGTAAGTAATCATTTGTACGGAACCCTCGGTGGGCGAGTCCGACTCGCACTTGTCCGGTTTTTTATTACTGGTAGATTTTTAAAGTTTGATCATCGATTTTTAGGAACTTTTTAAAGCCCCTTTCCATTATTTTCGACTATTTTCAAGGTACTCTCACTTCTACGAAAATTAAGTTATCGGAATGAACCAAACACAATTCTCTAAGTTTAGTTACAACCTTTAAGTACGAAAAAAAAATTTTGGAATCTGTCAAACTGAAGTAAAGTTATGAGCACTTGAAATTTCGCTATCTTGAGGTTTTTGAAAATTAGGCCAAAAATAAGCAATTTTTTTTATTGATGTGTAAACATCTTAGCGCTCGGTCTACGATAGGGGCTAACTGAACTCGAGCGTAAGGAGATTTCATATGCGTTCAGTGTGCGTGAGATCAACACACGGAAAGGAGCTTAGGTATCGGCGACAATCGGCGACGCGCATGTGTGAGCAGTGTACAGCGCGTCACTGTAGGTTCTGTGTGAGAGCGCGTCAATGTGTGTGTTGGGACCGCTAACGGTACGGGCTTAAATAAGCTCTCTGCACACGGTGCAATTTAAATTGAAACTAATATTCGAGCTGGCATTAAACTTATATTTAACATACAATTTAAAAACTTTATATAAATTAAATTTGAAATAATCTTTTAATATAATTCAGAGTTGGGCAAAGTACTTGCAAGTACTTTAAGTATCAAGTACAAAGTACCGTAGATACTTGAAGTACAAAGTACTTGTTACTTGCAAGTACTCGTCAAAGCGAGTACTTCAAGTACAAGTACTTGAAAAAATCAAGTCCCAGTATCAAGTACCTTTCTAGTTTTCGGGTACATCTCGTAAATTCTGGAACTTGGGTCATTCCATGTCAAATCGACCAAGAGTTGGAATCGACCACTTTCAATTTCGTAGAAATTTGGTCAGAAGTTTTGTTTCAACATAAAACCAAGTTCTACCAAGGAAAAAAAATATTTTTTTTTTTCAAAAGTTATGCAAAATTCAAAATTCAACCATTTATCAAATTTTTTTCTAAATATCTTGAAAACTATGATACTTATGAAAAATCGTTTGTTTCGTCGTGAAAAGTATAGCTGGGGCTACGAAAAAAAATATTCCGACAAAAAAATTTGAAAAATGATGAATTCGGAGAATTATGAAGGATCGAGTATGTGATGCTATCAATTCCCAGAGAAGATTTCGCTTTGGTGGCATTTAGCGCCGTGTAAAGCTCCTCGGAGTTGTATGGCAAGTCGAGAAAATTTGCTTGAGGTGAAACTTCTGTTGGTAAGGAAGGGTGGAAGGTTGATGGGGAATAGAGAGAGAGAGTCTCAATAGTTTGCTGAATTAGCTCTTGGGCTGAGCCAGTGGCGTATTACCGCCTAGGCGAACATAGTCAATCGCCTAGGGCGGCACAATTTGGGGGCGCCACGATCTCTGATTTTTTTTCGATGTATTTTTTTCCTCCGGAACACCTGGACTTTTTCTTTTTTAATTTGACTAAAAGTAAAAATTATGATTGCCAAATTCTTTTTCTTTCATCTTATGATGAATGTACAGTGAACTTTGACCTATTTTACATAGTCGGGACTGACGCTTGCCACTTTCTTTATGGCATGAGGGGTTTTCCAGCACTGATAGAAATGGTGGCGACATCTCACGGCAAGGCGCGACATTACGACAGTTGACAGAGTAGAGAATAGATTGGGGGATAGGGGAAGGATACCTCGACAAAATAGCTGGTCGTGATTTCGTAAAATAGCCGGCGATGTAAAATAGCCTGCGGTAAAATAGATGAAAGTTGACTGTACTTATATTTTTTTTACATACATTCGAATTTTATTTGATATTTGACACTCAGCGCCATCGGACGGCCCAGTGATGAAACTGCACTAGGATCGACCTGATCACCAAAGCGTCTCAATGCTCTTGCCACCTTGTGCACTGAATCAGAAATGACGTCAAATATCCAGTTTGACCAACTTATAGCAGAGTTTGCATGGGTTATGAAAAATTTTACAAATAAATTATTTTCACCCGTGTTCAATTATTCATTAAACGTTTCGATATTTGTAGCTGCGCCGCCTAGGGGCGCCACAGAGCCTGCCTAGGGGCGCCGCAGAGCCTAATCCGGCCCTGGGCTGAGCGATCCATCCGGGATTGTTCGTCGGCATGAACGGTGCTTTATTTGTGCATTTTTTTATTTTTTTCCAAACCGATGCTATGCTGGATTTGACATGGAATGACCCATATTCAAAGGCTCTGCACATGCAACCATCAGCAAGACACATTCAAAAGTACTTGATACTTGTACTTGAAAAAAGTACTTCAAGTACAGAAAAGTACTTGAAATTTTCAAGTACAGTACTTCAAGTACATTAAGTACTTGACAAATTTAAGTACAATACTTGAAGTACTTTTGAAGTACTTTGTACTTGCAAGTATTGTACTTCAAGTACCTGCAAGTACCGAGTACTTTCAAGTACTGCACAGCTCTGATATAATTTATGGTATATACGATATTACTTAATGATAAAATTAAAATTCAATTACTTGAAAATTTAATCTTATTACAATTTAAATTTAATAAAAAATTAACCATTTTTAATTAATTAAAAACAAAACTCTTTATAAATTTCAATTTATCATAACTTTAACCATTTAAATTAATTAAAAACAAAACAAAACAAAAATTGAACAATAAACTTCTCTTCAGATGAGGCAGAACCGCTAATTCCCTTTTTACGCGAAAAACTCAATCTACGAGAGAATACAAATAAAAACATTCAAACAGTAAATTTTTACACATTTAGAAACACTACAGTCACAGTTGTGTGTATCTTATTTCAGTTAACAAAACCCATAATTTTATGTATAAAAGAAATTGAACAATAAATTTTGAAATTTCATTCTTTACGCTATTTTCGCATTGTTTCATTACAACATAAATTTTGATCAAAACCAGTGTACGATGCCAATTTTCCAAATCCGAACTGATACGAACTCACATGTTTACACATCAATTCTCGTGAGTACCTTGGCACTCACACTGATTTTATTTATTTTTATCGTTTTCAAACGTTATTTCGAAGGAAATTCACCGCTGATTGCGAATCACGCAGAGTTTTTATCGAAAAAAAATGTATTCATGGGTAAAAGCAAGGAAAAACTAAAAAATGTCACTATTATGTCACTATTTCTGTGAAAGTAAGTCACTATTCTACTGTTCTACTGAAGCGCTAGCAAACCTGGAGTGGCATGAAAATTTCCCGTTATCATCAAAGAGTACTCGATATTCTCCATTTAACAATACTCTTTGAAATTGTTCGTCGTGAATGCAGATCCCCTATCGAAAATAATTTGTGGAGGACACTCATTGTCCCTAAAAGGACACTGCCCTTCTCGGTCGGATTCAACTGGCACTCCTGTTTTCCCTGCTTCTTCTCTGGCAGTAAACATGCGACACAGTTTCGCACGACTTTCTCCACTCGCTGTCGAGGATTGGTAATGTTCCCAACTGAAAAATATCCACGCTCGTTGGCACGCTGAATCACCGATGTCTGCATTCATCTCAGCACCACAAGATGAATATCACCGCCTGATTCTCGATATAGCAGATTACCTCGTATTATAATATAGTCTTGTGTTTTTTTTTGGTAACACCATATCTCGAAGACTTTTCGTTCTGGCGTCTTCGGGGAGAGCAGCGGCCGAGGGCTTAGAGCACGGCTTTGGCAACGGATTCGGTTCGAACCCCGGTGACACCGCTAAAAAAATGTATTGGATTTTTTCAAGGGCTGTCGGTTCTAATCCCGGTGGGTTTGGACCCCACCTTAAATGAAGCGATCCCAATACCTCATTGCGATCGGCGGGCGGTAATTATACGGTTCCGGTGGGGCCTCCCGTGCGGTTCTTATCGCTCGGTAGGTGGCTCGCTTAAAGTAGTACATGCCTAAACCGCTCTGGGACATAGAAGATTGTAATTTCAAACTAATATTATTCAGGACATTCAGAATGCGCTTGTAAAATTTCAAATCTATTGACCATTCGGTTCTCGAGATATTTACAATTGAAATCGGCGTTTTTAACACGCTTTGCATAGGGTACGTACTACAATATATCACATTTCGATTAATAATAAAAAAAATTACGGGACAAAAGACGATAAAAAACTTACGCAAAGATCAAGGAGTATTTGGCGATGATTTTGAAAAAAAAAATTGTCCCATTTTACCACAAAGTTCCTGAGTTATAAATGTTCAAAGTATTACGAACGTGTCTGTGTGCGTTCATTCGTATACACGAAAGTCTGTGTGCGTCATTCATATACACGACCTTTCTAAGTGTTGGTGTACGCAGTGGATAGGTAGTGCCAAAAGTTTTCAGCTTCAGCCATGGGGGCTCTCCCTTATTCGTACATCATAAACTATGCTTACTTTTGAATTGGATGGTCAGGTATGTACTACCTTAACCGCGCAATGTCTGACTTACTGGATCGCAATGAAGGAGGTAGCTGCCTGACTAGCCACCAGTAGTAATTCTAGAGTGTACTCGCATTGTTACTCAGGGATTTAGGTAAGTTACCGGCTCTATCAGCGAAGTTTTTCTGCAGTTTCCCTTCGCTCTCAGTAGAATTGCGATACAGCATGGAGAGGTGGTTGGGCACGAGCTGCAGCCCGGCCTACAAAGGGGAAGGAGAGAAGTAAAGTAATAAGGAAAGGGACGTAAATTGCAGTTGAACACCATATGATGAAATAATACGATACAATACTAGCGTCCGCTTCTTGGGTCTTTTGTAGGCGGGCCGTTAGTTCAGCATCAGACTCGTCTGTCAGCATACACACTGGAAGTGGATTGCGACAGAGTGGGTCAACGTGGGCCGTATTTATTCCAGATCTATGCGTTATAAGTATACTGGAACTCTTCCACGAGCGAAGCCCATCGTGCAATGCGCACACGAAGTTCTTTCTTGCGCATGGTGAGAGTGACCTCACGACAATTGGTTATAATTTTAAACGCTACGCCCAGCAGATACCCTCGGAACTTCTTTAGCGCCTTTATTATCGCTAAGACCTCTAACTCGTAGCTAGTATAATTCACCTCAGCAGGAGTCGTCTTCTCGCTAGAATAGTAGACAGGGTGGAAGTTGCGATCCTTAGAATTACGTTGGAAGAAGATTACACCGTAACTCTGTGCGGAATCATCTATATGGAGCTCTGTCTCCGCACCGACTTGGTACACATTGAGGCATCGACTTGAGTCTTATAAATGCTTATTTTTCCGGTTTTTCAAAATGACACTCAACATTTGTTCGCAAGAGGTTCGTCAATAGCTGTACAATCGTAGAGCACCCGAGCTATGTGAACTTGGCGCCCGACTTGCTCGGATCTTGAGTTTTTCTTATTTTTTTCTATAGTATTTTGTATGTAGTTGATTGTAGTGCAAGTAATTTCGTTTGTAGTTGCGTAAAAAAAAATTAAGGGGACTTTAAAAAATGCCGGCACCTGTCTTTTGAAAAATAAAATTTTAACGGTTGATTCCCGTTCAAAATCGTTTGTAGTTGATTGTAGTACCGTTATTTCCGCTTGTAGTAACGGCGGAAGCAAAAAAAATTTTTTTTTTTTTTTTTTTTTAATTTTGATTTAAAGTACTTACGGTGAAATCGTTCGTCGTAGCTTTATTTTCGTTTGTAGTTTCTTGACCAGTGACTACAAAGAACTTCCAGCTTTAAAATCGTTTGTAGTAACTATATTTTTGTTTGCAGTTTTTCGAGCACTCACTAAAATCGACCTGCTCACTGGAGAATCGTTTCTGGTAGCGTTATTTTCGATGACTCACTTCAAAATTGTTTGTATTAGCTTGATTTTCGTTTGTAGTTCCTCGGAAAAATAATCAAATCAAACTACAAGCTCCAAAGTCGTTTGTAGTGACTTTATTTTCGTTTGCAGTTCCTCGGAAATGTACAAAAATCAATCTATACACTTTGAAATCGTTTGTAGTAACCTTATTTTCATTTGTAGTTCCTCAAATTCACCGATTCACTTAAAAATCGTTTGTAGTGACTTGATTTTCGTTTGTAGTTCATCGGAAATGTACTTAAATCAATCTATTCACTTTGAAATCGTTTGTAGATACTTTATTTTCGTTTGTAGTTCCTCGGACAGTTCCTCAAATTGACCTACTCGGTTTAAAATCGTTTGTAGTAGCTTGATTTTCGTTTGTAGTTCCTCGGAAAATTACTCAAATCAACGTACAAGCTCCAAAATCGTTTGTAGTGACTTTATTTTCGTTTGTAGTTCCTCGTAAATGTACTAAAATCAATCTATACACTTTCAAATCGTTTGTAGTAACTTTATTTTGGTTTGTAGTTCTTCGGAAAATTACTCAAATCAACCTACACACTTAAAAATCAGTTGTAGTAGCTTGAATTTCGTTTGTAGTTCCTCGGAAAAAAACCAAATTAACTTACAAGCTCCAAAATCGTTTGTGGTGACTTTATTTTCGTTTGTAGTTCCTCGGTAAATTACTCAAATCGACCGACTTACTTTTAAATCGTTTGTAGTAGCTTGATTTTCGTTTGTAGTTCCTCGGAAAAATACTCAAATCAAACTACAAGCACCAAAATCGTTTGTAGTAACTTTATTTTCGCTTGTAGTTCCTCAGAAATATACTAAAATCAATTTAAACTTTAAAACCGTTTGTAGTAACTTTATTTTCGTATATAGTTCCTTGGAAAATTACTCGAATCGGCGGACTCACTTTGAAATCGTTGGTAGTAGCTTGAATTCCGTTTGTAGTTCCTCAGAAAAATAATCATAAACCCGGGTATAAATTTGCGAACGCATCCGCTTAACCCAAGAAAGCCCTATACTTACCCGACATTTATAAGCTGTGGAAAACGTCCAACTGCTTCGGATTTGCGATTTGAAGGGCGAATTCGCCCGTTGTTACACACAAGACCAAGAAACTCAACTGTCTCTTTTCCAAGAAGCAGCACTTTCCCCATTTTATAATCAAGCCTGCTTTGCTTGCAGTCATCAAAACTCTCCGTAGATTTTCCATCTCGGTCTTGATATCATTGGATGAACCAATCAGATAATTCATATAGGCCAAAACTATTCTTTCTCTCGTAAGCTCTCTAAACACCACGTTCACAAATCTGTGAAAAACCGCTGGCGAGTTACAAAGACCGAAAGGAACTCGTAAAAACTCTTAGTGGCCGTCTGGAACACTAAATGCCGTATACTTTTAATTCGATTTATCCATCCGAACATGGAAAAACCCATTTTTTAAATCGAGTGCTAAAACCACGCGCACTTTCTAGCCGATCCAACTGATCCTCGAGCAATGGCAAGGAGTATCTGTCCTTTACAATTTGTTTTGTTTATCAACCGATAGTCCACGCACAATCTAAATGAGTCGTCTTTTTTCTAACGGGAACGATTCAACTCGCATAATCGGAGATGGACGGTTGGGTGATCTCATCCACGATCCATTGATCAATATGCGCATTAACTGCTGCTCTCTCGCTTGTTTCCAAGCGCCCCGCGGATTGGTGCACAGGCTCTTCGTCTCTAAGTACAAGTTTCATTGTCACGTCTACACGACTCTTATTTGACTTGTAATTGTTTGGAAGATTCTTGATCGTAACTCGCTAATTAGAATTTTTGAAGTGCGCAACGTCGACAAGATTCACTTCATCACTAACTGCTTCAATTTGAAAAATTTCTCGCAAAACGCCTCCACCGTCCGCATCATCATGTATTATTTCCGGTAACGCATGTATAGTTTATTTACCACCTTTGAGATTAACATCCACCATGTCTAGAAGAGTTTTATCGATACTCGACTCACTGAACGTGATGTCGGCATCGCCACGGCGGCCATCTTCGTTCCTTAGTCTACCACGTAGAAACCCCGCGATTGGACGCTACTTCTATACCTCTGATAACACAGCCACACAAAAAGAAAAAAATTCGCCCTAGGGATCTGACTTTGTACACTGTATGTTTTTGAGGTCGCTGCATCCGAATACGAGGTTGGTTTAACCCCAGCACGTCAGGGTTTAGCTATAACCTCAAAAACACTCCAAAATTAAGTTGTTTTTAAATATCTCGAAAACTATTATAGTTACGAAAAAATCGTTCTGGGTTCATCTTGATGAGTGCACACGGTGCAATTTAAATTGAAACTAATATTTGAGCTGGCATTAAACTTATATTTAACATACAATTTAAAAACTTTATATAAATTAAATTTGAAATAATATTTTAATATAATTTATGGTATATACGACATTACTTAATTATAAAATTTAAATTCAATTACTTGAAAATTTAATCTTATTACAATTTAAATTTAACAAAAAATTAACCATTTCTAATTAATAAAAAACAAAACTCTTTATAAATTTAAATTTATTATAATTCTAACCATTTCAATTACTTGAAAACTAAACTTTTTATAAATTTGAAATTGTTACGATTCTAACCGTTTTAATTAATTTAAAACGAATATGCTTCTAAATTTTAATTTATTAGTCGTATGGAATGCCAATGATAATTGGAGGCGACTTCAATATCAACTTCTCTTCAGATGACGCAGAATCGCTAATTCCCTTTTTGCGCGAAAAACTCAATTTACGAGAGAATACAAATAGAAACATTCAAACAGCGAATTTTAACACATTTAGAAACACTATAGTCACAGTTGTGTGTATCTTATTTCAGATACCAAAACCCATAATATTATGTATAAAAGAAATTGAACAATAAATTTTGAAATTTCATTGTTTACGCTATTTTCGCATTGTTTCATTACAAAATAAATGTTGATAAAAACCAGTGCACGATCTCAATTTTCCAAATCCGAACTGATACGAGCTCACATGTTAACACATCAATTCTCGTGAGTACCTTGGCACTCACACTGATTTTTTTTTTTTTAAGGTAGGGAAAGAATTGTGACAAATGAATACACGAGTTTCATAGAAAAACCAATATTTTTATTCTCTTTTCATTGGTTATCACTACCGCAAGAACTAGGGTGGTACTGATCATAAAAACACGGAAAACAATAATTATTTCGGCACCGGGCACACGTAATAAATGCCGAGTTTTCGCATCCACACGATTTTTTCAAAACACCAAACACGAAGCAAACCTCGTTAAAGTTTCGGAAAGATCTCCTGTCGTCTGGTCGTCATATATTTTGGCAGTGAACCACGAACTGTGTGGTTTATTCATTCATCGTTTATTCATTCATTTATTTATTCATTCATTCATTATTTATTAATTATTTATTGATTGTATATTGATCATTTATTTATTATTTATTGATTCATCTATTTACAGGAATATTAATGTAATCGCATAAACATAATAGTAGCCGTGGAAATGATAATTTTTTTTGTAAAAGTCCGTGCTGGGATTCGATCCAGCGATTATGAAACGGTGACGTTGCCGACTACACTATAGTAGAGGAGCCCACGATGCTAAATGGGGATTTACTCGAGCGTCGTGGGGACCTATTGAATTTCAGAGATGTTCAAATTTGTAACTAGTCGTTACTCGATACTCGATACTTTTGTATCGAGTAACTAAAAATTTTAGTTACTTCGATACAAATGTATCGAGTAACTATGGTTACTCGATACTTTTGTAACAAGAAACGAAAAAATTTGAGTTACTCCATACATTTGTAACGAGTAACGAACATTCCTCAGTTACTCGTTATATTTGTATCGAGTAACGAAAAAATTTTCGATACTCGATACTTTTGTAACGAGTAACAAAAAAATTTGAGTTACTCGATACATTTGTAACGAGTATCGAAAAGTTTTTCGTTATTCGATACTTTTGTAACGAGGAACGAAAAAATTTTCGACACTCGATACATTTGTAACGAGTAACGAAACATTTGAGTTACTCGATATATTTGTAACGCGTAACAAAAATTCCTCAGTTACTCGTTACATTTGTATCGAGTAACGAAAAACTTTTCGATACTCGATACTTTTGTAACGCGTAACGAAAAAATTTGAGTTACTCGATACATTTGTAAAGTTCTCAGTTACTCGATACTTTTGTAACGAGTAACGAGTAACGAATAACGAGTAACACCCATCCAACTATTGACAGCCTCTAAACGCAGCTTAACTTCGGTGATCGCCGAGTCTTACACCGACCGCGCGCCCACTTCTTCCTACTTCTCGATACCCAACTTACACTCGATACAAATGTTTCGAGTAACTAAGAAATTTCCAATACTCGCTACAAAAGCACCTAGCAACTCAAAAATCTTCGATACTTAATACAAAAGTATCGAGTAACTAGGACATTTTCGATACTTGTTACTCGATACAAATGTAATGAGTAAGTGAAGAATTTTCGTTACTCGATACAAATGTAACGAGTAACTGACGAATTTTCGTTACTCGATACAAATGTAACGAGTAACTAAGGAATTTTCGATACCCGTTACAAATGTATCGAGTAACTCAAATTTTTTCGTTACTCGTTACAAAAGTACCGAGCAACTGAGAAATTTTCGATACTCGATACAAAAGTATCGAGTAACGAAAAAAATTTTGATACTCGTTACAAATGTATCGAGTAACTCAGATTTTTTCGTTACTCGTTATAAAAGTATCGAGTATTGAAAATTTTGTCGTTACTCGATACAAATGTAACGAGTAACTGAGGTATTTTCGTTACTCGTTACGAAAGTATCGAGTATCGAAAATTTTTTCGTTTCTCGATACAAATGTAACGAGTAACTGAGAAATTTCCGTTACTCGTTACAAATGTAGGAGTAACTCAATACTTTTCGTTACTCGTTACAAAAGTATCGAGTAACTATAGTTACTCGATACATTCGTATCGCAGTAACTACAAAATTTTAGTTACTCGATACAAAAGTATCGTGTAACTCTGTCGCAACTAGTTACCAAAGTAACTCGTTACTCACATCTCTGTTGAATTTTAAAGATTGGATGATAGAAAGAATAAAAGGTTATATAATGTTTCCCCTTTCAGCGGTGGGGGGAGCGTGTACTGTACAGGGTAAAAAAACAATGACATTGATCGTGTTGTCACACCGCGTGTCTCTGATAACGAAGATATGTTAATCTGACGGTTTGCATGCGGAAGGGTAGAAAATTGGGAAAACAAAAATTTCGAGCGCTCCAGATATTCAGAGAAGATGTTAAGTGAATCCTAAAAACGCTCCTATTCAAAAGACCGACGATTCGGAAGTGACGCAACCTCGTAGCGGGTTTTTGAATTATACAGAGAGTTCAGCTTGATGTCCTAGTTTTGCCAGCCCAAAATCTGACGATTATTTGGAGGGATATTCTTAATCTGACGGTTGGATTTTTTGACATGTCAAATCGACCAATAGTTGGAATCGACAACTTTCAATTTCGATGAAATTCGGTCAGAAGTTTTCTTCAATCATAAAACGAAGTTCTACAAAAAGAAAAAAATTGAATTTTTTTTTCGCAAATTTAAAATTTTAGCATATTTTAATTTTTAAAGTTTATTTTTCAATTATTTAGACAACTATTATAGTTACGAAAAAATTGTTCTGAGTTCGTCTTAAAAAAAATATTCCGAAAAAAAATTTAGAAAAATGATGAATTTGGAGAATTTTGAATTTTTACAAATCGTGAAAATCCACGATCAACATTAAATTTTTGGTTTAATATTTGTTTATATAAAACCTTAAGCTGACGTTAAAAGATCCCGAAATTTTCAGCAAGGTGTTTTTTTTTGTTTCAAAAATATAAATTTTTTCGATTTGGTAAAAAAAAACAGTGTGAGTGCCAAGGTACTCACGAGAATTGATGTGTTAACATGTGAGCTCGTAGCAGTTCGGATTTGGAAAATTGAGATCGTGCACTGGTTTTGATCAAAATTTATTTTGTTATGAAACAATCCGAAAATAGCGTGAAGAATGAAATTTCAAAGTATATTGTTCAATTTCTTTTATACATAAAATTATGGGTTTTGGTAACTGAAATAAGATACACACAGCTGTGACTAAACGTGTTAAAATTTGCTGTTTGAATGTTTCTATTTGTATTCTCTCGTAGATTGAGTTTTTCGCGTAAAAAGGGAATTAGCGGTTCGCCTCATCTAAAGACAAGTTGATATTGAAGTCGCCTCCAATTATCATTGGCATTCCATACGACTAATAAATTAAAATTTAGAAGCATTTTCGTTTTAAATTAATTAAAACGGTTAGAATTGTAACAACTTCAAATTTATAAAAAGTTTAGTTTTCAATTAATTGAAGTGTTGGTTTGGATATGCGGCCGTGTAGAGAATTAGTGAAGGGAGGAATCGGCTGCGATTCGGCCAGTGGTTGCAAATAAAATTGGAATTTTTTTTTGTGTCATTGTGTTTTTAATTAGTTCAATGTTTTTTTGGTGGAAGGAAACGTTTGATAGTTTTATCGCTCTATCTACTAACATCGTTATAACTCCTTTTTTTTAATTAAGAGGGTGGTGAGAAAAGAAGTTTATGAATCGACCTGACTAGGTAGGTTTTCTGTACCAGTCGGTAATTATTGAGTTGTTTTTTCGGATTAGTAAGATGTCTAGAAATGGTATTTCGTTGTTTGTTTATATTTCAACTGCGAACTGTAGTTTAGTGTGATACGAGCTAAAGAGATTACATGTTGATTCTATTTTGTCCGTGGGAAGAGCTATGATAATATCGTCTACGTATCTTTTATAGATTGGTATCGTGGTATCATTACAATGTTTGATAATATCGGGGCCAACGGTGAACCCATTGGTAAACCAAATATTTGTTGATATTTAATTGAAATGGTTAGAATTATAATAAATTCAAGTTTATAAAGTTTTGTTTTTAATTAATTAAAAATGGTTAATTTTTTATTAAATTTAAATTGTAATAAGATTAAATTTTCAAGTAATTGAATTACATTTTATAATTAAGTAATATCGTATATACCATAAATTATATTAAAATATTATTTCAAATTTAATTTATATAAAGTTTTTAAATTGTATGTTAAATATAAGTTTAATGCCAGCTCGAATATTAGTTTCAATTAAAATTGCACCGTGTGCAGAGAGCTCATTTAAGCCCGTACCGTCAGTGGTCCCAACACACACATTGACGCGCTCTCACACGGACCCTACAGTGACACGCTGTACGCTGCTCACGCATGCGCGTCGTCGATACTTAAGCTCCCTTCTGTGTATCAATCTCACGCACACCAAGGTTGCCAGCGCTTCAGAGGGTAAAAAATAGTGAAATAGTGACTTGAATTCACATAAATAGTGAGTAAATAGTGACTTCAACGGCTAAATAGTTAGCAAATAGTGACATTTTTCCAACTAATATAGAAACTTTTGTGAATGCTAGACGTATTTTTTTCACTATTTCAGAGCTCATTTACAGTATTTCCATGAGAAATTTGTAGGATATGGGAAGTGAATGAAGGACAAGACAAATGTTACAATGAAAGGATAAGAATATTCATTAAGATTAATATTCAAGTAATTTGTACTTTGATCCTTAGGGCCTATAGCTATACTCAGTACTTAAAAAATCACATCACATTGAAAATTGTATCTAGCTTTCAAAGCTAGTCTTTGGTAAACATCACATTTAAGTCATGAAGTCAATGAATGCTACAATAAAAGAATAAGAATATTGATTAAGATTAAAGTACTAGTTGAATCGTAGAAGTCTCTCCTCCAGCTTCAGCACCAGCAGAATTCCCTGGGGTCCCTGCTAGAGATGTAAAATGACGGTCATTTACAACTCTGGTCAACTGATGCAAAAATGCTGGTCATTTGACGGTCTTGTTTCGTCACTTTTTTTGAGTACATTTTTCGAAGTCAAAATGACCGTCATTTTTTTAGCGTCATTCGTCTTCGTCAAATGACGAAATTTTGTCCATAAAGTTGTAAAATGACGGTCATTTTTTTTAACGTCACAAATCAGTAATAAATTTTGTAAATTTCTTTCACGAAATTCGTGTATATTAGACTGATTCAAAAAAAGCGACTATTTTTTTTTTTTTTGCAGTAACATATTAAAAACTTTCGGGAAGGTGGAAGAAGATGTCTGTGAAAATTAGAGCTCTTAATAAAAATATTTAGCCGTCGGATATCGCATATTTTGATTTCCCATTTAAATAACACAGGAAAAAAATTTCAAACTTTGAAATTTTACATCTCGGCTTCAAGTCAATGTACCAAAATGTACGACACATATTATTGTAGAGAATTGAACGCTCTACAAAAAAGATCACTTGTGATTTTTCGATAAACTCACTCCTTCAAAAGTTATTCACGTTCTAATATACAGGGTGAGGCAATAACTATTAGTAGTAGAAATATTTGCTACCCAGTCAGACTTAGGCAAAAACTTTTCCTACAAAAGTTGCATGGTTCGTAGGGGGTCATCAAATGGTGGCTACGAAGTTTATCTAGGTGGAGGCGCTTTGAAGATTTTAAGGTCACCTTCATTTTTTCAAATGGATCTACCCTTTTTTTTCATAATTCCATCGAGCAACTGTAAATAAGTTCACAAACCAAATTTCGTCATGATCGATCCAGATTTAGCATAAAAAATCGATAAAATGGAAATTTCAATGTTTTCAGCGTTAAGTCGATTGAAAAAACTGGAACCACTTGCTTTTATAAAAGATGCTCAAAGTGATGGCCACCACTTTCAATGCATGCTTGCACTCTGATTCGCATTGATAGTATGGTCCCATTAATAACACCAGCCTTTTCATTAATATCAACGAAAAGGGTCTAATCGAGTTTTAATCGTGCAAGATTATTGAGGTAAATCGTACGACTTTGTTTACATTGACTTTGTTTACAATTTGTTACGTTGTTCGCAACAGTGATGTTCATAACACTGTGTTCTCTTCAATGATTAGTCCTGCGACAAAATTCAATTCCGTCAGTACAGAATTAACTTCGTCGCAAAATGTTTCCTTATCTGGAACAAGTTGATATGATGTTAATTTACGGGGAATGTCGCAAAAATGCAATGCAGGCGGCAACTGTGTATGCTGAGCGTTATCCAAATCGTCGTCCGACTTCGTATTACACGTTTATCAATGTGTACAATAAACATAAGGAAATCGGTAGTTTAAAGTGTCGTAGTCGAGAGCGTTCAAAAACAGCAAATAATGAAATGACTGAAACTGGGGTCCCGGCAATGGTTGCTCATAATCCTCACGTTGCTTCGCGACAAATTGAACGAGCGTCTGGTGTAAGTCAACGAAGTGTACTGCGTATCTTACATCGACATAAGTTTCATCCGTATCATGTCAATCTGCATCAAGGATTATATGGGATGGATTTTATAAATCGCGTGCACTTTTGTGAATGGGTTCTACGTCAAGTCGAGAACGATGGTTTGTTTTTGGATACCGTGCTTCTTACAGACGATGCTACGTTTACCAACCACGGGCATGTGAACTTGCACAATATGCATTTATGGGCGACGGAAAATTCATATTGGCTGCAACAGGTTGAACACCAGACAGTAGTCGTTGAATGTATGGTGTGGTATAATTGGCGATAAAATTATTAGTCCTTATTTCATCGATGGACATCTAAATGGGAATTCTTACGCCAATTTCCTGGAAAATCGATTAGGACCTTTGTTAGAAGATCTGCCATTGAACACACGACGCACGATGTGGTTTCAACATGATGGATGCCCAGCTCATTAATAAGCTCAAAGCTTAAATAAGTGGATGCACCGTTTTTTCAATCGACTTAACGCTGAAAACATTGAAATTTCCATTTTATCGATTTTTTATGCTAAATCTGGATCGATCATGACGAAATTTGGTTTGTGAACTTATTTACAGTTGCTCGATGGAATTATGAAGAAAAAAAATAGTGGATCCGTTCGAAAAAATGAAGGTGACTTTAAAATCTTCGAAGCGCCTCCACCTAGATGAACCTCGTAGCCACCATTTGATAACCCCTCACGAACCATGTAACTTTTGTAGTAAAAGTTTTTGCCTAAGTCTGACTAGGTAGAAAATATTTCTACTACTAATAGTTATTGCCTCACCCTGTATATGTATATTAGACTGTGAATATGGGTGAACTTATGTTGGTAATTTCTTTAAAAATTAGGTAATTTATGTTAATGCAATTTAAATTTTTGTTTCAGGAAAGTGTTTACAATATTTAGTAATAAGTTTCAACATTTTGCCGGAAACTAAAAAAAAAGTGAAACTTACTCTAAATTTAACTTTAACCTTGAACTTGAAGCCGAGATATAAAATTTCAAAGTTTGAAATGTTTTTTCCTGTATTATTTAAATGGGAAATAAAAATATAAGATGTGCCACCGCTAAATATTTTTATTAAGAGCTCTAATTTTAACAGGCATCTTTTTTCACCTTCCCGAAAGTATTTAATATGTTACTGCGAAAAACAAAAAATAGTCGCTTTTTTAAATCAGTCTAATGTATATAGTTGTAAAATGACGGTCATTTTTTTTACGGTCACAAATTAGTCACAAATTCTGTAAATTTCTTTCGTGTAATTGCGGAAGAATTGGTCGTCACAAATCGGTCATTTCTGCACCCGGTCATTTGCCGGTCATGCGATGGTCTTAAGACGTTCAAATGACGAGCCTTGTGACCAACTCACATCTCTAGTCCCTGCAGTTACATTTCTTGCAGTTGCAGGGAGCATCCCCATTCGTTCTTGCAAAAATGAATGGGGAGGGGCCGCGGAAGTTTTGGCGTAATATTTAAACCGTTTAGTAAGAGAATCCGGTATATAACTGAACACCAATGTCTCAGAACACGATAAAACAGTGAATCCTAACTACTCCTGAGCTAGTGAGCTCTGAAATAATGAAAATAGTGACCACATTTCGAAAATAGTGAAAAAAGTGACACGATTTTAAAATAGTGGAAAATAGTGAAAATAGTGAGTCACTGGCAACCCTGACACACACTGAACACACCACATCACTCACACCAAAACTCGTTACGCTCACGCACATGAAATCTCCTTACGCTCGAGTTTCAGTTAGCCCCTATCGTAGACCGAGCGCTAAGATGTTCACACACAAAGAAAAAAATTTTACCTCTACGTTAAGTAGAGTTGAGCAATCATGTAATTTTTACTGCTCAAAATGACAAAATTACATTATTGCTCAATTTTATTCAACTTAGAGGCAAACAAAATAATTTTTTTACAAGAATTCAAAAATGCATATTTTTGAAACAAAAAAAAAACACCTTTCTGAAAATTCAGGAAGATTAGCACAAGGTATTATATTTAAAAAATTGAACCAAAAATGTAATGTTGATCGTGGATTTTCAAGACTTTTAAAAATTCAACATTCTCCAAATTCATCATTTTTCAAATTTTTGTTTCAGAATATTTTTTTTCCTAGCCCCAAATATACTCTTCAAGACGAACTCAACTATGATAGTGGTCTAGATATTTGAATAATGAACATTAAAAATTGAAAAAATCGTTACTCCATAGCTGCACGCGCTAAACGTTATTCACGATTTTTGCCACTTCGGCTTGTGAGAATTGGCTGGTTATAATATAATAATTTCCTTCAATATAAAAAAAAATTCGATCACGCTCGAGAATGTCATGATGTTTTTTTTTGCAAGTTTGAGACACTCTAACTCTCTTATGTCACGCTCAAATCGTCAGATTATTGAAATGCACACTTTTCAGTATGTAATTAACCCACTTTCTTAATCTGACGCGCTCGAGTATTTCTGACGATCGATTTTTTTTTTTTTTACTATTCTGATCAGCTGCCTTAGACGCACGTCACCATATAAAGGGCTCATACAGGGTGGAGGTACTCAACAGGAGGCAAGGTACCCCCGCTTATGTTAATCTGCCACGCTCAAGTAAATCCCGGAATCCCCTATTGGGCTCTCCCACTACTAGTGCTCTCGTTGAATCCGATGTATCGCAAAAAGTATATGAACGCTCCAAAATTATTGATTATTTTTCATCTCGAAAACTGCTGAAAAGCGCATTCTATTATTTGCACCTGTTACACTCCTGGGTGCGGCCTAACTGTAGAAAAAATTTAATCCAAATCCATGACCCACGTACTCTAAGGTCCCCTTGCGAAACTGCGCAACTCTCTTTTTCTGTTTCCGATCTCTTCGGACACTTCGTTGCAACGTGTCCGCGCTCTGTAGATTTAAAACATTTGACGCCCGGGTCCTTGGTCGGACAGTTTGTGCTCATGCTCATAGTGTATATTAAGAGTAATCGCGCTATCGTAGTTCGTGATAGACTCGAACACTCGTTAACAACATCAACAACTACTATTCTACATGGAATCTTCGCCTTAACCCCTTGCAATGTGAAACGATCCTTTTCCGTAAGCCCGTCGGTCTACTTTCTTGGAACCACAAAAAAGGAGCCAGCAATTTTCAAATTCACACTCGCCTACTCGGTACAAATAATTTAGTAACCATCCCTCATAAAAAATCAATACGTTACCTTGGGGTTCAACTTGAGCAGCTATTGAGAGGTAACGCGCACCTCCATATTCAGTTAGCGAAAATTACCTTGGCTCTACAAGCCAATAGTGCGATTTTTTACAAGAAAAACTTCACCCCACGAACGAAAATCATGCGCTATTTACTCTTAATCCGACCTATACTAGCATATGCCAACCCCATCTGGTGGAATTCCGGCAACTCTGTAATGGAAGCGATTCGAGTCTTCGTACGAAAATGTCTATCACTATATCGATCTGAATACTCCAACTTCTCACACATCGTTAGTAACCAAATACTCTATAATACTGCAAATATCCTACGAATTGACAATTCCATAATAAAGCTCACTCGAGACTTTTTAGCACATTACCTCGACTCAATAACTCGATCATGGATTCTGTCTCCAACCAAGCAATCCCTGTATCCGAACGGCAGTTACGCACGGGCTACACATTGCCCCTCAATCATTTAAATTTTGTGACAATCAAGGGTCGATCCAGGAACATAAAAACGTTCCAATCATATATCATTGGTGTCGCAATAATGATAACAAGCGAATTTCATTCGTATCTCGTAATATTATTACTTCTAGAGACCATTTTATTGAATCAATGGCTATTTCCAGCCGCGATCTAAACGACTTTCATCGTCTGAAATCAAATAAATACCCCTGACTCAACCCTGACTGCCCTTTCATTCGTGAACGTTCTGTTAGGAGAATTGCATTTATAAATCGACATTTTCTACCACACCAATAAATCTCTGACTCCTGCGGCATTGCATTGTTTTTAGTAAATATTGTTAATTGGTCTGTAAGTATTTGTTCTAGTCATAAGTGCGTTTCCATGTATGAGCGGTTTTTTGTTTTCCTCTTACTCTATTTTTCCCCTTTTTTTATGCGAATGCTCTTCGCACGAGACTGTTCACCATACCTTGGTCTGCATTTTATTTCCCTTTCTCTTTTTTTCTACTTCTTGCAAGATTTAAACTGGAGAAATATACAGGGAAAGCAAAAATATCGAGCTGCACATCTTATCTTTTGAATTGAACGACTTACGCGCGAATTTTGAAATTGTTTACTTCAACATGCGTTTGGTACTCTCATTTTTAATAACATATTGATAAGGTTTTCTTCGTTTTTTTTTGTACCACAAACTCTTGTAAACTGACCATGTACATTTCAATAAACACTTTATAAAAAAAAAGCAGTTTTTGCTCATACGGTCACGTGCGCGAGTGCGTGCGTGCGTCTTTGGATATGCGTGTGTATCATCGTTATCGTCAACATCGAGAATTATGACAAATGAAGTGGTAAGAGAAGCTGAGCAGTGGACACTTGAATTTTTAATTACATTAAACAGGGATTTATATAATGTTTTAATAATGGTAATTAAAAATTATATTGGTCATTGATCATCAAATTCCATTGAATTATATCTAGGGCATATAACATCGGAAGGTTGTCAATTCCGGATTCTAGGAAAAAGCTAAAATTTAACAACAAGTAAACAAGTTTTATTATCCCTATCAATCCTTTAATTAACTTGAGATACATGAGTGATTCCGCGTTAAACCAGCAGGTCGAAAAAATCGATGTATCCAATCATACTCTCAATATTTGCCTGTGTTCGCTATCATGAGAAACCATTGCTGTTAGATCGCTAGCCCAAAATCGAATGATTTGTACGAGTTATGATTTTTTGAGAATGGCGTACATTTAACGACTCAAAAAACAACTTTTTTGCTTTTGTAAACTCTGCTGGATTTTGTAAATCGAAAATTTCACTTCGAGAAATCGCAACAGTATTCAAAACCCTTCAAAATGAGCATTTATCTCATCTGATGCATTTATGATGCCACAATCGTAAAACTACGTTTTTTCGAAAATCAAGAATAACTGCAAAACCTCGTTTTTGTTAAATCTGGAAAAATCATATTAAATTTCTACAACAAGAAATCTATATTTCTGTGAAGTTTTAACTAGTTTTGACCAATAGATTTTGGATTATTAATCAATTTCATCTTTTAGAAATCAGTTCCAGCTATTCTGGGACATTCCGGTTTTGACATTTAGGTTTTCTGAGAATTTCGTCAATAAAATCGATAGTCATTGTTTCAAAAAATTGTAAAACAATTTTTTACAATTTGAACAATCGCAACTTTAGACCTAAAGTTGCAGAAAATAATTGCTTTTTCTTCAACTTTGGATCTATAGTTGCAAAAAAAGCAATTATTCGTAAATATTGTCATCATTTGATGGAGATGGATTTCAAAGAATTGTAAATAAATTGTTTTATAATTTTTTGAATTAATGAATATCGATTTTATTGACGAAATAAAACCGAAAACAGAAAACAAAGTCAAAACCTGAAAGTCCCAAAATAGCTGAATCTGATTTCTGAAAGATGAAATTGATCAATAATCCAAAATCTATTGGTCAAAACTAGTTTAAACTCCACAGAAATATAGATTTTTTGTCGTAAAAATTTAATATGATTTTTTCAGATTTTCAAACGATGAGGTTTTTCAGTTATTCTTAATTTTCGAAAAAACGTAGTTTTACGATTATGGCGTCATAAATGCACTGTTCGGAAAAGTGCCTGAATTGATCTGGTTGGGAAATTGGGCGAAAAAGGTGGAAGGTTGAAGGGAACGAGGTGGCCGGAAGTTCGTTGCGGGCGATGAAAAAACTCACTCGCGTGCACACAATATTTCGGTTTTATTAGCAAATGTCTTAAGTTCCAAAAAATACTATAATTAAAGTTCCAAAATGTTCAATAGTCTCGCCTTGGCGATGAAGACGCACGATCGAAGTGATGCCGGAAAATGGCGGTCGTTTCGTCCGACGCCACGTGTCGCGCGAATAACTTTTCTCGCAAATTCTCGAAGTAAACCGCACCGAATCGAAGTGAATACTTTTCCGTGAAGTTATCGAAGGAAGCCGCACCGTTAGCGCTCTTGGCCGGTCGTAAATCGTCCAAGAGCTCGTGAAAGGAAAGAATGAAAACCGCGGAGTGAAAAATGGCCGATAATCGATGCGAATCGAGGCGCTTGCCAAAACGAAGACTTTTCGAAGAAGTCCACTGAAGTTATGGTTGGAGAATTCCGGTGAAGTTATGCACGAGGAGACGGCGAGATCGAAGAGGAATCGGGCGTACATCGATCACTCTTCTTTCCCACGGTAGAAGTCCGCGAAGATGAAGGAGAGAATATGTCGTGAATCGACCTGTATCGAAAAGATCCCAGTAGCCAACTGATAAGAAGCGTCCGTTTTCGCAAGCGAGAGCTGCTATGGGGAGGGGAGAGAGTTGCGAGAGCCACGAGTAATGCGGAGTCCAGCGAGAGCTTGACCGTTCACTGAGGGTCTCTCGCGGGACATCTGACAACCACGCACTTTTCTGAACACACTCCCCGCCTTCGGCAAGCTCTGTTGACGAAGATTCCGTCGGTAGACCGCACAATTTTGCGATCGGCCGCTTGAAGGTGGAAGATGCCGTTCGAAGTGTGACGACTCGAGTAAGGCCGTCTTCGCCAGGGTGAAGTTCGAGCATCCGCGCGAGTGGCCACCGCGTCGGAGGAAGTCTTTCCTCTGTTTTGAGAACGAGTGACCCCATTCGTATCTCATTAGACGGATGATGCCATTTTGAAGTTGAGAGACCTTGATGAAAGTACTCTCTTGACCATCTCTGCCAGAAGTGCTGTAGCCGTGCTTGAAGAAGTTGCCACCGAGACAACCGAGATTCCGCCGTTGAGGGCAGAGATGGCTCAGGCACTGTGGTAAGTGCTTCACCGACGATGAAGTGACCCGGAGTTAGGGATGAAAAGTCCTCCGGGTCGTCCGAGAGAGCAGAAAGCGGCCTTGAATTGAGCACTGCCTCGACTTGCGTAAGAAGAGTCGTAAATTCTTCATACGTAAGTGCAGTCTCACCGATGACCCGCCGAAGATGATACTTTGCTGATTTCACGGCAGCCTCCCATTTTCCACCCATGTGAGGGGCTGCCGGGGGCTTGAAGGACCACTTTGTACCAAAGCTGGTTAATGCGGAGATGGTGTGATTCATTTCCGTTGAGCCAGCCTTGAAGAGAGCTTGAAGAGTGGCATCTGCACCGCTGAAGTTCGTTCCACAGTCACTATACAGCGTGTGACAAATGCCCCGTCGACCAGAGAACCGCCGATACGCTGCGATGAAGGCTTCTCAAGTGTAGTCCGTTACCAATTCGAGGTGCACCGCTGAAGTAGAAAAACAGACAAAAACTGCGAGATAACCCTTGTGTGTTTTTGCTGCTCTTCCTCGCCAAGTCTTGACCGTGAAGGGTCCAGCATAATCCAAGCCAGAATGAAGGAAGGCACGTGAAGGTGTGACTCGTGGCGAGGGAAGTTGCCCCATCAACTGCTGAGCTCTGAGGCCTCGAAACCGTGCGCAAGTGGTGCAGCGAAGAATGTATGATCGTACTGGCGCTCGACCACCCAAAATCCAGTACGATCTGCGGAGATAGGCCAGTGTTGCTTGTGTGCCGCCGTGAAGAGTCCGGAGATGGGCATCTGAAATTATCAGTGTAGTTAGCCGTAAATTCCGAGGCAAGACAGGTGGATGCTTCGTCTCGGAGTGAAGGACCGAATGCTTGAGGCGTCCGCCCACACGAAGGACTCCGAGTTGGTCGACGAAAGGTGTGAGGGCGGCCATTGCATTGCTCCGTTGAAGTGTCGCTCCGCTTGAAATTATCCGTAGCTCAGCAGTGAAGTACGACTGTTGAATGAGGCGTATCCAGAAAAATTTTGCGTCTTCCAGGCCTCCCGGTGATATCGGGTTGGTCAGTGAAGTATGTGGAACTTGCCTGAAGCGGCCAAGAGCTCTTTTGCAAATGGCCGTGATTCTAAGTAGCCGATTTAGGGAAGAATATCGCTCCAGAAGGTCCCAAACCGGTAGAAGAGCCCCTGAAGTTGAAGTGAAGGCGAGACCTGGACGCTGTTCAAGGTCGCAGTCGGTTACGATCTCGAACGACGAAGTGGGCCAACTGGTGCAAGGCTGCGAAAGCCAAGTTGGTCCATTCCACCAGAGGGGATGCCGAGAAAGTTGCTGAGGTGTCATTCCGCGAGACGCACAGTCTGCGGGATTTTCCTTGCCTGAAATGAAGCGCCACGTCGCTTGCGAAGTGATTTCTTGAATTGAAATAACCCGATTTCGGACAAAGTCCTTCCAACGAGCCGAAGGCGACGTGATCCAAGTTAAGGTTACCGACGAGTCGGTCCAAAGGAACACTGGAACATTTCCAAGTTCGAGTGTCTTCTGGACGTACGAAACAAGCCGTGAAAGAAGTAATGCAGCGGTGAGCTCAAGCCGCGGAATTGTCAGTCGCTTGAGAGGTGCAACCTTCGTCCTTGAAGCGACAAGCGTGATGGTTGAAGAGCCATCGTCTGAAGTTGAGCGAAGGTAAACCACGGCTGACATGGCCAATTGCGAGGCGTCCGAAAAACCGTGAAGCAGAACCGTTGCCGAGGGTTTTAGTTGAAGCCACCGAGGGAGAGAAATGAGCGAGAGATCCGCCAAGTTCTCTCGGAAGTGAAGCCACCGTTGTTGAAGCGAAACCGGAAGAGGGTCGTCCCAATGAAGTTTTTCCAACCAGAGCTCTTGAAGGAACATCTTTGCCGTGATGATGATTGGCGAAACGAAGCCCAGCGGATCAAATAATTGCGCCGTTTCCGAGAGGATTGTCCGTTTTGTCACAGATTGACTGAAGTTTGGCTGAAGCGTTAACTTAAAGTGGTCGTTTTGGGGGTTCCAAACGAGCCCAAGAAGTTTGACGCTGGAGTCCTCTGGTTGAATCACTACTGCGTGTGATTCTGAAGTGGGATGGCTCACCCTTTGAAGAAGTTCCGTGGAGTTTGACGACCATTTTTGAAGTGGAAAGCACCCTCGGTTGCAGATCTCCTGAAGTTGACGTGAGGATGCTTGAAGTTCCGCCGTTGAATCGGCACCTCCGAAGATGTCATCGACGTACCTGCCCTTCGTCAACGGAAGTACCGCCAATGGAAAGTTATGCCCTTCGTCCTCGACAAGTTGCAGCATGACTCGAATTGCCAAGAACGGGGCGCAACTGAGGCCGTACTTGACGGTGGTGAGGCAGAAGGGGAAGATGTGCTCCTGCTCATCAACCCACAGGATCCGTTGAAGGTTCCAATCATCCGAATGAAGGTTGATTTGACGGTACATCTTTGTGATGTCCGTCGCGAAGATTGAGCGATGCCGTCGGATCCAAAGAAGTACGTCAGAAGTGTCCTGTTGAAGTTTGGCGCCCGTGTAGAGGAGGTCGTTAAGCGAGACACCACTGCTCGTCTTGCACGACCCGTTGAAGACCACTCGAAGCTTGGTGGTGGTGCCGTGAGCCCGAACAACACCGTGATGGGGCAAATAATGCACGGGAGTTGAAGCTGGCCCAGTAGAAGCTCGCACCATGTGATACAACGTCTCGTACTCCTAAAGAAAACCGTGATACAACTCTCGATAAGTTGAATTACGCGAGAGCCGCTTTTGAAGTTGAAGAAGGGAGCGCCACGCTGCCATGAAGGAATCCCCGAGAGACGATGGTGAAGTGTTGAGGGGAAGGCGAACTGTAGATCGCCCGTCTTCGTCTCGCGAATGCGTGTCCTTGAAGTGTCGTTCACAGGAGGAATCCTCGGGCTCAGATATAGAGGCTGAGTCCGACGGAATTTTCTCCTGTTCCCAGAAATTTCTAAAGCAAGGAAGCGAACTCATTATCAATTGAAGTGGGCTGCATACGAACCGAGCTTGAAGTAGAATCAGACATTAAAGAGCGGGTGACGGTGGTAGCTCCCCGCGTGCGGCTAGCTGACTGACTCCCAATTCCAAGATATTAATTGAGGCGGCCATTCTTTCCAATCGAAGAAGTTGTATCGTACGTTCTGAAATGAACGCAAGTTCAGCAATGGGATCGATGAAAACCGAACTCGATGCGAGCTGCCAGAAGAAGAGGTCAGAGTTGCCTGGCTCGTTGCCAGCAAAACTGAAGGCCGAATATCCAGATTGGTAGAAGCACTCTTTGAAGTTACCGTAGAATTGAAAAAATCGGAAGTGGCCGAAATCAGAAGTTGAACCGGTGTATCCAGCGAGCCAGACGAAGCGTCGCATTGACGGTTGCTGAATGGTATCGAAGAATTTCACTGAAACTAATCCCGAAGACAACCACGAGATCGAATATTGACCGGTCGTAAATCGTTCAACATCTTTCTCAGGAAAGAAGACCGCGAATGAATGATGAATTTCCGTTCATTCGGAGTGAATCGTAGGACTCGAGAAACTGAAGTGACTGAAGTCATGAAAGAAAATCGCACTGAATTTAATCTTTAATATCTCAGATGAAGTGAAGCACGAGGAAACAGCGAGATTGAAGAATAACCGGACGTAAATCGGTTACCTTTTTTCTCGTTGAAGAAGGGCCGCGTGCGAAGCAACGGAAAATGTCGATGCGTAGCACAAAAACGAAAAACCACGAACGCGCAACTCGGCAAAGATTTCGAAGCGAAAGCACTTGAAGAGTCCCGAAAAGCACGAGAGCGCGACGCTATGAAGAATGTTGATGCGCCACACGTGAGCGGAAATCACTTGAGCGCGCAAGGTGGTGACAATTTCGAAGCCACGAACCAGAACGAAAACTCACAAACGCGCGAGGCGTTGAAGATGATACACCGACGCAAGGGCCCGATAGAGTGCGCATGCGCACCGCACTGAAGAAATTCGCGAAGCACCCGTTGAACCACCGAGAATACATGTCAGCTGCACACACACGACGACGAGAATGTTTGTGTAATGCGCACGAAAAAAAACCCAAAAACCAAAAAACTGAAGAAAACGAAGTACGCGCACACACTCGGTGACGAGAATGTTCGTGTGACGCACTTGAAAAAAACCAAAAACCGAAGAAAACGAAGTACGCGCACACACTCGGCGACGAGAATGTTCGTGTGACGCACTTGAAAAAAAACCAAAAACCGAAGAAAACGAAGTACACGCACACACTCGGTGACGAGAATGTTCGTGTGACGCACTTGAAAAAAACCAAAAACCGAAGAAAACGAAGTACGCGCACGACGAACCAAAAAAAACGAGTAGCTACGCGAACAAACTCGATTCACGAAGTTTGTCACGCGATGCGTAGCGAAGGAATCCAAAGAAATACTAAATGCGCCGAAAATATCCAAAAACTGCGTAATTGAATGCGAAGAAAGTCCCGAAGCGCACAAAGAATCACGTGACGCGCACACACACTCGAATATCGAGAATGTCTGTGATGCGCGCACACTCGAGGGGTCCGGAAAGTTCACTAAAGGGTTTGAATTACGCGTAAATCGATGTGACGAAGAGACCCAATGCGCGGAAAAACACGTGGTATATGTCACGAAAAAGAAGAATCCAAAGCGCAGAGAAACGGAGAAGCGCGCGAAAGGAATCGGGTGATACGTGCACACAGCGAAGAGCCCGTGTAGCGCGCACTCACGACGAAGAATGTCCAGCGAGGAACGAAGATCCGCACAAAGCGGACGAAGCGATAGTTTTCTTGGCGCGCGCGAGAGCGCGATAATATTCCCGCGCGCTCAACGAAGAAATTTCTCGAAGCGTCCGGGCTCTCCTCTCGCGCGAAAGTGAGAGAGAGAGACTTATGGCGCACTGAACGTGAGCGAGAGAGACCGAGATAACGAAGCATGACGAGCACGTTGTTGAACAATGGAACGCCCGTTCTCTCGCGCACTTTTCCCTTACGCAAACCGAAGCACTTCCGCAATTTTCACCAATTTCCCTATCCGGCTCGAAGGACCATGTTCGGAAATTGCCTGAATTGATCTGGTTGGGAAATTGGGCGAAAAAGGTGGAAGGTTGAAGGGAACAAGGTGGCCGGAAGTTCGTTGCGGGCGATGAAAAAACTCACTCGCGTGCACACAATGTTCCGGTTTTATTAGCAAATGTCCAAAGTTCCAAAAAATACTATAATTAAAGTTCCAAAATGTTCAATAGTCTCGCCTTGGCGATGAAGACGCACGATCGAAGTGATGCCGGAAAATGGCGGTCGTTTCGTCCGACGCCACGTGTCGCGCGAATAACTTTTCTCGCAAATTCTCGAAGTAAACCGCACCGAATCGAAGTGAAGTTCCGTGAAGTTATCGAAGGAAGCCGCACCGTTAGCGCTCTTGGCCGGTCGTAAATCGTCCAAGAGCTCGTGAAAAGAAAGAATAAAAACCGCGGAGTGAAAAATGGCCGATAATCGATGCGAATCGAGGCGCTTGCCAAAACGAAGACTTTTCGAAGAAGTCCACTGAAGTTATGGTTGGAGAATTCCGGTGAAGTTATGCACGAGGAGACGGCGAGATCGAAGAGGAATCGGGCGTACATCGATCACTCTTCTTTCCCACGGTAGAAGTCCGCGAAGATGAAGGAGAGAATATGTCATGAATCGACCTGTATCGAAAAGATCCCAGTAGCCAACTGATAAGAAGCGTCCGTTTTCGCGAGCGAGAGCTGCTATGGGGAGGGGAGAGAGTTGCGAGAGCCACGAGTAATGCGGAGTCCAGCGAGAGCTTGACCGTTCACTGAGGGTCTCTCGCGGGACATCTGACAACCACGCACTTTTCTGAACATGCACCAAATGAGGTTGATTTGTGCTTATTCTGAAGGGTTTTGAATTCAGTTTCGATTTCTCGAAGTGAAATTCTCGAATTCCAAAATCCGGCGGAGTTAAACACAAAAGCAAAAAAGTTGTTTTTCGACTCATTGAAAGTTCGAAATTTTCAAAAAATCATAACTCGTACAAATAATTTTATTTTGGGCTAGCAATCTAACAGCAATGTTTTCTCATGATAGAGAACACAGGAAAAAATCGAGAGTTGATCGGTGACATCGACTTTTTTGACTATTTCAGACTATTTAATCACATGATAATAGTAACAGTCAAATATTTTTAAGAATACTGTCAACAATCACTTAGTAAGTTTTAGTTCTAATAAGAAGGTACGGACAAATTATATACGTACGATACGGTACAAAAAAACACTAAAAAAAAAACAGAACCATAAAAGGATCAATATTTGGCATAACTGAGATCAAATTGATTAATAACTCAAGCAATAATCATTTTTGCGAGAACTGCTCTTCTTGATGGTGTGTTCTCAAAAATAATAACCAACGTTTTTCTTTAAGATTGAGCTTCTCATTCGGTTACAATAGTGCACATGAAAATACTCTCTCACTCTTAACACTCGTAGGGAAAACACCCAAAATATATAGGGGTCATTCCATGTCAAATCGACCACTTTTGAACCCGACCTTTTTTGATTTGGCTGAAAATTTTTGTTTCTTTTCTACCCCATTGAAAACATTTTTCATGAAATTTTCAAATTTTTTTACCAAACCCATAAAAAGTTATGAATTTTTCAAAAAAAAAAACTTTTTTTTTCAAATAGCTATAACTTCTTCAAAAATTGACTAATCGGGACGATTTTTTTTCGAAAATTTTTGTCTTTAAATGCACTTTTCGAAAAAAAATACAAAAAAATCTAAGATTATAATATCTGTGGAATTTTTCACTTTTTCGAAAAAAAATCATCGTTTTCTCGGAACCGCATTTAAAAAAAAAATTCTTTTTTACTAAAAAGAAACTTCGTTCAATTCCAGGAAGAATGCCGCCAAAACTGGAGTGGGTGGAATTTTTCTTCTATTTTATTTTATTCATTGAAATTTTTTTTTTTTTGCAAGTGGCCTTATTTCACAAAACACAACGCTCTGTAAATTTTTGAGGATTTATAAAAGACCTCAGAGTTTGAATAATTGGGAAGGAAAAGAAATCGAAAGTGGTAATCGCCGGAAAAATTTTGATTTTTTCCAAAAAAGTGAAATAAAAAATATAAAACGCCTATAAACAATTTTTTTGTATTTTTTTCAAAAAATTACATCAAAAAACAAAAATAATGTATAAAAATAGCCATTTGGTCCATTTTTGACCAAGCCACTGGCTTTTCAAAAAAATTTCCAACTCATAGCATCTTGAATCCGCTATTTTTTAATTTTGGCCCGTCTTTGCTTTTTACATTTCTTCCTTGATTGAAAACTCCCTTATTCTATTCTGTTCTATTATTTATTCTTTTTAAATTTTGGCCCGTCTTTACTTTTTATATTTCTTCTTTGATTGAAAAAAAATTCTCATCATTTATTCCATATTTTTGACGCTTTTAACGATTTTTTAAAAAATTAGAAATTGAATGTGAGAAAATGTTTTAACGGTGTTTACGACGGAACTTATGGTCTAGCTTAATGATTTCTACTAGGGACTTTCTGGTTATATAATACGATTAGTAAACATTCATTTAATACCAATTCAAAAACTATTTTATTTTCCTTTGGCGTTTAAATATTTTACATGTTCTATATTCTTCAGAATTTGAATAATTTCGGACGTAAAGGGATCCATCTTTGTCAGGGATTATACTATGTAATTTCTGAGCTCCTGTAATTGGTTTTGTTTTTGCGAATCGTTCAGTCAAATCATTTACAGCTTTATTGTAATCTTCTTCTGACGCAAACTTGACCGTCATATTGGGAAGATTATCTGGTGCAAAAGCCCAGGCAAATAATTCTCGAGGTGTGGTAATTTGCTTGTCAACCGCTAGTTAAAGACTAGCTCTTGCTGCTAGTCGAAGATTTAATATCATTTTGATATCGGACGTGGCGTGACGTAAGCCAGTTTTTTTCGTGTGATTTTCTAACCCAAAAGGATTGCAACATCGATCAAAATATTCTTTCGATGCCATGTTATAAAAAATATGATTATAAATTATTACATAAATTCTGAAGTGTAATAATCGAAACAATGAACGTTTGAATCGCAATTGTGGGTCGAATAATAAAAAGGCGATTGCTAATTTCCAACAAAAATGTCACTCAAAACTTTTCGTAAACACTGAAACTGACTGAAACGAGGTTAGTATCGAAAAGTATCGAGAGCGCAGACCGTGTGTAGTCTCCGTAGTACCGAGATTCTTAATATAGATGGCGCTAAGAATGAGTGAATCAACGGTTGGTAAGTCAACGACTATCATACCCTAGCTTACCGACGTTATTCTTGTGGCAAAATTACATACTTCTTATGTCAAATTGACCGCGGTCGAATCAAAATTGTACGTTGTAATAAGTACGCCTAAAATAAAAAAATGGCGGATTCAAGATGATTATGCGTTGGATGTCTTTTTGAAAAGCCTGTGGCTTGGTCAAAAATGGACCAAATGGCTTTTTTTCATTATTTTAAATTTTTTATGTAATTTTTTGAAAAAAAGTACAAAAAAATTGTTTACAGGTGTTGTTTATTTTTTCTTTCACTTTTTTGAAAAAAAAATCAAAATTTTTTAGACGATTACCTCTTTCGATTTCTTTTTCTTCCCAATTATTCAAACTCTGAGGTCCTTTATGAATCTTCAAAAATTTACAAAGTGTTGTGTTTTGTGAAATAAGGCCAGTTGCAAAAAAAAATTTTTTCAATGAATAAAATAAAATGGAAAGAAAATTCCACCCACTCCACTTTGGGCGGCATTCTTTCTCGAATTAAACGAAGTTTCTTTTAAGTAAAAAAAAAAAAATTTTTTTAAATGCGGTTTCGAGAAAACGATGATTTTTCTCGAAAAAGTGAAAAATTCCACAGATTCTAATATCTTAATTTTTTTTGTATTTTTTTTCAAAAAGTACATTTAAAAACAAAAGTTTTCGAAAAAAAATCGTCCCGATTGGTCAATTCTTGAAGAAGTTATAGCTATTTGAAAAAAAAAGTTTTTTTTTTTTGAAAAATTCACAACTTTTTTTGGGTTTGGTAAAAAAATTTGAAAATTTCACGAAAAATGTTTTTTATAGGGTTGAAAAGAAACAAAAAATTTCAGCCAAATCGAAAGGGGTCGGGTTCAAAAGTGGTCGATTTGACATGGAATGCCCCATAGTCAGAAGTTTGTTTATGCCTCATGGTTTGGTTGCGTTCAGAAAGATCTGAATAATCAAAATATCACTTTGTAAAATTGTAATGTATTAATAATGAATATTGGAATTACGATATTGATGTGTTTCAATTCCGGAATTAAAATATCGGGCACATCTGTCCAAGATTCCAGAATTCTGAAATTTCGCAATTCCGGAATACATACCCTAATTATATAAATTCAATAATGCCCGGTTACATGTATATAAATACAGTTAAAATTCAATTAAATGTAGTAATTGCTGGAACTAATGCGATTACTTACAGTTGATGTTTAAAATAGTTCAGTTACCCGTGATTGGTTCTCAAAGAACTGTTACTCATGGGAAATTCAGAAACATGTAAAATATTATAATTCAATTTGTGGGAACAGTTTTTCATGGAGGGTAGAGTTTTCGAAAATTCGAAAAAAATTCAATTCCTGCCATAAAATTATATGTATAACGACACTACATTAACTATAAATACTTCTGCTTCACATACAGAAGCCTTCTAAAATTTTGCACGTGGCTTTATATCACAATAACGGAACTCTGCATAAATTTTAAAGAAAATCTGTCCCAATAAATTTCACGCTAGCACTACCGTAAGAGAAAATGAATATTAGCTTGAATATTAACCCCAATTTAACAGAAAATTTGAATTGCGTGAATGATTCACTTTAAAGATATTTATTCGATCCGAAATTCTTCCCCTGATACGTAATGTTTTATTCTACTATGAGAAGAGTTTTTCAACCAAAAACACCGGCACACAAAATCAAAAAAGTGGTCTGTACTTTTGACCAGACCCACCTACCTCTATGTATTTTGATGCGCTGAATCTGAATCCGAAGTCCGTTTGGCTCATACACCCTCGAAATTTTGAGTAAATTGCGCAAAACCGCTAAAAATGGCTAAAAATTGCGAAAAATCGCAGTTATGAGTATGAAATATTTTCTATTCAACTAGATCAAGTATGTTTCTTATGTACTTTGATGCTATGAATCTAACTGCCGAGTCTGTTAATCTTGATCATCCATACAGTGCCGTCCAAAAGTTTGGAAACACTTGGCCTGATTCCGCGCCGCACAAACAGTTTCTCTGCTCTTTTAAAAATAAAGATATTTCAATTTAACAAGCGGCGTTTCCAAGAGGATATATTTAGCTACATTTTGCTTCAGGCAAAAATTTTTTTTGATTTTTTTAAAATTCGGTACGTCCTTTGAAGCATGGTCGTTTTTTTGTCCTTTTTTGGCGTTGAAATTTTGGCGTACGACTCATGAAGTTTTTTATAAACTGTTTTTCGCATGAAAAACTTATGGAGGGGAGTATAAGCTTCAATTTCGTTTTTTAAAAGTTTCGTACGATTTTTTCTTGCAAAACATTCAAATTTTTGTAAAAAACGATCAGATTTATAAAATGAAGCGTAATCTAAAACTACTGGGTTTTCGTGAAATCACTAACAGGGTAAAAAGTTGCATACAATTATTCTGGATTCAATTAAATTATTTCAGAATTTATGTCCAACATTTTTTTTCAATTTTTTTTAAATCTGAAACAATTGGGTCTCTTACCTCATCTACACGAGTTTTCCGATAAAAAAGCCATGCAAATGACTTTTTTCGAAGAAAAAGCCGTGTAGATGAGGTAAGAAACTCCATGTTGAAGATTTTAAAACCCAAAAAAAATTTCATGGATCGTACGCAAAAAAAAACAAAAAAAACGACCATACGCTTCAAAGGACGTAGCGAATTTAAAAAAAAACGAAAAATATTTTTGGATAAAGCAAAATGAAGCTGATAATATCCTCTTTGAAACGCCGCTTGTAAAATTGAAATATCTTTATTTTTAAAAGAGCAGTGCAACTTTTTTGTGCGGCTCGGAATTGGGGCGAGTGTGTTCAAATTCTTGGACGGCAGTGTATGCATGGTCATGATTAAAAGACTCGGCAATCGGATTCAGCGCATCAAAATACATAATAAACTTACTTGATCTAGTTCAATAAAATTTGTTTCATGTTAATTACTGCGATTTTTTGCAAATTCTAGCCATTTTTAGCGGTTTTTCGCAATTTACTCCAACTTTTGATAGTGTACGAGCCAAACTGACTTCGAATTCGGTTTCAGCGCATCAAAATACATGAAAAACATACTTGATCTAGTTCAATAAAAAAAATTTCATACTCATAAGTGCGATTTTTCGCAATTTTTAGCCATTTTTAGCAGATTTTCGCAATTTACTCAAAATTTTGAGGGTGCATGGGCCAAAAGGACTTCGGATTCGGATTCAGCGCATCAAAATACATATAGATAGGTGGATCTGGTCAAAAGTACAGACCACTTTTTTGATTTTGTGTGTCGGTGCAATTAGAGCACTGAAATCAACTAGTTCTATGGATTAAACGTTCTTCTGAATATCCAGATGTAGTGAAGTGATGATTGTAATATGATTGCATTGAATCTCGAATACTAATACATCCGATATTGCTATGGGCGCAATATATTCGAAAGAACGGACAGGACAAAAAACTTAAGTACAACAACACGGAACAAATGAAATTCGCGTCCAGAAACAATACAATATCGATACAATCTTTAAGTCGAAGAACGTTGAATGTATTCGGTCATTACATCTTTCTAAAACAGCTTTCTTTCTTTTATCGGACGAATGCACATTAAAAATAGTAAGTTAGACCTTTTATGTAGCTTATTTATGAAATAATCTGAATTTTAGTTTTTTATTATATCCAAGAAGAAACGTTTGAAACTCAATAATAAAAAAGTAAACTTTTTTTAAAGTATTTAATACTTGGCTGCCCCTTTTTTCTATTGTATTTCGGGATTGATGTCACTTCTTTTTAAAAGTTGGACGGAAATTATTATCATAAGAATATTTCGCAGTCGAGTGATTTGCTCCGGCAAAAGATTGGCCCGCATCTGCGGAAAATTCGTCGAAAACAATTCGTCGAATAACAATTCGTCGAGAACAATTGGTCGAAAACACAATTCATCGAAAGCACAATTCGTCGAATCGCAATTCGTCGAAACACAATTCGTCGCGAACAATTCGTCCAGTCACAATTCGTCGAATCACAATTCATCGAATTTCCTATTCGTCGAATCACAATTCATCGAATCACAATTCGGTGTATTTCCCTCTATAGTTGAAAATCTCTATAACTGTTTCCCGCTATAGTTGATAATCTTTATGAAGATTTCCCGGTATAGTTGAAAAAAAATCGAGTATTTCCTGCTATAGTTACGAATGTTTATTAAATTTTCCCGCTATGATTGAAAAAAAAATTCAGTATTTCCCGCTGTAGTTACAAATTTTTATTAATTTTTCCCCCTGTAATTTGAACATCGCTAAGAATAATTAACGTTACAATTTAAAATTGGAGTATTTCCCGCTATAGTTGAAAATCCCCGAACTATTTCCCGCTAGATTTGAAAATCTGTATGACTATTTTCCGCTATAGTTGAACATCTCCATAAGTATTTCACGCTATAGTTTCACGACAGTACTTTTGACCAATTATCCGCAATCTTCGATTAATGGTATTCCGACGAATTGTAATTCGACGAATTGTGATTCGACGAATTGTGATTCGATGAATTGTCATTCGACGAATTGTCATTCGACGAATTGTGATTCGACGAATTGTGATTCGACGAATTGTGATTCGACGAATTGTGATTCGACGAATTTTTTTCGACGAATTGCGAATCGACGAAATGTGTTTCGACGAATTGGGATTCGACGAATTGTGCTCTCGACGAATTGTGCTCTCGACAAATTGTGTTTTCGACGCATTGGGATTCGACGAATTTTCAGTAAATCTTTAATGATGTATAACTATTTACAGAAGACTATAACTATTTATAACTATTTACATTTACAAAAGACAAAATAGATAAACTAAATAAATCAAACATTGTGTACCAAATTGACTGCAAAAATTGCGACTCTGTTTATATTGGTCAAACAAAAAGATATTTAAAAACCAGAATAAATGAACATAAAAACAGCTTAAAACACACTGACACACAAAACACCGCCTTAGCAAAACACGCAATAGAACTAAAACACGATTTTAAATTTGACGAGGTGAAGATCTTAAATAATGAGGACTGGTTAAAAACCGACTAATCTTAGAAATGATACAAATTAAGACACACGCTAATGCAATAAATTTCAGAACAGACATCGACAAACTTAGTTCTATTTACAATACGATAATATAATTGTTCGGAATTATTTACTATCTCATATACAATTTCGAATCTCATATATAAACAAAAAACATTTTCACAATATTGAGCAACCCTCTACAAGAATTACCACTGATCATTAGAACACAACCCGAAATTATAAAACCCAAAATTATTTGAAAACAACCAAAAAATATGACAATCAAATTTCTATCTATCTACACACCTGGACTTAATATTTCGGAACACGACACTGATCCAATCACCACACTTACACCCCCCGCTCTCTCCGAAAATTATTACACGTCTCAGTTTCTCAAATATTCGCAAATCACACGTTACGAAATGTGAAATATCCAATATTTCTTGTTTCTCATCTCACATCTCGATGGATAATTTCGTTCATCTTCAATTGGTAAATATTACACTCTTTTTCACACAAAACAATACATCTCTTCTATAAATGTTGCCGACAAAACTAATTCCATACAGATCATAATAACGTTCGCCAAAAAACGACCGTTACTCATATCAATTGAGAATTTTCCGAGAACATACAAAATGACATCGATCAATTTTCCTCCAAACAATATGAGTTATAAACCCACATTTATAAGTCGATATGAACATCTTCGAGATAAACGATTGAGAAACTGGAATTTCCCACGAAAAGAAGTTAGAAAAGAAATAATATTTTTGACACAAAACATAACCTACAAACATTAAATTACACAACTATTGATCACCGAACAATTATATATAACATAAATCAGTAATTATATTTAACTTGACTTTATTTATTCATCGTTACTGTATTTATTCAACACATTGTAATAATTTTATAGAACAAATATATTTCTGAAGAGGATCCAAACAGAGGATCGAAACGTTAATCAAAGAATAATTCATTCCACTAACACCTTGGAATATCTGGCCGAATTCGAAGCCGACTTTACTCAAGACCAATATAACTATTTACCACTACGATTATTCACAATCGATGTTCTTTTAGTATTCAATATGTTTTTTCCAGTTTTATTTGGCAGTACATCAAATTCCGACCGTGTGAATCCCTCTTCTCATTCATATTTATTAATGCGTCTTAAGCCGTCAATGAAGAATTTTGTATTGTCCGTATTATTTCCATTATGTAATGGAGTGGTTTCTCTTGAAATTTTAAGAAATACATAAATGTTACTTCGGTAATCAAATTACGATGTGTAATGTAATTAACTTGACATTGCTCAAAATAATGACTCATTAAATTAAAATCAAGTATCCATTTCTCGATCAATTTTTTCAGTAATATGAAATTAAAAATTTTACAAATTTTATGCGTGCAGGTTTAGTATGTTCTAGAGGTGTGATTTAGGTTTGAATGTGTTTGATAATGAGTAGTTTGTTTTGGCAGATGTGCATCTGTTTTTGGTGTGTTTCAATTTACTGGATAGGCAGTCGCAAGGGTGTCTCTTACAGGGAAATTCTGAAAGGTTTTTACAAATAGGATTAATCTAAACTGAGTGTCTAGTCGCCCGGAACCGGGCGAATAAACGACTATTATTCGTCCGGAAACATCATTGCGCACGCTGCCATGCTTCGCATATTAGCAGTAGCCAGCAGCGTATTCCACAGTGTGGCATATATCGCGTGGCGAGGAAAAAAGGAATTCAGTTAATGTATAGAGTAGATATCCCCGTTGCAGAGTTTCTATCTTTTTTTTGGGTTTGATAAAAAAAAAAGAAATTGAATTTAGCTACTAAAATAGATATCCTAGCTGCAGAGTTTGTCGTTTTTTTTGGTTCGATAAAAAAAAAAGAAATTAAATTTAGCTACTAGAATAGACAATCCAGATGAACTATGTGATAAAATTTGTTCGAACACCTATCGAAACCGTGTAAACTCTGGGATTTCACCACCGATATATCATATAAATAAAGAGAATTCATAACTAGTCGGTAGCGTAATAGGTAGGGTGTTAGGTCCTTAGGTCGCATAGATAGCCAGGTCGCAAGTTCGAATCCCGGAGGAGACAGATCAAATTGAAGTGATAAAACTGGGTTTTTTTCTAATTTGTTTTTAATGCAATCGGTCCAAAAGCTATGTAAATACAAAAATATACGTATTAAAATGTTTTGTTAACAATAGAAATTAAGAAAAAAATAATTTTCTAGTCTATCCGGACGACTATTTGTATATTGTTCGTCCGGATATGCTACGAATTCAAGTCAGTCATGACACATCACATAAACTTGTAATGTAAAACATATCAAAACATATCAAAATCTATTATACAAAATAAGACTAGGATGAATGTAATTTTTAGAAATAATAAATCTGTAGAGGATCCGAATAAGGATCGGAACGTTATACAAAATTGTCCAATTGTACCATGAATGCCGTTCATCCGGATTAATATTTGTAAATTATTCATCCAGATGACTTTTTGTACGACTTACTTGGTCTTTCCGGACGAATGTTCGTATATTATTCGTCCGGAATCTTGTGGCACGATTTATCTAGTCTATCCGGACGAATGTTCGTGTATTACTCATCCGGATATCTTGCTGTACGTATTGTGTAGTCTATCCAGACGATTATTTGTACATTGTTCGTCCGGATATACTATTGTACCTTTAATGCCGTTCTTCCGGACGGAATAAGAAATTGAATTTCCCTACTAGAATGGATATCCCCGTTGCAGAGTTTCTGTGGTTTGTTAAGGTTTGATTTAAAAAAAAAAAGAAATAGAATTGCGCTACTAAAATGGGTATCCCCGTTACAGAGTTTCTGTGGTTTTTTTGGGTTTGTTAAAAAAAAAAGAAATTGAATTTGGCTACTAGAATGGATATCTCCGTTGCAGAGTTTACGTGGTTTTTTTAAGTTTGATTAAAAAAAAAAAAGAAATAGAATTTGGCTACTAAAATGGATATCTCCGTTGCAGAGTATCTGTAGTTTTTTAGGTTCGAACAAAAAAAAAAGAAATAGAATTTGCTATTAGAATGGATATCCCCGTTGCAGAGTTTCTGTGGTTTTTTGGGTTTGATTTAAAAAAAAATAGAATTTGGCTACTCCAGATTGGATATTCCCATTGTAGAGTTTTTGTCGTTTTTTTGCGTTTGATAAAAAAAAGTAATACAAAGTTTATTATTTCTTTTTTTTTCAAATCCAAAAAATTGACAGAAACTCTGCAACGGGGTATACACTTTGCCTGGTCTATCCGGACGAATATTTATATATTATTCGTCCGGATATGCACTGTTAAAAAATCTGTATTAAAATTAATATACATGTGTAGGAAGTTTTTTTGCAGATACCGTGTATGAAATTTCAATTTCAGTATTGAAAATTCATGGACCCGAATTTGAAGAATAAAAGTATGCAGTTAAATTTTAAAATACTCATGTATTTGAAAAATCATATGCATGCCATTGAAATTTCAATTTCATGATTATTATTATTCAAAAAATGTGTATTAAAATTAATGTACGCGTTTATTTTAAAATCACAATACATGCCTGAATTTTCATATTCATTTCATGAAAATTACGTTACCGTAGCTAAATTGATTGTTGTTAAACATGTTATAAAAAATATATAGCCCTTGCAAAATAATTTAATATTCATAGTTTACCGACCCCAAAAAGAGATTTACAGAAAAAAAAACAAAAATCTTTACGAATAGCCCGATCTAATTTCTCTCTGAGACCGGGAATCGAACCCTCGACCCTGCCTACCATCCTACCTATCTACCTAACACGCTACCTATTACGCTATCGACTACTTGTGAAGTGCCTCTACTTGTATGATATCTAAATGCTGGAGTGCCGTAATAATATAATAGTATATGCTTTTGAATGAGCAATAAACCATGAAAGTTGGTTTTTGATTTGCGAACTCGAATCCCCTGACCCCTCATAAGTCATGTGAACTTTATTCCAGAATACGTGAACCCTCATAACTTAAGTGATTCCTCAGAACTTACGTTACCCCTCATAACTTAATTTCGCGATCCCAGACCCCTCGTAGATTATGTAAAGTCGCAAAACTTAATTCTATGGTCCCTGACCCCTCATAACTTAATTTCGGGGCTTCTGACCTCTCATAAGTTATATAAACCCTCAAAACTGGTTTGAATTAAACCGTGACCTCTCATAACTTAATTTCGGGACCCCTAACGCCTCATAAGTTATGTGGACTCTCAAAACTTTATTCCAGAATACCTGATCTCTCATAAATAAAGTGACCCTTTATAATTCAATTTCAGAGCCCCTGAACCCTCATAAGTTATGTAAGCCCTCAAAACATGTTTGAACAAAACCGTGGCCTCTCATAAGTTAAGCGACCTCTCATAACTTATTTTCGGTGCCCCTGACCCTTCATAAGTTATGTGAACTCTCAAAACTTTATTCCATAATACCTGACCCCTCATAACTTTAGTGACCCCTCATAACTCAAGTTACCCCTCATAACTTAATTTCGTGACCCCTGACCCCCTGTAGATTTTGTAGAGCCGCAAAATTAATTCCAGGATTCCTGACCCCTCATAAGTTAAGTAACTTTTCATAACTTCATTTCAGGACCCTTGACTCTTCACAAGTTATGTGAACTCTCAAAACTGTTTTCCAGAATACCTGACCCCTCATAACTTTAGTAAATACTCACAACTTGAGTAATCCCTTATAACTTAATTTCTGACCCCTCGTAGGTTATGTGAAGCCGCAAAATTTAATTCCATGATTACTGATCTCTCATAAGTTAAGTGACCCCTCATAACTTAATTTCAGAGCCTCTGACCCTTCATTCGTTATGTAAATCCTTAAAACTGTTTGAAAAAAACCGTGACGCTCTCATAAATATTATTTTATATTAATTTTGAAGACATTTTCCACCGTGACTGATTGTAATTTTAAGACATAAGTGTATTAATTTCCAATAATGTATCTTAAAATTGCGAAAAAGTATATAAAAACCATTTTCATATACGGGGATATTCATTTTCCATGTTCACTCTTTTAATTTTAATATACAAATATTGCATTTAAGACAAAATTGTTGATTTTCCTACACTATGTATATTAAATTTCAAATAGTATATTAAAATTAATATGCCTCCTCTAACTGACTATGCACGTATCTTATATTTCAAATAGTATATTGAAATTAATGTCTCTTCTGAAATTTACTATACATGTGTATGAATTTGCATTTCATATTCCGTGTTTGTGGATTTCCGTGACAGTTGTATCGTAAAAATGTTTGAAATTTTATATCTTTTTTTACAGTGTGGAATTGTGCCATTAATACCGTTAATCCGGACGAATATTTGTATTTTATTCGTCCGGATAACTTGCTGTACGTTTTGCCTGATCTATCCGTATGAATATTTATATATTATTCGTCCGGATATGCAATTGTGCCATTAATACCGTTAATCCGGACGAATATTTGTATTTTATTCCTCCGAATAACTTGCTGTCCGTTTTGCCTAATCTATCCAGATGAATATTTATATATTATTCGTTCAGATATGCAATTGTACGATTAATACCGTTAATCCAGACGAATATTTGTATTTTATTCGTCCGGATAACTTGTTGTACGATGTCTGGTCTATCCGGACGGTGATTAAAAAAAAGAAATTGAATTCAGCTACTAGAATACATCGATATCCCCGTTGCTGAGTTTTTGTGGTTTTTTTTATTTTGATTAAAAAAAAATGAAATTGAATTAAGCTACTAGAACAGATATGCAGAGTATCTGTCGTTTTTTTTGGGGTTTGATAAATAAAAAGTAATAGAAAGTTTATAATTTCTTTTTTTTTAACCCAAAAAAACGACTGAAATTCTGCAACTGGGTGTACAATTGGACTGGTCTATCCGGACGAACATTAATACATTATTTGTCTGGATATGCTATTATACCATTATTGCTGTTCATCCCGACTAATATTTGTATTTTATTCGTCCTTATAACTTGTTGTACGAGTGCCTGGTCTATCTAAACGAATCTTTATATATTATTCATCTGCATATGCAATTGCACCATTAATACCGTTAATCCGGACGAATATTTGTATTTTATTCGTCCGGAATAAAATACAAATATTCGTCCGGATAATTTATTGTACGATGTCTGGTCCGTCCACCATTAATACCGTTAATCCTGACGAATATTTCTATTTTATTCGTCCGGATAACTTGTTGTACGATGTCTGATCTATCCAGATGAATATTTATATATTATTCGTCCGGATATGCAATTGCACCATTAATACCGTTAATCCGGACAAATATTTGTATTTATTCATCCGGATAACTTGTTGTACGATGTCTGGTCTATCCGGACGAATATTTATATATTATTCGTCCGGATATGCAATTGCACCATTAATACTGTTAATCTGGACGAATACTGGTATTTTATTCGTCCAGATAGCTGGTTGTATGATGTGTGGTCTATCTGGGCGAATATTTATATATTATTCATCGGGATATGCAATTGCACCATTAATACTGGTAATCCGGACGAATACTTGTATTTTATTCGTCCAGATAACTTCCCCAGATAGACATTTTGCTTCATATTGTTGGCAACAGCACGTCACTCGAGAGCAAGCCGTGGCGTCAGTAAACAGCACATCTGCAGCATATTTGCAACCCGGCGTGCTGCACATTGACAGCATATTTGCAACACAGCATGCTGCATTGTTGCAGCGTATTCACATAGTTCACTGTGATTTAAACCTTGTTTTGAAGTTATATTGGCATCACGTTGTGCTGTGTATTGGCAGCGTTTTCGCAGCACATTGTGGCGCAAATGTGTCATGTCATATTGCATCAAGCTGAATTTTTTTTTATATTAATCGGACTTTACTTAAATGCCCTTGGTGTGGCTTCATTGCATGTGAGAACAATAGCAAGGGATGTGCGACACGTTGTGACGGCTCACTGAACTACATTGTAAACAGCACGACGTGCTGCAATTAAGACGCAAATACGCAGCCACGATGTGCTGCAATTAAAACACAAATACGCATCACAGCGTGCTGTTACTTTGTTGCATTCTAACGTTAGATATTAAGATAGTTATAACGCAAATCTGACAGCGCATTGCGTCAATATGCTGCTTAATTCGGAAGTAGAAAGCTATTTAATTGTGACATGCTATGCCGTCAGAATTGCGTTACTGTGCCGTCATGCGATTTTCTACAACACGTTTGTCTATCTGGGTTCTTTTACGATGTGTGGTCCATCCGGACGAATATGCAATTGTACCACTAATACCGTTAATCCGGACGAATATTTGTATTTTATTCGTCCGGATAACTTGTTGTACGATTCACCTGGTTTATCCGGACGAATAATATCTATTTATTCGTCCGGTTGTAACCCTAACCTCAACTTCCACTCAAGTATTCAAGCCCAAGCTATATAAAATGTTAAATTTTGAGTGTACGGTTTAGAAATATTTATTTTTCGTTCGGCAACTGGAGAAAAGCAATAAAACAAGGTTTATTTTTAATATAAAAAAAAATCAGCTGAATTCGATCTTTTTCCGGACGACTAGCCACAGCCTAATCTAAAACATTGAATAACAGAAAATACTTCTGTTACAATCGTTTTGGTAATTCCTCAACATAAACAAAATTTATGCTCCACTTTTATTAGAATAGGTTAATTACAACCAAATGGGCACTTTGCAAAGATCCTTGCATATCATATTCTTCCCTTTCTTTCATTGACTCTAGAAATATACCAATTCTAGGCTGAAATTACTACTCTACGTTCAACAATTGTATCGCACAATTATTGTGACCATTGATTAGATTCAAGACATGTGTCAAGATTTACTCATCAAGAGTTCAACAACAAAATGTCAGTGAAACTCTTTCGGATGCTTGCTATCGATGCCAAACATAAAAGTTGTTGTGATTTATTTTCTTTGATTGGAACAAAATTCGAGATACATTTTTTATACTAATGATACTGAAGACTCAAAGACTCACATTCAAAGAATGCATTATCTTGAAGTTATATATGCATATGGATGGGCGTACATAACCTACATTGGTTTTTATTTCGAATCGCCTTCGTTAAAATATTTTGGAAAGGAATTCCTATTCTCATAGAAGCTCAGTTTTAACACGAGCTCTTACGTGAAGTATTTATCTTCATGGAAAAATTGTATTTCAGGACTAGTTACCATACATACCGAATTATAATAATTATGATCAGCACCATTCAACGACACAACATTCGATCAAATCTTCATCATCATACCGCACACGGATAAAATGATCTGAAATGATCTATATCAATGGAAACATTCCACATTCACGTATGCGAACACACCGTCGTAACACTTTTGACGACTTATAACTGTTAACTACTAAATACGTAATATTTGAAAGGCACATAGAAGTACTAGCGAGGATAGAGTCGATCAACCGGATGGCGACGGTTCGCAGGAATCGTTTAGCGGGGTTACCTGCAGAATTTTTCCATGTCTCATTATCTTATGAAATCCATATGCATATCATCATTTGTATGAGCATCTATAATTTTCTGATGAACCGTAGCCACTATAAAACGCAATTTTTTTTTTCCGAATCCGCCGAATAACTTTAACCTCCATTCAAAACCGTGCTATTCAAGAACCTTCTCGATAAATTGTTTTTTTTTCTTTTTTTTTTTGCCGAGTATGGCTCGCCCTCTTTAGAAGGCCTGTGCCACTCACATCAACAATTTCAGGTCGGACTGCAGTCTCGAACCTATTACACCTTAACTCCGGACTGTACTCTGTAACCTGGTTTATCCAGCGGCCGTAACTTAACTTAGCCGTAACTTAAGAAGTTGAAAGTATATATATTGCCCTTGTGGCGTTTATGCAGCAATTAGCCGTAAACGTGCGTAAACGCTACAAGGGCAATATTTTCAACTTTCTTAAGTTACGGCTAAGTTAAGTTACGGCCGCTGGATAAACCAGGCTTGTATCGCAATTTTGCCGTGGGTGGAGGGAAACTGCAGAAAACCTCCACCGATACAGCCAGTAGCCTACCTAATTCCCTTGATAACAATACGATAAGGCTCTCACACGACTACCAACGGTCGGTTAGGCAGCTACCTGCTCCATTGTGATCCGGTGAGTCGGCCGTTCACTCGGTTAAGAGATAGACATCTGCGTGATAAAGGCCGCGCGGATGCCACCCCCGAAACCGTGTGACGACTCCCACCCATCGCAATGAGGAATTGGGACAAACTTATTTAAGGCGAGGCTAAATACCGACATTATCCCTGAAGCCCTACATTATCGACTCAAAATCGCTGTCCAAACTTTTTCCAATACCAGTGGATGAAAATCAATTAAATTTATGAATTAATGATGAATTAATTGCAAAATGCAAATGTGAGACATAAATCAACGTTTTCGTTAATTGCCACTGACTTGTCAGGCAGTTTGGATAGAAGTCTGATAAAAGTAATGTTTATTTCGTAGGAGGGGCTGTCCTCTTTCGGATTTCTGTGAACTTAATTTCGCCATTTCTTTTTCGATAAAACACGAAATTTATGAACATTTATCTCGTGATTTGGATTCCAAACTTACGTCACGGTTTTGTCATAAAATAATGTCAAAGACGCATCGATATTCGTACTTTGATGTTGGTTATGGAGCCCCACTCTTGGTTTTAGCCGAAATGCCGTAAAAACATTATAATTTAATATTTTCAATTACAGATGTTTTATGATAATCGGATCTGTATTTTTTTCTTTCGTTTTCCGAAAAAAATTTAGTGGGGCTCCGTTTGTGCCATAATTCTGATGATACTGCCAAAATTTTATTGATTTTCATCGATTCGTGCCAGAGTAAGTTTGGAATCCATTTTCGAAGTGCTAATGTCGGTATTTCCCCTTAAGGTGGTGTCCAAACCACCGGGGATTACAGTCGAAAACACTTGAAAAAACCTGATACATTTTTTCAGCGGTGTCGCCGGGATCGAACCCGGGTCCGCAATTTGTGAACACTGAACCCGCGTTCGACCCACACGGCTAGTGGCTACTGCTCTCCCCCTTCTCGATAAATAATACTGAAAGTATTCAACAGCGGCTGTACACTCCCATGTTAAACGTGCGGTCTCGTATCTCAGTTACCGTGAATCAATATAGGTGGCGCTGATGTCACGAGAGAGACAGGTGCACGGTCGTACATACAGGTCTGGAAACTCCGTCAAATTTATAGCGTTTTCAACTGGGACCACGAGTGTACACTCGAGCACACTCGGTTACATCGGTTACACCCGATTGGATCACACTCGGGTAGGGTGTCATCTTCGCCCGGGGCATCTTCGCCCGAGTCATGTTCGCCCGAAAGTCACTAGACTTCGATTCCTCGAAACTGGGTTACTGGCACGACCGCTACGTGTCTCTGCAAGCATATTCTGGGCTTTGAGAGATTGAATACGTGATGGGAACCCGTTCATTAAAAAACGAATTAAATGCCAAGAGCCTTGAAGAGAATGGCGCAGGTCCTCAACAGATGGCGAGCCAAACCTGTCAAACTAGCACGCTATGAAAAATAGCCCGGAGTTCCGGAGTTCTTTGGTAAATAATGCACTTTGAGGTTATCGCGCGCACTGTACGCGACAATTAATCGTGAAATCAAGTACTTAATCAATTAATAATAAAATCAGTAATAATTAAATAATTGCGTGACAATGAATGTTAACAGACACACGATCTCTATATTGTTATTATAAAATGCTTGAAAACGAGTTTAAGATTTTTTTTGTAATTATCAATGAAATAAATGTATCTCGCTGCTGCATTACTACGTTTCTGTTAAATTGTTATTCTTAATATTAAATTTTTTAAAGTAATGAAACTGTTTATTATAATTGTCGATGAAATAAAACTCGCCGCTGTATTTCTGTGTTCTGCACATTTATTATTTACGTTATTAAAACCAAAAATGTTTCTACATTATTCGCTGATACACCTTTGTCAATGGCACCTAAAATTCGTCTAATTATATACATAGAGACATATTTAGACTACACATTTTCATCGTTATCATCATTATCATCGTCATCATCATTATGATCGTTATCATCATTATCATCGTCACCATCATTATTATCGTTATCATCATTATCATCGGTGATAAACAAATTAGAGAAAAAAAATCAAATTACTCGTTCGAAATCGTCGCATTGTGGCATGTAACCGAGTTTGGTAGCTTCCTCCGGTGTAATGTCCAAAGGTGGCAGCCTCGAGGTGAGATCCGGCGATAACGGACCATGATCGGAGCTCGTTTGATCGGTGAGATTTGGTCTGTAGCTTGCGTTTTGCACACGAAAGACCCGCATCGCGAGGAAGTGCTGAAATTGTGAGAATTTATATTCAATTGTGTAATCTTCTACCGACTGAAAATAATGTTTAACAGTTTGTAAAAATTCATTTATATTTTTGATTTACTCACCAGGATGAACAGAATGAAGAAGGAACTTTCGTGCCCAGGTGGCACATTACAATTTGGACCGAGTAGCCCGGGTTACAACAGAAAGCATCTCATTAGCAAAGAAAATCGAGCACGACCGCATCGCGTCTGCGTTATCTTTAACGGTCCAACTTGCCTCTTGCGGATCTGACGATATTGCACATATCGGGTTTGGATGTGAAGGTAAAACAATAATCAAGATCTTACTTTGCCGCAAACGTAGATAAAGAAGAAGCAGATCCTGTGATTCGAAAATTCGCATTATTGCTTCCTCATCTTTTTTCTTCTCAACATTGAATTAAATTTTTAAGCTTCAATTGCCATCACTCGACATTGTGTATGAGAATACACAGAGAGTCCAAAAGAGCTGAGAAAAAACGGATGGAATTTCGTTAATTCAAAACAAGGACCGTACAATGAAGCGGCAAAGAGGGAGGTTCGGCAATCGGTGGTCTATCCGTCACCGGTCTCCTTCCCGATTTTTCCGTATATATGTATTTCATCTTTACGGTGGTGGAAAGAAATGCGGCCTGAAGTAGGCTCAGTAGCCATCGTTGTCGGACAGCGAGAGAAAACATTCACTCAGCATAAACGTCCAATTTGTAAAATTTTATCAATCATGAAGACGCAAATAGTATCATCAGAGTCAACAGTTAAAGAAAGGTGCCGATACAAGTCGCGATGTAATGAGATTTGCCAGTAAGTGTGGTTCGCGAATTCACGATGAGATGAATTTTATCGAGAGATTAATTTTTACTTAACTTTCAGTATTTACAGCCATAATTGATTTTTTGGCATTTCCGAAAGCCTGGTATTGCTGTAACATCGTACGACGCTTGTTTCTCGATTATTTCAATACGGGTCTTGCTTTCAGTGAGGACGACGGTACATCACCACCGTTGAATCAAAAAAGAAGCCGTAATGGGCGGTTCATTATTAAGACATTACAAGACACGGGACCGAAGCTTTGTCGAAAAGCGCACTTGAACGTAGTACGACGTTGAACAGAGATAAATTGAGACTCAGTTTGGAAAGTGATATGCCACGGCAAACACGATTAAAAGGTACGATCCTTTTTTTTGAAAATTTGTCGACACTCATACTCCAAGGATATTTCAATTAGTCGCACTATTCGTATATTCTTTGCAACAATTATAACTGACTTTCCTTTTTTTCCTCTTTCCATTTAGATATCGAACGAGGCTGGAGTTTCACCTTGGATAAACAAACGTCGTCCGAGGTTAAAATGGGCGAATCCACATCTTGGAAAACTCTCGTTCTCTTTGCCGAAAATTTCACTCGTCTGAATGTTCACATGAATTTGGGCAATGTAATTGGTAACGTCGTATGGATGACAAAAGATTTTCGTTCTGACGGTAGACTGCACGGGACACAAAAATTTGGACATCGGCATTGGACTCGGTGGCTTCAGTATCGATACCAAAAGTGGAATAGCCAGTGGTACTATTGAACTCATTAAAATCGACACTTACAGTACGTATCTCATTCCTTTTCCTCACAATTTTGCAAGTCTTATTCCCAAATTGCGTGACACGCCTTTCTCGTATCATTAAAACTCATGAGTAAGCTCAAAATTAAATAATTTCTCATGATTTCCGTACATATCCGCGAAGAACCCGGTACCAAACCTGATCACCCGCTCGGCCTGTAAACTATTTGCTCTCGAATTATGGGTCTATATGGGAATGAGAGTTCTCATGTCAAGAGTGTATCGTCCCTCGATGTAACCTTGCGCGACGAATGGAAGATCAATCGTACAAACAGCGGTGACGAATTTATGTCTACAAGACGACCGGCAATCATATTCATAGACGGTGATCTCGGCTGGGACCAATAATGATAAGGAAATCAACGACTCCCGATTTGCTAAAAATGTTTTACAAATTCGACGAGTTCTGCAGTCAACAATTCAGAAGTATCAAGCGAGTTTTCAGTTCATTGCAACCGAGACATCAGCGTGCCAATAGCAGTAGCTTCAAGAAGACACAGCGAAATAAAAGATCAACCGTGGAGGGTAAAACTCACTTTTTTCTTTTTCAAATATAATTCTGATCCTCATATTTCGAAATGTGTAGAAAATATTTCTCCGAAACGTGTGTGCATGTGGGTACAAAAAATGCCAAAAATATGAGGAAATATGAGAAAGTATATTCAATTGCAGTGTGATATTAATCACTTTTTATTTCTTTTTACAAAGGACCATGGACCGGCGTGTTTTGGCACAAGTGGCCAGTCTACAATTGGGCAGCCTGAGGTTTTCCTTACCGACAAACGACACTGTTCTCGGTGGTTCAATGGAATTGCACAGTTACAACATCAGTCTCGCTTGTTTTCATTATATTAACTTCAAGAGGAAAAGTTGGGTTCGGTTTTCCCTCAAGGAGCCGTGCATAAGTTTCGCGACCGAGGTCCTGTAAAAAAAACTCCTCTGCGGTGAGCATGATATCTCTGGATTGGATAATCTAGAATAAAAGAATAAAAAAGATTCCTTTGATAAGAGGTATAATGTAGTATTTATTCAAAGGAATAAGCAAAATATTAATTTTTAACATAATGTTGGCTTCGGAAAAAAAAATGTGATTTTTGATAAAAATATTTGCCTTAAATTGTTTATAAAATGAAAAATATTTATCAGTGAAAGAAAACCTCCGATTAATTACTTAGAAATATATTTATAGAGCTTGTGTAAAAATTTGAGTCTAATCTGTTATGCCGTTTTTGAGAAATCTTGATTTTCTGTTTATACACTTAAATATCTGTACATTACGAAACTAAAATGTACAAAAAATCGATTTTTTGTAAATCCTGACTGCGTATTAAAAAATGCACTGCGATACTTCATTGGTGAATTTTGTAGGCGTAAAATTGACGTTTTTACTATTTCGACAGCGTATCCATTAATAAATTCGATAATTGTACGTGAATTTTAGAATACACATTATACAAGGATTTTCTTTATTGCCCAAATTGCTAGCTGATTTTTCCTAAAAACAACTTAATGAAATAAAAATAGAATAGGGGGTTCGCCTTTGCTTATTTGTTGGACAACTATTTACTGTTTATTCCATCAAGCCATTTTTCAATTATATTTAAATGAATTTGAAAGATTTTGAGGTCATGTTCATCTTTATTATCGCTGTGAATGTTCTTTTATGGATTACAAAATTACAATGTTTATTTACAAGTAATCATGGATTATTTGACAAAACTGTGGCCTGATTATATAAAACTATATGTAGCTTTCAATGCAAGGAATATCGATGGACATTTTTTAAGGCGCAATGTTTCTGCTATATCTGATTAACGATATTTTTCCTTTCGCAGTGTTTTTCGGCAGGTGCTGAAATTGGTCAACACAAAAATGATCATCCCTCTCAATTTATGGTACGTTTCTCTTCCATTCTGCCACTTTTTTCGTGATTCGATGAAAAAAAAACTGATTTCGATAATGATGAATAAAAAAAATGAAATTATAAAATAAAAAGAAATCATAATATCCCTTATGGAATCTCGAAAATTTTAAACTCAGGACACAATTGTTTTCAGATGTTTTTGCTTGAAAAAAAGAAAAATTAAAAATTTTGAAAAAAATAAAAATATCCATAATTGAAAAATTAATTTACGCAATTTCATTTTCACAGGACTCTGGAACAATTAGCATATTCAATGAAAGAGGCAATTGGATAGCCAGAGAACATCTCAGTTTACTCGACGCCATCGAACAATTTGGCTTTCGCAATTGGGAGGATATCAGCAAACATATCGAAGAAAGAACCCCTGAAGGTTCGTCATTTATTTAATTTCGAATCTTATTGGGAACAAATTAGATTTTCAAGTTTCACGTCGAATAATTCGTACCCACAATTCTATATAAACTAACGCCTCATTTTAATGTCTATTTATGTTCTTTTTTTTACAGAGGCGAAAGAAGAGTACATCGTCAGATATCTCGATGGAAATATCGGAAACCACACGTGGCCACCAACAGAAAGCTACAGACCAAATCTCACCGATCAAACGAGCTTCGATCATGGTCCGTTATCGCCGGATCTCACCTCGAGGCTACCGCCTTTGGACATTACACCGGAGGAAGCTACCAAACTCGGTTACATGCCACAACGCGACGATTTCGAACGAGTAATTTGATTTTTTTTCTCTAATTTGTTTATCACCGATGATAATGATGATGGTGACGATGATAATGATGATAACGATCATAATGATGATGACGATGATAATGATGATAACAATGAAAATGTGTATAGTCTAAATATGTCTCTATGTATATAATTAGTCGAATTTTAGGTGCCATTGACAAAGGTGTATCAGCGAATAATGTAGAAACATTTTTGGTTTTAATAACGTAAATAATAAATGTGCAGAACACAGAAATACAGCGGCGAGTTTTATTTCATCGACAATTATAATAAACAGTTTCATTACTTTAAAAAATTTAATATTAAGAATAACAATTTAATATTAACGGAGCACAGAAACGTAGTAATGCAGCAGCGAGATACATTTATTTCATTGATAATTACAAAAAAAATCTTAAACTCGTTTTCAAGCATTTTATAATAACAATATAGAGATCGTGTGTCTGATAACATTCATTGTCACGCAATTATTTAATTATTACTGATTTTATTATTAATTGATTAAGTACTTGATTTCACGATTAATTGTCGCGTACAGTGCGCGCGATAACCTCAAAGTGCATTATTTACCAAAGAACTCCGGAACTCCGGATTATTTTTCATAGCGTGCTAGTTCGACAGGTTTGGCTCGCCATCTGTTGAGGACCTGCGCCATTCTCTTCAAGGCTCTTGGCATTTAATTCGTTTTTTAATGAACGGGTTCCCATCACGTATTCAATCTCTCAAAGCCCAGAATATGCTTGCAGAGACACGTAGCGGTCGTGCCAGTAACCCAGTTTCGAGGAATCGAAGTCTAGTGACTTTCGGGCGAACATGACTCGGGCGAAGATGCCCCGGGCGAAGATGACACCTTACCGCAACAGTCAGCACTGAGCAGATGTTAATAGACATAAACATCTTCAACATCGGTCTAAATATTTTTTCATAACAAACAATATACCGGTTCGATTGAAAAAATTCACAGATGAATGGAAACAAAAAGTTACTCAATCCAGTAAACAATTTCATGTGAATAACCATACGACGGCAGAAAATACATTCACAATACTTTTGCTAAATAAATGCTTACATAACCTAGAAATATTTTTATTCAAATTTTCTCAATTGTCAAGTTTCTCAGTGCCCATCAATTCAGCCGTCAAGTATACTTGAGAATTGTATTAGATTTTTTAATCACACTTGCAAGTTTCAAGCCTCTTATTATTTAGCTATCCTCGACAAAATGAAACCAAATATTCAATTTTTTTTAGAAAATAGCAAGACTGGAAAAGATTACGATTATGGAAATTTGTTCATCATAATTGTCTAGTGGTGAAGGTGAAGATGATGACGGATCGTGAAAATGTTGACACTTTATGCATTATCAACAAGGAGAACCGTATCCAAAATAAAGAATTTTTTGAATGTTATCGATGAATACTTTCATGGCGATGTATTTAACAATGATAGAAGTAATTCTGTCGAACAAACATAATTTACGCAATTTCTGAGAATCGTTTTATTTTTTTAATAAATTTTTTGCTTAGCATGTTGTTTACCATAATCCACCATAATCAGAAAACCTGGTAAAAATGGCTGATAAATTCAAATGGTTAATGAAGCATACCTGCAACCGTATGGCTTTTCTTGACACTCTCTCCACACTGCTTATTTCAGCACGGTATGTTTAGTCAAAAACGAGTCTGTCCAATCGGGTGTACCCGAGTGTGCCCGAGTGTACACCCATGGTCCCAGTTGAAAACGCTATACGATTGTGGTCAGCACTTCGGGCAATGCAAAATCCCGCGAGTTTTCAGAACTGTACATAAGACCGTGGTTGCTATAGGTACCAAAATATTTGAAACAAACCCATCGTCGTCAGTGTGGTGGGCTGGAACAGGCTGAAATAATTTGTTTTCATCCTGTTAAACCCTGTCCTTTAAGGTTGTGCTAGAACTAATATAATATTTACAAAGAATGATGGTATTACAATTACAATGGACCAGTCCATGATTGTGGAAAGAGCTGCAACAGCATACCATGACGAGTCGGAGCAGCGAGATGCTCAGACGAATAACGAAGAGCCCGGAGTAATAAACAGTGGCCTGCTCGTTAGATTAGCAATAGAACAGGCGGGAGCAAAAGGCGTGGACGACGAAGCGAGAAAACTCCATCTTCAGGATGGCATAAAACTCGACGAGATTCAAGATATTCGTATTGAATTCATGAGTACGCGTCCGCGCTTGATTTTCAATATTATAATTATATTATATTATAATCCTTTATTTTCAATGTTATATTATTTAAAAATAATATTAATCTAATTATCGCATGTAGATATATTGAAGATCGATAATCTTTGGATAGTGGCGAAAAGTCTGACTCGATTGAAACTCTCGAACAACGCTATTGAGAAGATTGAAAATCTCGATAGCCTCGTTAATCTTTGCGAGCTTGACTTATCCTTCAATCGTATTGAAATTATCGAAAACTTGGATGATCTCGTGAATTTGAAGATCCTTCTTTTATACGCGAACGAGATAAGCGATATCTGCAACGGCGGGATCGATCGATTGACGGAAAAGCTTGCGATACTCAGTATCGGTGCCAATAAAATCGTTAACTGGGAACATGTGATTATTTTATTTTTTCTATTTTATAAGCAAATCGATATAAACTTTATTTTTCGGATGAAAAAAATGTACATACATGGCGCAGGTAATGTATCTACGGCAGTTCAAAAAATTGCGTTCCCTAAATGTCACTGGCAATAGCTGTACGAATAGAAAAGGATACTTTGATTACCTCGTGGCATTTTTACCTCAAATCGTGTACTTGGATTACAAGATGCTGAGTGATACCGAACGAGAACATGCCCAAGAAAAACACCAGTGAGTAGTATGAAACTGCTCGTCATCATATAATATCAATAAAAAAGGCGTAAGACACGCGTTTTTCGATTTTTTCGCTTACCATATAAAAAGAGGGTATGCTACATTGATTTCGCTATTGTAATCATTTGGTTTCGTTCTGTTGAGTAAAACAGGCTGAGATATACACTACTGAAAAAATTAAGGAATCCAAAAAATTTCCTACATTTTTAGTGGTTTTTAAAAATGCTGTATCTCAGTGAAAAATGGTTTTGTGATCTTTCAGCAAAAACAAATTCCAAGCCACAAGTTCCACGCAATCCTAAGGAACAGTGTGAAAACAAATTTTGCAAATTTTATGTACTTTTTGTTGGCTGCAGTGACTTGGAAAATTTGTTTCCAGCTAAACCATTGCATGGACCAGATAGTTTGATTATTCAGCTTCAATTTGCTTTTTTTAGATCTCGCTGCAACCATTTTTTGCTGAGATAACAGACTTTTAATGAAAAAGGATCCTTGGTCTTTGACCATTGATATCTGCAGCAACCGATAATCGCACAGAAAACAAAAGGGAGTTTCAGAAATTTAAATTAATTTCTTCCATCTTTGATATGAATTTGAAAAAACAGGAGATAAAGGCCTATTTACAGTTTTTCAGAAATCAACGGCTAAATTAAAAATATTGAAAAACGACTAAAGTTAAGCGCGACTTTTACAGCTCAATACACCCACAAAAATCCTGTAAAGTATCGTTTCGAAATATCGAACGGGTTTCAAACAATCAAATTTTTGAAAGCAATTAAAGGATCATGTTTATTGCTCCTAAACACTTCATAATAATCATTATTTACATGGATTTTTTTTTTAGCTTTTTCCAGATTTTTATCGCAAATAGCGTTTAAATTTATGGAACAAAAAATTTCAACAATTTTTTTTTAAGGATTATGTGTATTGCTCCTAAAAACTTCATAATCATTATTAACATGAAAAAAAAATGTTGAGCTTTTTCCACATTTTAATCGCAAACAGTGTTTAAATTTATGATTTTTTTTTTTCATTGTACTTATTAATTTTTTTCAAAAAACTGTCTTTTTATGAATTGCGAGCTGGATCATGATCCGAAGCCTAGTTCGTTGAAAAACTCGACAAGCTTATTCAAAAACCCATGTAATAAGTGAACATATTTCTACAGTTCTGAACTTACTTCCGTTTAAAATTCAGTGAGAAACGTTTCAAATCTTATGAAATTTCAACTTTTTGCATTTCTTAATATATACTAGAGCCCCGGTATAACGAACAAAACGGCGGTTTGTTCGTTATACCGGGGTGCATATATATGGGGCATTCCATCCCAAATCGGACAGTGTGAAAATTTTTTTTTTTAATATCCTCAATTTTTTTCTAGGTTTGAGTACCCATCAAAAGACCCTTCCTATTAAATTTTGAGATTTTTTTGATTACCCGTTCATAAGATATTAAATTAACAAAAAAACCGCTCTGTTTTGGTATTTTGGTCATAACTTTTTTAATAATGGTCCAATTAAAACTTTATTTTTTCATAATTTTCGTTTTTTTATGACCTTTTCCGAAAAAAATACAACACAAATATTCGACGTGTTTTTGGATGAGTTTTTTGAGTTAAAAACTTTAAATCGCGTTTTTAAAAGTGATTGTCATTTTTTATTTATTTTTTTTATTTTTTGTTTTGAACATCTATCTATTCAACCATTTTTAAGACCAGTCCGATCGTGGGATCTCAATAACTACTATTTCGATTTTTGAAAATCAACAAAAATTTTTTTTTTAATAAATTATTATGAATACCAATTTTTGTTACTGTATGGTATTTTTTCAATATTTAGAATTTATTTTGATACTTTTTTAATGTTAACAGGTTCTTAAAATTAATAATTTATCTTCAAGTCTGATTATGAACAATAATAACAACAGTTTTTATTTATTCACGTATTTTTTTGAAAACCTTACATATACTATTATTTCCTGAATTAGAATATTCCTTTGCCAATACGTTTCCGTTGCTCATTGGAATAATTGAATGAAATTTTTGTGTCCCCCTGTGATTGACTTCGCAGTATTTTATCGCAGCTAAAATCTTTCTTTTGCATCTGAATAATGTTTCTCATGTGAAAATTTCACAGCAATATTCGGTAGATTATTTAGATTCAATGCCCACTCATACAATTCTTGAACTGTTGTTATTTGCTCATCGATTAATTATTTATTTAAAAAATCTGTTAACAATGAAAAAGTGTCCAAATTAATTCGAAATGATTAAAAAAATACTATACAGTAACAAAAATTGGTATCCATAATAATTTATTAAAAAAAAAAAATTTTAATTTTCAAAAATCGAAAAAAATAGTAGTTATTGAGATCCCACGATCGGACTAGTCTTAAAAATTGTTGAATAGATAGATGTTTGAAACAAGAAATTAAAAAAAAAATCAAAAATGACAATCACTTTTAAAAACGCGATTTAAAGTTTAAAACTCAAAAAACTCATTCAAAAACACGTCGAATATTTTTGTTGTATTTTTTTCTGAAAAGGTCATAAAAAAAAAAATTTGAAAGAAACCTTAAATTTCGACCATTATTAAAGAAGTTATGACCAAAATACCAAAAAAAGAGCGTTTTTTTGTTAATTTAATATCTTTGGAACGGGTATTCAAAAAAATCTCAAAATTTAACAGGAAGGGTCTTTTAAAGGGTACTCGAAAATATAAAAAAAATTGAGGAAATAAAAAAAAAAGTTTTTCGAACTGTCCGATTTGGGATGCAATGCCCCATATAGATAGACAGTCCCGGTGTAACAAACAAAACGGGGGTTTGCTCGTTATAACTGAGCTGATATATGTATATAGATATAATGCTCTGAACTTTGTTCATAATATCGAGGTCCGTTATAACGGGGTTCCAGTGTATTATGCCTTCATTGTGACACTGTCAATCAATTTCACTTGATGTTAAATTTTTTTTGGTAACACGAATTACAGTAATTATATCGGTAATGGTAGAAATGGAAGAATGGATAGGCTACAAATATACCCATTTCACCGGCATAAGCCACGTGGTATTTTGTAATAAAGAACTCGAAAATGTGGCTCACACTCTTTTTATCGCTAGCAGTCAATATCTGCCAATAATAGTGTTAATGGTGTTAATAATAGTAATAATATGCATTGAGACGGGCGATCGCAATTTTGGAAGAGAAAGAAGCAAACGACAGAGCAGAGTTAGAGGAAAAGCGCATCGTTCAAGAGAGAATCGCTGTTTTTTCGCTCTCCTTTGTCGAGTATCTCGATGGCGATGAATTTTTCCAACACATGTATGAGCATGACAGAGGTATAGATTTTCAATTTTTTAAATTTATTATTTTTCCTTTTGAATCTTTTTTAAAGTTGGGCTTTGCGTTTTGCTGTGCACGATTCATGCAGAGGGCAGGGAATTATCATTGCTCAATGATGAAACACGAGCGACGTACGAAGACTATAGGAAGAATTTCACGGAATTCTGTTTGAAATTGTACGAGCTTGGATTGACTCAGAGGGAAAGAAGAAACGAAGAGATTGGTCTGTTTAAAAAAATTGTCGACGAGGGTCGAGAAGCCGTTTATACTGAAGCCAGAACGTAAAAAAACATCGTGGTGGTCATACTTTTTAAAATTTATTCCAATAGGCCGTCATGAAATATTTCTTTTTTTTTTTACTTTAGAATGATGGACGATATAATAGCTCGAAAGATGGAGATATTCGAGCAAGTTGGAGCAGAAGCGATGCGGATGAACAAAAATACGGATAACGAGACTGCGAAGACTAATATCATTGAATCGGGATCTGGTGATGACATTGTGGTGAACGATGACCGTGTAGTTGAGGAAAAGATTGAAAAGGCCCATCGTCTCGCAGACGAATTCAACGGTCTTTTATTAAAGACGTGGAACAGACTTATGCACCAAGAGGTTATTTTACACCAACAAATTGAGGTATATCTAATCTTTGATCGACTAGCGTGTATAATATTGAATATTAAGAAAATACGCCTAAGAGAGAATGGGGGAAACACTGTAGATGTGGGCGAGTACCCGAAAAACTCAGATTCCTGTCATTCGGGTCAGGTCAGGTAGGGATTCGGTCGGGATCTGGTCGGGTGCCGGAAACCCCAAACTGGAAAGAACGAGTTGGTTGGGGTAACTAACTGGTTTGTAAAATATGCTCTTAATAATTGTGTTGGTTGGGGGCGTTGGGGCAACCATTTTCACGGTTCCCGCAACCAACTTTTTATCGGTTGAGTGTTTGGCAACCAAAAAAATATTTGTAGCAACGACGAAAATAGTTGCCCTAACCAACTAATTACTAAGAGCATATCTTACAAAACAGTTAGTTGCCACAACCAACTCGTTTTTTCGTGTATGAGAAATCGAAAACATTCGGGAAAGGGTTTAGCCGGAAAGGGTTAAGAATGGTAAATCTACCCCCACCGAATTTTGTAGCACCGATTTTTTCCAAAAAGCTCCTAACCTATCAAAACAACTTTGTGCAAAATTACAGCTTTCTACATCGATGCCGAAGGGTCTCCCTGTTGGAAAAACGTGTTCTTTCGATTTTTGCAGTTTTTAAATACCAAGAGGCGATCGAAAAATTTAAAAAAATTCTGAAAAATCAGAAACATGTCAATATCATTGGGAATATTTTTTTCGTTTTTAAAATACTAAACTCAATTTTTATTCATCGAATTTTCCTTTAAAAATATTATTTTGTAGCAAAGGAATTTTCCTATTATTATGGACAAAAGTGACATGATTTTAGTCTTCATTCCGTACATTTAAAAACAAAGTCTCAAAATTCGACCTGCAACACGTAAAAAAAATGAAATCGACAAAATTTCTCTTTTCTTAATGGAAATCCATACATAAATCATTCTTTCGGTTCAATAAATGGGTGCTCATGGCTGAAAAATAGGAAGCAGGACTCTACGATGTTGAAGAGGTCAGTGCCGTGCTCAACGGGGATAGCGATGAAGATTAATATGCTGCAATGTAAATAGTAGGGGTGAATAAACTAAAATTAGCAATAAAATCGTATTGTTTATATCTGTTTATGTATGGATTTATGTATTTATGTTTGGATTTCCAATAAAAAATAAGACATTTTATCGCTTTTATTTTTATTCAATGTGTTGTAGGTCGCATTTTGAAACTTTTTTGTTTAATATAGGGAATGAAGAATAAAATCATTTCCATTTTTGTCATAATAGTAGAATAGTATATTACGATCCTAGGCCCGAAAGTTGGATTTCCTGGCGTGTGTGATATAAAGGCCGAGGCGAAGCCGCGGCCTTTATATCACACATGCCAGGGCATCCAGCATTCGGGCCGTGGGTTGTATACTATTTTTCTTGTGCCCAGGCCGAAGTACGTTTGATAATTAGTTTTAATCTATAAAATACTGCATGTCAGCATGACAGCTGCCTTGTGTTCGGCAATATATGTATATTCACTTATTTTACTTTTGCGGCCTGCGTTAGCGCGCCTACCGGCAATCTCGCGAAGTGTACTGCGGACGAAGATTTTTGCTGGTCTGGGGGCGGGCCTTAAAAACATATAAAATAGGTAATAATAACAGGCACGAAAATCAACTGCAATAAGAAAGGTTAACGTACAGATGTCAAGACATCAAAACACACGAACGCATATATTGCCGGCAACGAAAGTTCCGTCAGAGCGCGCCCGAGCAGGCCATGACGCCATGAAAGTCGCTCTTCCCGGCCTGAAATGCGGCCCGGAAGTGAGTACTTTCGGGCTGGGAGCAAGAAAAAATCTTTTCGCTATAATATTATGTTTTTAAAAGAAAATTTGATGATTAAAAATAGAATTTAGCATGGAAAAAAATAGAAAAAGATGTTCCCATTAACATTGACATGTTTCTGATTTTTCAGAATTTTTTCAGATTTTTCGGTCACCGTTTAGTATTTAAAAACTGGAAAAAACGAAAGAGCATATCTTTTTAACAGGCAAATCCCTGGGCATCGATGTAGAAAGCTGTAATTGTGCACAAAATTGTTTATTTACGTTAAGAACTTTGGGAAAAATCGGCGCTACAAAATTCAGTGGGGGCAGATTTACCATTCTTATCCGGCTGAACTCCGTAAATATTCCGAAAAGCTGAAAAATTCGGAAAATCATGGAGAAAATTTTTTCTCAAGATCTTAGATGGAAGAGCAGTGAATGGAGTAAAAACGAATGAACGATATTTAAAAAAATCGAGATACCCAGAAAAAAACCGTAAACATCGAGTTTTCCCGGAATAAAATAAGATTTTTCGAAAGAATTGAATTTTTGCACAAATATCGGATTTTCCCAAAAAAAATCGAGTTTTCTCAAAAAATCAGGGTTTCCCGAAAAAATCGGATTTTCTCAAAGAAATCGCGTACCGGAAATCCAACCCAAGCTCGACGGGAAGACCCGAGATCGATCCGACCCGACCAGGTCATCAACCCTCACAAGAATTTCTTGCGTACAAGAAATGTCATCACTTCATGACGAATTTATTGTGTTTCTGCATCAAAATAATTCAAAAATAATTCAATTGCGAATAATTAAGATACGATTTCCTTTTTGAATTGTTAATCCTGTGTTCGTATCGGTTTTATCTCACGGAGTTATAAATTGTATAAATCAATCCCATGATAGAAGCCGCAAAATTGATAATAAGAAAGTCTTGATTGCTTTTCATCAATCCTATTTTTTTAAACCCTAATACCTATGAGCCATTCCCACTTCCGTAGAATCGCATAACGGTCACATTGGGTGAATTTCCCCAAGGCTTCGAAAAAGTGATATCCTGCTTCAACGATAAGTTCTGAAAATTTTAAAAAAATATCTAGGTACTGTTGAGTGATCGTGAAGTTTTTTTTTAATAAAAATTTAATGTCAAATCATTAAAAAACATCGGTTAAGTTGAGGTAACGAAAAAAAACGTATTTCTTTACACGCTTGATATTGGGCAATAATATTTGGAGAATATATTCCGGAAACCTTATATTTTAATAACAAAATTATTCCAATACTGTCCGTTCAAAACAGTATTTTTATTTTGACGCCAAAAATGGCTTCTCCCGAACGCCAGATGCATACTGATGGCTCCCAAGCCACGCTTCAAAGTACAGTTAGGATTATGAGTTAATGATAGATGACGCCACGAGCCTCATTTCGAAAATTATGGGGGTCTACGAGGAGCTCAAAAAACGGCTTAGGTGAATTTCACCAAGTGTGACCTATTAGGGTTAACATTCTCATCTGCATAAAAATATGGCCAGCATTATTCAAGCCGTGACTGTGTTTTTGTTCAACCGATGAAAGGGTAAATTATGCATTCGTTTCAGTGATTTTACTGCTGTTACTTTCGAAGACGAATTCATTCACAAAAAAAGCATTCTCCTTACAATTAGTGATTGTCATTTTGTCCGTTCTGCTGCACACATCTCGCAGGATACCAACGAGAGTTTTAAATTAAATATGGGGGATTTGACGACCGGTTTTTTGGAGGCGGCGCAAGCCGTCTTCGCCCAAATGCGTAATGCAGAGGTCGAGTACAAGGATAATATCGAAGGCATAGTGAGCGCTTACGTAAATACACTTACGACCGCGACGGCGGATAAAGTATCTTCTCATCTTGCGCTAATATGCCCCGATAAAGATACACTGACGAGCAACCTTGCCACCTCCCATAATCTTCATCTGCAGGTTTTATTATCGCCAGTAATACTGATTGCAATGTTTGTCGGCCAATGAGAGCTACAGTGTATATTTTCAATGCAGACAATCGATACCCTCGAGGACGTGCTGATGACGAGATTAAAAAGTTGGTACAACGATTATACGGAACTTCTTGAGCGGTGAGTATTTTTTATTCTCGTTGAGAAATTTTCAGGCCCCCCGTTTTTATCATCATTGTGGCACGAAAAAATCAAATCACTTTGGAAAATTTTCAGAAACGAGTGCGAGAGAAATCGTCGTCAAGTTCTCGAGATATCACACTTTTTGGAGCACCAGAGGGAAGAATTTGATGTGCTCCAATTGCAATTGCGTTATTATTCAAGTACCGGGGATCCGCCGCCGGCAGAATTCGATGCCGATATCATCGCCGCTATCGAGGGCGACCACGATCAATAAGCCAGAGTAACAAACAGGTGTATATGTGTATCTTGTAGCAATGAAATTTATTGTATTTTATTATTACCATGTTTATATTAGGTCGCTTTCTTGTACCGGGTGGAATTTTGTATTTGATTTTGAACTAACTTTCCGATGAGCTAGAGCCTTGACATTTTGAACGTAGCTCAGAATTGGATCGCAATGCAAGAAAATGTTTAAAAAAATCGTAATTGTGATTATAATTTTTTAAAAATAATTTAATCATTTTCTCAATAAAAACTGGTACAGGAACGGTTACCATAGCCACGGTTTGGATTTTTGTTGTTGCTATATTTTCTTGATAACCCACATCTGGCTGACAGATGCAAACATATCAATTCTTCAATACCTGTAAGGAAATCGTTATCGAATCTTCTCTTATAGTCTTTATTGAGTAAAGTTTCTTATGGTAAACGAGACAGCGACCCAACGCAAGTAACGCTTGGAAAAAAAAAGGAAAAAGCGACTTCTGTTCCTTCAAGAGGAATCGGAAGCAGATCGCATAGCGCGGTTAGCCAAACGTCGTAAGCAAACGATAGAAGTACAAACCATCGAGAATTCGTGCGTTCATTCTTCTCGACTAGTTAATGACGGCAGGCTCAAGCAAGAGCAAATGAAACAATCGATCAGCGTTTCTCTAGACTGGAATCTGAACGATTTAGACTCTCGGAATCAAGAGCTAGAGAGACGAGTCAGGTACGTGAAGCAAGACTACGATGCCAACGTGAGGCTCAACGGGTAGCACTTAAGTCAGATTTTCACTCAACGATAAACACTTTTTGCGACAAGTGTTGTGATATCTGTCAAAAAAAAAATGCTACGCTAATCAAGTAGTAAAATTTCGTTCAACTTTACCTAAGACATACTTGCCACAGGAACTAATCGATAAAAATGATTTGCTTGTTTGTCATCAATGCAATATGCATTTGAAGAGATCAAAGAGTCATGCTCCAGCTAAAGCGTATTGGAATAACTTGCTTCCCGGTGATATTCCTGATGAAATTGGAGCATTCATTGAACCAGAACGTCGTTTACTTCAGCGCATCATTCGATATGTCAAAGTAATCAAATTTCCAAGTAGATTTGGTCAATACGGTTTTAAAGGACATGCAACATTATTTGCTCTTGATATTTTCGAAGTCAATGAAACGCTGCCTGAAATACTTCCTGGATCGAGCACAGATGTAGGAATGGTCGTAGTAATTGAAACTCTGGAGAACTTGAATATATCAAGACATTATAACATATCGCCGGATCGTGTCTACAAAGCACTTGATTGGTAATTGCAAATAACCCACTCTACAAGGATGTTAAAGTCAACCGATTTGCTCGATTCAATGCGCAGGACATCATTCGCGTTATTCCAGCTCAGTCAGCACAAATTAACCAACCTGATGACCAAGCTATGAATGCTCAAACTAGCAGCGCCTACATGAAAATTAATGATTTATCGCGAATCGTTCGTGCTTCCTGGAATCGAAATAATGAAATCTTTCAATCTACACATGCTGGACATCAATGTTTTGCCATGGTTGTGGCAAATTTAATTCATGCTACTATTCTACCACCGAGCGAATGGGATACAAACATTTTTAATCGAAATATGATTGAAGGCGATACATTGTACGAACGGATTAATTGGGAAACTAGAAATCAACTAGGAGCTTTTCCAATTGATAATCGCGGCTATTTAGAGATCAGGAATCTTGGTGTTGTCAAAAATGATATCCTTATGTTCGACAATGCCTTTATTATCGAATATAATGATTTGGATGGGGCCTTCAATGGCAGCCTATGTGACAGAAAAAATCTCTGGAATTAATTTCCTAAATCTTCATGCTTCGATAGACTTATTGTTCGTAGAACATAATGCTGGAATTTTGATAGTGGCTGGTGCATATGGCTGGTGCATATGGTCTCATGCATTATAATAACAAGTTTTATTTCACTGATTCTCATTCATGTGGATCGAAGGGAACAATTACAGCTCAAAATGGAAAAGCCTGTGTCATCGAATGCGATACTCTTGACGAGTTCCTTCGTATTATCCGGCGAACTACACATTCGACTGCCAGTATACAATTTTCAATGAATTCAATCAATGTTATCGTGAAAGAAAGAGTTATACAAATGAGAAAAGTTTTTACTGAACAAAATGGGTTGGAACCAGAATTCGTAAATGCATCGCAATACGTTCCTGTACAAACGTCTGTAATGGCTCCAATTGATCACAATCATCCAGATGTTAATGATGAATTTCAGGAAAGTAGAAAGATTAAAGAAATTTTTCGGAAAACTAAAGACAATATTGTGAATGTTAATCGAGAGTTAAAAGCAGAGGAATTTTCATGGTTCTTTCTTTTTTCATATGGCAGAAATGGCTTGAACGAGAAGCGTCTGGTGAAAATTACGTCATCAGATTATTTTCAGCAGCGAATTCTCGGCTCTGATACTCGTTTTCAAAGGACAGATTATTTGTTTTATGCACTGTCGATGTTTGAATATCTTAAAGTGCAGTCAACAATCAACGCATGTGGCAGAGCTATACGAAGACAAGACGGTATTATTGAAGACCTTCATTTGTATTTGAAAAATCTCAGAGAAACTCCATAATATTGGCGAACAGCTCAAAATGAATTAATTGCATTTATTCGTTGTCTTGGTCCACCAACTTTGTTTCTTTCTTTGAGTTGTAATGATCTGAATTGGCTTGATATGCGCAAAGCTTTATTGATTGCTGATGGCAGACTCGATGAAGAGGCTAGCAAATTAAATATTGATGAAGTGCAACGTTTGATTGAATCGTATCCGGTTGTATTGAGGAGACATTTCATGAAACAGATTAAGCGAAATGGTAATCTACTTGATGGAAAAATCATAGATTTCTGGTATAGAATTGAGTTTCAGAATCGCTCCATCTATTGAAACTCAAGTAGGAGTTGCGTACATCGATCAAGTGGTTTCATGTCACTTGCCAAACGAAGAAGAAAAAGATTTAACATCACTCATCAAACGCAACCAAATTCATCGGCATACGCATACATAAGGGAAGTGAGATTAAAGATCTCGCGCTATGGTGTGAAACTATCATGAGGCAGCGTAATAACGAAAAGAAGAAAGACGACGGAAGAATAAAAGACGAGAGAAGAGGACTTCGAGTTGAAACGTCATGACGTATAGATGTATTTTCTTTGATCTGCTTTTCCATAATAAATTAACTGATATTCTGATATTAAACCTGTGACTCGTGATTTCACCCGAACCTCGTAAACGAAATCCTACATTTGGGGGCTCAACCGGGATCAAGACCGACAAATAACGAGTGAAACACGAGTGAATCGAAAGTGAGAAAGAAGCGTCGTAGAAGGAGCGCAAGATATCGTCGTGTTGTACGGGTCAAGAGTCGAGCGGAAAGGGTTGCATTGCGAAAGTTGTCCTGGGTGCAACCTGAAAAAGGAAGTTGCGTACGTATCGATCGGGCTCATCAAACGTCGATTGCGTGAATGTGTTGACGTCGTGGGAAAAGGCATAGTCGTCCGGCAAACACGACAAAAGTGCTGTTTAAAGGCATTAAGGAGTGGCAAGAGATAGTGGATATCGTCGAAAGTATGAGTGAAACATTATAATGTTTATAACGCCACCGTCTAATAAAGATAGAAGAGAGAAAAAGAGAAATGGTGAAAACAGTCGCGGCAGCCATATGGCGTCGCAGGAAAATTTGGGACAGCGGCCTATAGATGGCGACGGGATCGACGGCAGTGGCGTGAGAGTAGACGGAGGAGACTCGATTGGTAATGGAGTGCGACATGAGGATAGTTATAACTCACAGAGGGCGTTGTTGTTGTCAATCGAGCAAATGAAAGTAAAACAGCTTCGTGAGGAATTAACGAATCTAAATTTATCGACGGTTGGGAAAAAATCGGTTCTTCGCGAACGATTGCAAGACGCGATAAAACGAAGTGGTGAAGAAGACAACGAGACCGATTCTTCAGATGACGAAGAGGACGACGATGAGGAAGATCGCGTAGAAAGGAGACAACGCAATGGGGAAGTTCGACGAGACTTACCTCGAAATCAAAGTCCGGCAAACGAGGAGCTTGACACGGGGCAAAATCGACCTCCTACGCGAATGAATCGTCATCGAAATGAGAACGTTGAGAGACCGGGAGTACTTGCAGGAGCCGTTGCGAGTACATTCACCATAAAAGATGTCGGGGGACGTATTCCATTTTTTACGGGTGATGACGAGATGTCAATACGCAAATGGGTGATGGAATTCGAATATACGAGCGGACTGTTGCAGTGGAACGGATTACAGATGATTATCTACGGGAAAAATATGCTTCGCGGATCGGCCAAGCAGTTTGTGGCGCTAGAGCACGGTCTTACGTCGTGGGACGCATTCAAGAGGTGCCTAATTCGTGAATTTGAAGTTGAAGTGAATAGTGCGCAGATTCACGCGCGGTTGCTGAAACGAAAAAGGCTTGCGAATGAGACATCGCGTCAGTACATCTACGCAATGCAAACGATTGCAAAGCAAGGTCACGTAGAGGACGAAGCTCTCATTCAATATGTAATCGACGGGGTTCTGGACGATGAGGCGAATAAGCAGGTCCTGTATAATGCCCGATCCATCGATGAATTGAAAAAGAGCTTGGAGATTTATGATCGTATGTGTGAGAAAATGGGACTAAAGAAGATTGCACCAAAGGAGGAAACGCAGACGAAGGTGAATAAGAGCAAAGGAGGTGACAAGCCTCCGGAGATGAAAAAAACTCGTTGTTCCGGATGTGGATTGGCGGATCACGTGGTCAAAGAATGCCCTCATAAGGAGAAAGGCCCGAAATGTTTTAGATGCGGACAATTTGGGCATATTGCAAATAAATGCGAGAATCCGGAGAAATTGTGTCGCCGATGCTGAGGAGATCGTGATGGTTCGACTTCACGAGATAGAAGTTGCGGCACTGCTTGATACGGGAAGTCATAAAACGCTGTTACGAAACGATGTGGTTCGGAAAATGGGTAATGTTCCCCTGGGGGCAACCGGACGAATTTTCAAAGGATTTGGAAACGCGCGAAGCAAAGCAATTGGGATGTTCAACACCCAGATGACGATCGGGGATGAGGTTTATTTGAATGATGTCTACGTGGTACCGGTTGAGGTAATGGACACAACGATGCTCCTGGGTAAAGATATTCAAAAGCAGATGAACATCAATTTTCGGGGAGGGAAGATGACGATCAACAAGATAAATGTGAAGATCAACGGCACTGGAGATGACGAAGTGAGTGGCATTCAAGATCACGAGATGGTCGAAGAAAGATCAGTAGACCATGAACTGTTGGGAGTAAACTATGTCGAGCCAGCCGAAATTGATGTCCGAGGACAATATCGCGAACGGATTCAGAAGTTAATAGCCGAGTCTAAACCAAACAAGCAGGTTCAGACAAATATCGAAATGAGAATCGTATTGACAGATGGCGAACTAGTACGCTTGAAGCCACGTCGACCGTCGGTACAAGAAAAGGAAATTGTGAAAAATAGTCACAGCCCGTATTCAAGTGCCGTGGTCATCGTGCCAAAGAAGGATGGTTCACATCGTGTATGTGTGGACTACCGCCGGCTGAATAAAAAGATCGTCAGGGACCAATTCCCGATGCCTTTGATTGAGGACCAAATTGATGAAGTTGGCGTTGGCAAGAGTATTCTCGGTTCTAGATCTGAAAAATGGGTACTTTCACGTTCCAGTCGCTAAGGAAAGTCAAAAATATACATCGTTCGTGACTCATAACGGTCAATACGAATTCTTAAAGACACCGTTCGGTTTGAATAACAGCCTAACCTACTTTCTGAGGTTTGTGGATGAAGTCTTTCAAGATCTGCGCGGACGAGGAATAGTGTTCACGTACATGGATGATCTCGTTATTCCTGGAAAAGACGAAGACCAAGCTTTCGAAAATTCGCAAGAAACGATGACGATCGCAGCGCAGAAAGGATTATCCATCAATTGGAAAGAATGCCAATTCCTGGAAAAACGTGTAGAGTATCTGGGTCACATAGTCGAGGGCGGCTTTATCAGACCATCGAATGAGAAGCTTCGAGCAGTGAAGGGATACTCTGACGAGGAGAACACCAGAAGTGCCATAACCCTATTTGCCTGGGACTTTGCTCTGTGAAAGAGAGGTGAAAATAAGCGAACACGTGTCTCGGCTTATGCTCGGACACTCAACCGTTTCCGAGAAAATGACGGTCAAAGTTTTCGACGTTCCTTAGATGTTTGTCAGCGCGCGTCGAGTTGTACCGAAGCGGCGGCGCAGCGGCTAGCGTCTCGGCATCACTTTTGCGTCCCGTGTTCAAACCCGATATTAATTTTTTTTTCTTACATTTATGCATGTCCGCAGAAGATTACGTCGCGAATGTTTCTTGCCAATTTACAGGATACAGGGCGTAATAATAATTGGAAAATTTCAACTGGGTTTCATAATGAGTTTTGTGTATTTATGATATTATAAAATATATAATATTTGTGTGAATGGTTTTCAGGAACTACAACCTTTTCAGATTCACATATTCCTATATTTCATTTCTATAATAATTTCCTTATACTCATTGATATATATTCTCATATTCTTATATTTAATTCTTATAAAGAGACATGAATTCTTACATTTTATTCTCATATAAATTCTTATATTAATTCTTATATTTCATCCTGATATCAATTCTGATTCCTGCATCTATCTATTCGATTTCTGTATCCGTCTCGATTGACTGAAATTGGGTGCATTCCTTTGGGTGATAACGATCGTAGAAACATTCGAAACATAAATATTCTGAACACGAAGAATATCTTGCAAAGGCAGGTTTGCCACAGTCACACTTCCTGGTGTGAGTTCCATTAGGAAAACAAACATCGTTGACATTGTTGAAGATATCACGCGTGGGAAATAATCTTGAGGCAAACCACGCATAACGAATCATTTTTTCGAAGACTGGTGCCTGCAATTGATTATGAACCAATGCGTGGATTGTTATTGCGTCACGTCTAGAAGTGATATCCCTTTCCTGGGCGATGAGTGTAGAGCAATTCTGCAGTTTCCGTATGAAGGTTTTTATTTGGCGGTAAAAGTATACGTCACAGGGTCGACAGAGCGGCGTACACTTCGGAGGAATTACTTTCAACGAACAGGTTGGTGTTCCTTTTTCATCCACGAATTTTTCGTCGTATAACGAAGGATCACTCTGTCCACCCCATGAGTCAATTATAAACAAGAATGGCTCCGTTTCAACATATGGTTTTATAACTTCATCCAAAAACTGACCATATGTTTCTTTTGTGAGTTTTCCGGAATTCGTTGCGGTTACATACACGTTCGGATATTGTTCCATGAGTTGGTTCACCTGTTGTTGCACTCGAGGACCGAATTTTCCGCTTACTTCTTGAAGGCAAATGAAGACCGTTGGCAGGAGTTTACCAGAAAGTGTTAAAGCGTATTGGGCGGTATATGAATGTGTCAAGTGATTTAATTGGTTGACAGCAACTTCTGTGACTTTTTCACCTCGGTGCGACAATGTTCGTTTACTGCAGATGTGATACTCGCATCCGGTTTGATCCGTATTTATCACAAAATCAGGGTCGAAGTACGGAATGAAAGCAGACACCTGACGTTGAAACGTCTCTGCACTTTGTAATAATTTTTCGAACGTACGTTTTTCCTTTGTGCTGACATATTTCGTAACATGTCTCTGCCGAATCCTATGATTTACCTTGAACCTATCACACTACGATTGTGAAGCCTTAAATTCAAAATCTGCGGATTGTAATGAAGCTGCTGCTGCCATCGCCCACTGCCGTAACATTCGGGTTGTAACTAGATGCCCGTTCTTTCTAGATTCTTCGAAACGATCGTAGACCGAGGAATCGATCATTTTGCATTTTTCTTGCTTCGTTCCACCCTTCTCTACTTGTTTTTTCCATCGCCATAGCTGTGTATTATTTTTCAGTTTGGTCGTGCTTTTTTACGCCATCGTTTTTAATTTCCACTTTGGATGAAGTTCGGCAAGCCTGACTGCCTTCAACTGTAATCAAAAATGAAGGATTTTTAATTTATCCAATGAACTTCCTGCCCAAAATTTCATCATGACATGAAAGTCTTGCGTGAATTCATTCACAGAAAAAATATATTGATTTAAATTTACCTTCAATTCTACTGGAACTTCATCTATTTCTGGCTCATCATCACTTTCTTGTGGTGAAGTGGAAGGCTCCTCTTCGACGATTGCTTTTGCAATCTGCCCTTCACCTGCTTCCCCGCAGTTTCCTCGGCAGCTTCTGCAGTCAATAGTTCCGTTTCTTCGGTAAACTCTCCACCGTTTATAAGATCGATGATTTTTTCCGCCATTTCTTTGCCCAAGATTTTCGATCGGTTCGATTTTCTTGTGAACGTTTCATTAATGATATTTAATTTCTCTAACAGTTCAATACAATAGTACACTGCGAAGGTTATTTCTTCTCTAGTTTCAGGGCTCGAAGTTTCACTCTCGTTCACAATATCCACAGATTCGTCCTGAAGATCACCTTGCAAAGTCCCTGGTACGGGCTCGTCTTCGTTATTTTTTCGTTTTAATTTTGCTGGAGGCTCCATGTCTGTTCGCTTCGAGAACTAACTTGGGAATGATGTGTTTGCCTTACTGATCCCCTCGAGGACACGAAAACAGTTGGGCAGGTCAGGATCGGTTGAATAGAAGACCCTCCTTGCAGCTGCAGGTATAAAAGAGTATACTTGCCCGACCGAACCTCAATTCTTGGGAAAAAGTACGCCATCCACCAATATTATTAACAAGACACTGCAGGAATTTTACCGTGAATAATTTTAAAGATTTGCTCGTTCAATTTTATTTAATTATTTAAAAAAAATTTATTCATGTACCAGACACAAAATTAATCGACGAAAAAAGACAGGGTTATTTCGAAATACATTGACAAGAAACATTCGCGAAGTAATCTTCTACGGACATGCATAAATGTAAGAAAAAAAAAAAATTATAATATCGGGTTTGAACACGGGACGCAAAAGTGATGCCGAGACGCTAGCCGCTGCGCCGCGGCTTCGGTACAACTCGACGCGCGCTGACAAGCATCTAAGGAACGTCAAAAACTTTGACCGTCATTTTCTCGGAAACAGTTGAGTGTCCGAGCATAAGCCGAGACACGTTTTCGCTTATTTTCACCTCTCTTTCACTGAGCGAAGTCCCAGGTAAATAGGTTTATGGCACTTCTGGTGTTCTCCTCGTGAGCCGAAGAATCAGCGTGACATTCAGAGTTTTCTTGGCCTGACCGGCTACTTCAGAAAGTTTATACAAGATTATGCACGCATAGCACGCCCATTGTCAGACGTCTTGAAGGGAGACCGACAATTTGCTTTTGGGTTGGAGCAAGAATATGCCTTCAAGGAGTTAAAGCAAGTGTTGACGATGGATCCGATTTTGAAAATTTACCGACAGGATGCAATTAGAGAATTGCACACGGATGCAAGTAAACTTGGATCTGGAGCCGCACTATTATAGAATGATAGTATCGACGACGAGTTCCATCCAGTTTATTACATGAGTCGAAAAACATCTGACGCGGAGAAAAAACTCCATTCATATCGCTAGCGGATTCGACGACCGTACATACGGTCGAAGATGGTCGTTTTGTCGACCGTAATTTTGTGGTCGTCAGAAAAAGCATCGCATTTTGCTTGTGGGTCGTTACGACCAAAAATTATTAGTCGTAACAACCCGTTCCTGGGTCCGGTTGCTGGTCGTTACAACTGAGAATTATTAGTCGTAACGACCCATTCCGGGGGCCAGTTGGCTGGTCGTTACGACTGAGAATTATTAGTCATAACGACCCATTTCGGAGGCCAGTTGGCTGGTCGTTACGACTGAGAATTATTAGTCGTAACGACCTATTCCGGGGCCCGTTTGCTGGTCGTTACGACCCGAAATCTTTAGTCGAATATTTTTTTCCCAGCGCAAATTAATACAAAAATTTGTATAGTTTATTCCGAAATAGCGCCCATGCAATCGGAACTAACAAAATTGTACGCCAGAGATATCCACAATACTTAGGGATATTCGCAAGGGTCAGCTCGACCGAAAGTGCAATGGAAGAGCTTCGCCCTGGAGGAACCGCCTTAATCATCACGGTAACCTCTACGCTAGGTAAGTACTTGGCTTGGCATGCAGGCTGTCCGGTATATAACACCGTCATATGTCTATTTCGTTTGGGCACAGAGTTTTGAGCGCATACGACGCGTAGTGGTGGACGCGTCAACTAGCACTACCTAGCAGATTTGTTGACCAGAACTTTTCGGTCGTAGTCAATATGGTGGACGGGTCAACTATTCTAGTTGACGCGTCCACCACTATGCGTCGCATGCGCTCGAAACTCTGTGCCCAAACGAAATTGGCATCTGACGGTGTTATATACCGGACAGCCAGCGTGCCAAGTCAAGTACTTACCTAGCGCAGAGGTTACCGTGATGATTAAGGTGGTTCCTCCAGGGCGAAGCTCTTCCATGGTACTTTCGGTCGAGCTGACCCTTGCGAATATCTCTAATATGGATATCTCGGGCGTACAATTTTATTAGTTCCCATTGCATGGGCGCTATTTTGGAATAAACTGCACGAATTTTTGTATTAATTTGCGCTGGGAAAAAAATATTCGACTAAGGATTTCGGGTGGTAACAACCAGCAAAGGGCCCCGGAACGGGTCGTTGCGACTAATAATTCTCAGTCGTAACGACCAGCCAACTGGCCACCGGAATGGGTCGTTACGACTATTAATTCTCAGTCGTAACGACCAGCCAACTGGCCCCAGAATGGGTCGTTACGACTAATGATTCTCAGTCGTAACGACCAGCCAACTGGCCCTCGGACTGGGTCGTTACGACTAATAATTCTCAGTCGTAACGACCCACGAGCGGACTGCGATGATCCTTCATACGACCAAAAAATTACGGTCGACAAAACGACCACTTTCGACCGAAACTGTTTACGACCCTAAATTTAGGGTCGACGAATCTGCTAGGGATGAATTGGAGGTACTTGCAATTATCAATGCCGTCAAAAAGTTTCGTGTGTATTTGCAAGGTCTCAGGTTCAAACTAGTGACCGATTGTGACGCGTTTCGAAAGACTTTGGATAAGCGAGACTTGGCTGCCAAGGTTGCAAGATGGGCACTTTTTCTCGAAGGGTTTGACTATGAAGTAGAGCACCGGAAAGGGGATCGGCTACGTCATGCCGATGCGCTTAGTCGATACCCAGTCATGCTCGTGAACGACACGATTACCGCTACAATTCAGAGACAACAAGTCGAGGACGAAAGACTCACAAGGGAGGCCGCCTACCTCACCCCACCGATTCCATCCAAACTTTTCAGGTATGTAGTACGTGCCTAGGAGTGTAACAGGTGTAAATATAAAAACCCGCTTCTCAAGCAATCGCGAGAAATTTGACATTGAAATATTCCGTTGTCTCCATATACTTGTTACGTTAAGAAATTTTCAAGGAGCGCCTGGCCTAGCGGCTAAGCGCTCCGACTCTTAACTCCGGTAATACGTGCCTGGAGGCAATGAGAGTTTTCGAGTGTAAATGTCTAAGGCAATGCCTTTTTATGTATCGATCTGCGCATTCTAAGTTTCAACATCTTGTTAGTAATAAAGTGATCTACGACGCAGCGAATATTCCCAGAATCGACAACTTTATAATTAAGCTTATTCGCGACTACTTTAGCTCGCTCTCATTACTCAATAATCCTGTTATGGACGCTATCGCCAGACAAGATAGAAACATCTCGGCACGCCAGCTGATCACAGGCTACGTAACACCCCAGGCATTCATCCATTGTGATCAGTCGGGATTGATCCAGGATTCTAATAACGTTCCACTCTTATATCACGGGCGTCGGAATAAAGCCGACAAAAAAATTTCGCTTCATTATAATGACCTCATTATCAACAGAGACAACTTTATCGGCTCCACAGCTATTCCTCGTTGCGACTTTCTTGACTTTTGGCGTCTTAATTTCAATAAATATCCCTAGCTCAGCCCCGACTGCCCTCACATGGATGATCTAGCTGCCCGGAAAGCACTTTTATAGACGATAACGCACCCCCTTATTGGTTTAGCGGTAACTTACTTTTAAATAGCCGCGGTCCCTCGCCTTCAAGCATAATGCATCTGTGATAGTGGTATTGCCACTCTTGTATATACTGTTTTCTTTTTATTAGGCTAAGATATATTTATTGTTATATCTTTCTTTTCTTTCGCCCCCTTTTCCTTTTTCCTCCGCCTGTTTGCCCCCCTTCCCCCTTCTCTTCTGAAAGCAAAGAAATAAACTCAATTTCTATTTCTTTTAAACAACAAATAATCTTTATTCGTTGTTCCGAGCCCAGAGACTATTTATTTTCTGTCTCTTCACTTTTTCCCAGCCTACCGCATCTCCACTCATCGCGTGAGAAACAGCGCCTGTATATATAAATATATATATACATATATATATATATATATATATATATATCGGCTGTTAGCTACGCTTGCGCCTACAATTCGGCCAGCCTGACATGAGTTTGTCCTCAAACTTATGATTTATGATTATGATCATGATTTCAATACAATATTATTGACTTATATCTAATTATAAAATATCGTTACAACATCGTTTACAATATACCGAATCCGCGTGTAATTCCGAAGGAGTCATAAATTTAGTTTTCCGTGACAATAGTCGCTGAAAGTCTCGTTACGTCGCCATTCTCGTGCCTCAAACTTCCTCCTGAGATCGAGTTTTGAAGGTCGTTGGTTGAACATCTCTTCCATTTGTATCAATATTTCATCCAGCGACAATGCAAAGTGTTCGGCTCGAGAATGGTACCAATTGAACGCTTTTCCCCGAAGCTTAGAACCCACCATGATTTTTGCGGAACTGTCGTCGAGTTCATATGTTGCTCGGAGCAGATTTACCTGCATCCTCCATCTTTCGAAGTCTTCGCCGGATTCGTTGTAATCGCTGAGCAGTTCGCTTACATTTTTTATGCTTACGTGAGTACGAGAAGCTCCCGACATCGTGCTCGGTTGAGGTGACGCCCGCAGCTCTGCGTTCTCGCGCCTGAGAAACTCGATTTCTCGTTGCATCAAACTTCTTTCCCATTGTAGGAGATCCGCTTCTCGTTGTCTCAAATTATCTGCACCACGAATTTGATCTTCTCCGGGTGGCTGGCCAACTGGATAATTATGTTGTTGCTCGACCGGGAGATTATTACCTCCATTTTGATTTACTAATCTCTCAAAACCGTCAATGATATTTCCTCCGTTACGATGTTCGTCGTTGACAACGTTCGGATTATCACCCTCGATGTTCTCGTGATGGCCCTCGTCGCCTTCTTCTTTATTTTCGTCATTGTCCTGAGGATTAACAACCTGTCCCTGCGGCGCAATCCGAGGTGCGATTAATCGAGCTTCGTTTATCCAATCGCCTGTTGGATTCGCTTCAAACAATCGATTTATCAAATCTGCTTTTCTCCCTACAGTTGACAACTCCCGCTGTCGAAGCACAGCTTTCAGTTGAACAATTGTAAAATTTGCGTGTTCCATATCGCTCGAATTTACTGTCTTATCCGTGTATTTTTATCGTCTCGACGGTCGACTTTGATCGATAAAGTTCGCCACCACTCCAAAATCGGAAAATTGGTAATCGCCAACCGACACCGACCAAGAAGACTCGGTTACGAGGCTCGAAATTTTCTTGAAGCCCAAAGCTAACGTCGTAGCTTCGTCGTAGCACTAAGCGTAACGACGCTTTTATGTTTTCAATATCGCAGCACACAGCGTAACGAATATTGAGAGGTCGTCGAAGCACACAGCTAGAGCGACACTTTCTGTTGATATTTCGCGGTACTTAGCTTAGCGAAGATAGTCCATCGTAGCACACAGCTAGAGCAATGTTTAGATCCCACTTCTGATTTGTAAGCAAAGAAATAAACTCAATTTCTATTTCTTTTAAACAACAAATAATCTTTATTCGTTGTTCCGAGCCCAGAGACTATTTATTTTCTGTCTCTTCTTTTATTTTTATTTAAACCGTCAGTCACTTTTTCCCAGCCTACCGCATCTCCACTCATCGCGTGAGAAACAGCGCCTGTATATATAAATATATATACAGCGTGTAATGTAACTAGTAGTTTTCCTTCGGGGATAGTATAGTGCGTGCCACCCCGAACAAAACGCTTTTTTTTGAAATTTCCGTAAAAAATTGATTGGCCGAGATATTTACGTTCAAAGTTTGCCATGAGTGAACAATGGGTCCATTTGCTCACAAACCAACATGTAAGTCGGTGGGTGCGCGGGTTCGAGCCCACTTCGATTTTTTTTTTTTTTTTTTCAAATTAATTCAATTAATTAGAGACAAAATAAAACCAAATCCTTTCATTGTTCCACAGTTCCATTAATAAATGAAATAATAAATCCAATTTTAACTGATGTGAAACGACATTTTGAGCTGTCAGTTTGAACGAACGGAGCGAAAACAAAGGATGGTGAGAAAGTCTACGGCTTGCGAAAATTTTACGATGCTGGAATCTATCGAGGAAAATACTTTTATCTTTGTGTACGGAAAAAAAAACAATTTGATATCAACTATTAAGGGGGTAAGAATTTAAAAAATGTTATCTTGGAGCGATGAGGGATTCTAAATTTCCTTGGTAACGTTGTACGCTCCACAACCTCACGGAAAATAGTAAAGCAAATTAACAAAATTTTACAATGTCCGGAACACATCCCTTCAAGCGGGTGAAATTGTTAACAAAATTTATCTTCGACCGATAAGAGAGTTGCAATTTTTTCATCAGCGTAAAAATAGTTAAACAATGTTGAATTTTTTTTGACTTCAAGCTGATATTAAGTTTATGTTTAATAATTTTTTTACGGAAAGGAACGTCATTAAAATTCCCATACTTTCTACACGTATGGGAATTCCTAAACATTATTACGTACAGTAAATTTTTTAATTCCCATAGATTCTTGAGTATGGATTTATTTTCTGTGATAAAAATTCACGTATGTGTGAAAGTATGGGAAATTTCAGTCGATTCAAGTCAACGTTGAAAATTTATTTCAAAAGAGGTACCATCCGCTGTACATGTATGGGAATTTTTTAACCTTTCCACACAAAGGAACGTTCTTAATATTCCCATACTGTTTAAACGTATGGGAATTATTATACATTTCTACGGACAGACATTTTTGTATTCCCATACATTATCGAGAATAGCAATATTTTTTTTGTTAGAAATTCCCATACGTGCAGAAAGTACGGGAAAATTAAGTCGATTTAATTCGACGTTCTCACACTTGAAAATTTCCGATAAAAAAATTACCATTTGTCTTACATGTATTGGAATTTTTTCACGGAAAGGAATGTTATCTAAATTGCCATACTTTCTATACCTATGGAATTTCCTAAACCTTTCTGCGGGCACTAATTTTTACAGTTTCCAACACTTTCTCTAGTATGGCAATTTTGTTTGCGGGAATTCCCATACATGTATGAAGTATGGGAATTTGGAGTCGATCGAAGTCAGCGTCCTGACGATTAAAATTGCATGTTAAAAAAATGACCGTACGCTGTACATGTATAGAATTTTTTTTTACTTATCAACGTACGGAATGTTACTATCATTCCTATACTTTCTAAACTTATGGGAATTAATGAACATTTCTACGCACAGTAATTTTCTAAATTTCCATACATTCTCAAGTATGGCATAGTTTGTTGATAGAAATTCAGGTACGTGCAGAACGTATGGGATATTTAAGTAGATTTAAGTCAACGTTCACACCGTTGAAATTTTTGTTCTTAATTTTGCCATATGCTGTAGACGTATAACTGAAAATCGACCTAGAATTGACCACAAGTTGACCAGAAGGTCGACTTTCGTTGAATTGTAGGTCAGCTTCTAGTCGACTTGGTTGCATTTGGTTATTTTCATCTTTGATGGTCAACTTGAAGTCGACTTTTCGTCAACTTTGCTGGTCAACTTTTTATTCTCATTCCTCCGAAGTTCACCAAAAGTCCTTGGCAAGACCTTGCGACAAGTTGGAAGTCGACCAATAGTTGACCTAGAATTGACCAAAAGTCGACTTGATGTTGACCAGTGCATAGAACAAAAAAAAATCTCTCGTTTTCCTGATGTGTCAGCAATTTCGAAAGGCATTCCTGACTAAAGAAATATAAAATCAAACATTAACTCTTAGACTGTGACAAATTGAACTAAAAATCGACTTAGAATTGACCACAAATTGACCAGACGGTCGACTTTCCGTCAACTGTAGGTCAACATTCAGTCGACTTTTGGTTGAACTTGTCAAGGTCCAAGAGTTTATTTTTATTTTATTTCGTTCTTCAGACAGGATTTCAAGCTCTTTGTCATTCCTGACTCCTCGGGTAAACGAGGAATTTTTATTTTAATCTTTGCTGGTCAACTTCAAGTCGACCTTCGGTCAAATTTTTATTTTAATTTTTCTGAAGTTTACCATAATTTATTGACAAGACCTTCAAAAGTTGAAAGTCGACCGAAAGTTGATGTAGAATTGACCAAAAGTCAACCTGATATTGACCAATGCAGAGAACAAAAAAATCCCTCTTTTTCCTGATGTGTCAGGAATTTCCAAAGACATTCCTGACTGAAGAAATATGAAATGAAACATTGTCTCCTGGACCTTGACAAGTTGAACTAAAAGTCGACCGAATGTTGACCATAAGGTAGACTTTTGGTGAACTTTCAGTCGACTTTTGATTCAATTTGTCGAGGTCCAATAGATCATTTTTTATTGTATTTTCTTCTCCAGACAGGATTGCATGCTCTTCGGCATCCCTGACTCCTCGGGGAAACGAGGAATTTTTATTTTAATCTTTGATGGTCCAATTCAAATCTACTTTTGGTCAACTTTTTATTTTTCTAAAGTTGACTAAGAGTCCTTGACAAGACATTGAGAAATTGAACTGAAAGTCAACATAAAGTTTAGCTCAAGTTGACCAAAAGTCGACCCGTAGATCGACTTTCTGTGAACTCTAGGTCAACTTCTGGTCGACTTTTGGTTCAACTAGTCAAGGTCATGAGGAATTTTTATTTCAATCTTTGGACTGATCAATTTCAAGTCGACTTTTGGTCAATTTTAGGTCAACTTTCGGTCGACTTTCAAGTTGTCAAGGTCTTGTCAAGGACATTTGGTAAACTTCAGAAAAATGAAAATAAAAATTTAACCAAAAGTCGACTTGAAGTTGACCAGCAAAGTTGACCAAAAGTCAACTTGAAGTTAACCAGCAGTGATTAAAATGAAAATTCCTCGTTTCCCCGAGGAGTCAGGAATGTCGAAAAGCATGCAATCCTGTCTGAAACAGAAAATAGAATAAAAAAATTACTATTGGACCTTGACAAGTGGAACCAAAAGTCGACCGAAAGTTGACCTTCAGTACACCGAAAGTCGACCTTCTGGTCAACTTTTGGTCAATTCTAGGTCAACTTTCGGTCGACTTTCAACTTGTCAAGGTCTTGTCAATAAATTTTGGTAAACTTCAGAAAAATGAAAATAAAAAGTTAACCAAAAGTCGACTTGAAATTGATCGGTCCAAAGATTGAAATAAAAATTCCTCATGACCTTGACTAGTTGAACCAAAAGTCGACCAGAAGTTGACCTAGAGTTCACAGAAAGTCGATCTACTGGTCGACTTTTGGTCAACTTGAGCTAAACTTTATGTTGACTTTCAGTTCAATTTCTCAATGTCTTGTCAAGGACTCTTAGTCACCTTTAGAAAAATAAAAAGTTGACCAAAAGTAGATTTGAATTCGACCATCAAAGATTAAAATAAAAATTCCTCGTTTCCCCGAGGAGTCAGGAATGTCGAAGAGCATGCAATCCTGTCTGGAGAAGAAAATACAATAAAAAATGATCTATTGGACCTCGACAAATTGAATCAAAAGTCGACTGAAAGTTCACCAAAAGTCTACCTTATGGTCAACATTCGGTCGACTTTTAGTTCAACTTGTCAAGGTCCAGGAGACAATGTTTCATTTCATATTTCTTCAGTCAGGAATGCCTTTGGAAATTCCTGACACATCAGGAAAAAAAGGGATTTTTTTCGTTCTCTGCATTGGTCAATATCAGGTTGACTTTTGGTCAATTCCACATCAACTTTTGGTCGACTTTCAACTTTTCAAGGTCTTGTCAATAAATTATGATAAACTTCAGGAAAATTAAAATAAAAAGTAGACCGAAAGTCGACTTGAAGTTGACCAGCCAAGGTGAAAATAAAAATTTCTCGTTTCCCCGAAAAGTCAGGCATGTCGAAGAGCGTACAATCCTGTCTGAAGATCAAAATGAAATAAAAATTAACTATTGGACCTTGTCAAGTTGAACCAAAAGTCGACTGAAAGTTGACCTACAGTTGACGGAAAGTCGACCTTCTGGTTAATTGGTGGTCAATTCTAAGTCGATTTTTAGTTTAATTTGTCATGGTCTAAGAGTTAATGTTTGATTTTATATTTTTTTAGTCAGGAATGCCTCTCGAAATTCCTGACACATCAGAAAAACAAGGGATTTTTTTCGTTCTATGCACGGGTCAACATCAAGTCCACTTTTCGTCAATTCTAGGTCAACTTTCGGTCGACTTTAAACTTGTCAAGGTGTTGTCATGGACTTTTGATAAACTTCGGAAAAATGGAAATAAAAAGTTGACCAGCAATGTGAACCAAAAGTCAACTTGAAGTTGACTAGCAGAGTTCAAAAAAAAAAAATTCCTCGTTTCCCCGAGGAGTCAGGAATGTCGAAGAGCATGCTATTCTGTCTGAAGAAAAAAATAAAATAAAAAATTTACTATTGGACCTTGACAAATTGAACCAAAAGTCGACTGAAAGTTGACCTTGAGTTCACCGAAAGTCGACCTTCTGGTAAACTTTTGGTCAATTCTAGGTCAACTTTTGGTAGACTTTCAGTTCAACTTATCAAGGACTTGTCAAGGACTTTTGTTCGACTTCAAAGATATAAAATTTTAAAGTTTACCAAAAGTCGCCTTGAAATTGATCAGTCCAAAGATTGAAATAAAAATTCCTTATTCCCTCGACTAGTTGAACCAAAAGTCGACCAGAAGTTGACCTATAGTTCACTGAAAGTCGATCTACTGGTCGACTTTTGGTCAACTTGAGGTCAACTTACAGTTTAATTTCAGTTCAATTTGTCAAGGTCTTGTCAAGGACTTTGAGTCAACTTTAGAAAAATAAAAAGTTGACTAAGAGTCAACTTGAAGTTGACCAGAAAAGTTGACCAAAAGTCGACTTGTAGTTGACCAGCAAAGTTGACCAAAAGTCGACTTGAAGTTGACCATCAAAGATGAAAATAACCAAATGCAACCAAGTCGACTAGAAGCTGACCTACAATTCAACGAAAGTCGACCTTCTGGTCAACTTGGTCAATTCTAGGTCGATTTTCAGTTATACGCTACAGCATATGGCAAAATTAAGAACAAAAATTTCAACGGTGTGAAGGTTGACTTAAATCTACTTAAATATCCCATACGTTCTGCACGTACCTGAATTTCTATCAACAAACTATGCCATACTTGAGAATGTATGGAAATTTAAAAAATTACTGTGCGTGGAAATGTTCATTAATTCCCATAAGTTTAGAAAGTATAGGAATGATAGTAACATTCCGTACGTTGATAAGTAAAAAAAAATTCTATACATGTACAGCGTACGGTTATTTTTTTAACATGCAATTTTAATCGTCAGGACGCTGACTTCGATCGACTCCAAATTCCCATACTTCATACATGTATGGGAATTCCCGTAAACAAAATTGCCATACTAGAGAAAGTGTTGGAAACTGTAAAAATTAGTGCCCGCAGAAAGGTTTAGGAAATTCCATAGGTATAGAAAAGTATGGCAATTTAGATAACATTCCTTTCGGTGAAAAAATTAAAAAATTCCAATGCATGTAAGACAAATGGTAATTTTTTTATCGGAAATTTTCAAGTGTGAGAACGTCGAATTAAATCGACTTAATTTTCCCGTACTTTCTGCACGTATGGGAATTTCTAACAAAAAAAATATTGCTATTCTCGATAATGTATGGGAATACGCAAATGTCTGTCCGTAGAAATGTATAATAATTCCCATACGTTTAAACAGTATGGGAATATTAAGAACGTTCCTTTGTGTGGAAAGGTTAAAAAATTCCCATACATGTACAGCGGATGGTACCTCTTTTGAAATAAATTTTCAACGTTGACTTGAATCGACTGAAATTTCCCATACTTTCACACATACGTGAATTTTTATCACAGAAAATAAATCCATACTCAAGAATCTATGGGAATTAAAAAATTTACTGTACGTAATAATGTTTAGGAATTCCCATACGTGTAGAAAGTATGGGAATTTTAATGACGTTCCTTTCCGTAAAAAAGTTATTAAACATAAACTTAATATCAGCTTGAAGTAAAAAAAAATTCAACATTGTTTAACTATTTTTACGCTGATGAAAAAATTGCAACTCTCTTATCGGTCGAAGATAAATTTTGTTAACAATTTCACCCCCTTGAAGGGATGTGTTCCGGACATTGTAAAATTTTGTTAATTTGCTTTACTATTTTCCGTGAGGTTGTGGAGCGTACAACGTTACCAAGGAAATTTAGAATCCCTCATCGCTCCAAGATAACATTTTTTAAATTTTTACCCCCTTAATAGTTGATATCAAATTGTTTTTTTTTCCGTACACAAAGATAAAAGTATTTTCCTCGATAGATTCCAGCATCGTAAAATTTTCGCAAGACGTAGACTTTCTCACCATCCTTTGTTTTCGCTCCGTTCGTTCAAACTGACAGCTCAAAATGTCGTTTCACATCAGTTAAAATTGGATGTATTATTTCATTTATTAATGGAACTGTGGAACAATGAAAGGATTTGGTTTTATTTTGTCTCTAATTAATTGAATTAGCTTGAAAAAAAAAAAAAAAATCGAAGTGGGCTCGAACCCGCGCACCCACCGACTTACATGTTGGTTTGTGAGCAAATGGACCCATTGTTCACTCATGGCAAACTTTGAACGTAAATATCTCGGCCAATTAATTTTGTACGGAAATTTTTAAAAAAGCGTTTTGTTCGGGGTGGCACGTACTATAATATCCCCGAAGGAAAACTACTAGTTACATTACACGCTGTATATATACATATGTATATATATATATATATATATATATATCGGCTGTTAGCTACGCTTGCGCCTACACTTCCTTCTTTTTTCCTACTTACGTGAACGATCATAGGGGTTTTTTTGACTACCTTCTCAAATTTTTTCCCCCTTAGTACATCCTTTAGTGTACAATCTCCACTTTACCCTTCTTCTGGGTCAAACACCAAGCGTCAGGTGGTTTTAATCCACCTCTACCTCTTTTTTCCTGATTCAGGACGCTATAGTTCAGACCGTGAATGCGACTACTCATCGCTCTACGGACTCTTAAACCTTTATATTTTGTTGGTGTTTCTTTTATTGTTTATTGTACCTTTTTTTACTTTTATATTGATCACGTATTGTCAATAAACACTTTAAAAAAAAGCGCTCCGACTCACAACCGCAAGGTCGCTGGATCGAATCCACTGCTCGCAACTTTTTTTTTGTTTTTTTTTTCATTTCAATTTCCTACTTTATTCTAAAAACATATTTATCACGATTGTGCATATTATCAATTTTTAATTATTCATTTTAATGGAGAAATTTTTTTTTTTCACGTCTCCTGTGCAAAATCGAACTTCCTACGAAAATATACAATAATTTATTCTTTTCCAACGTCAATAATTTTTACAATAAATATTTTATTTGCAGTTGATTATCGTTGCTCTATAACAGAGCATAATGCGGAATTGGGATTTTTTTTTTGTGAGGAGATTGGAAATAGAGAAAATATACACGAGAACTTGTATGCAATGAATATTTTCATTCTAACGGTATTCGGTGGGCCCCAGTCTGACCTGCTGGGGATCGGCAGCTGCTCAACAGACAAAAGAATTTCCGTTGCTGGGAGAGGAAAGTAGTTCCCCTTCCCACTCTTCCCACTTTCGCCCAGGCAACCAAGCCGCAGTCGTCTGTGAGCTCTCGAGTCAGCAACGTCTTTTACAATCGTGTCTTGTTTCATAACATAAAATGTCCGATCCAAATGAATATAGTGTCGTGCCTGGTCCTTCGACGGGCGAAGAACATGAACCTGATGGAGAATCACTTCACAGTGAAGTATCAAAAGCGCGATTAAAAACGGCACTCGCATATGCTGAACAACTTCTTCTTGAAAATAATCTCATTACACCAGAACCTTCTGCAGTAATGACCGAAGAATATATGCAAATTGGAGAAGAAATATATCAAAAGACGTTGGAAATACTAGCGGAAAAAAATCGTGGTCGATAATGAGCTGATTTCCGTTAATGAACTTGACGAAGAAGGCCTGTTTGAAGAAGCCGGCCTGTCTGAAGAAGCCGTAGAATCGAGTTCTCCGTCGTCAGACGATTACGAACCTGATGAGAAGAAAGGGAAAATGACAATGATTATATTCCGCTGGATTACAAGGTCAAGGTCGTCAATCTTGCTAAAGAACATCCAAAATGGTCTTTCAGCAATCTTCAAAGAAAAGGAGCACATCGACTCAAGAGCATGAAATACCTAAAAACATGGCAAGAACAGATAATCCGTGGTGGAACGAATTAAGATAAATTTAATACTATCGATTCGTGGACGTACGATCGTTTCATGGAAGCCCGAGAAAGTAATCAGCAGGTGACGACCAGAAACTTGCAGCAATGGGCTCTTTCTGCCGCTAGCCAGTTTCCTAATTTGGATTTTCAAGCTTCCCATACGTGGGTTACAAGTTTCAAACAAAGGTACCGAATTCGTCAGAGGAAAATAACAAAATTCGTGTCCGAGAAAGAAAGCAGTTCAATGGCGGAAATTCTCGCTGCAGTGGAAAACTTCCGAATCCAGGCTCGAGCCCTCATACCAAATTACGACAAGGATTTTGTCATCAATACTGATCAAACAGGTATTAAAATAGGATCTTATTTATTCATATGGAATGAAATGAAATTTTGATTTTTCTTTCCATTTTCAAAATTGCAGAAAATTTTCAGAATTTTCAGAATATTCAAAATTTACAAAAAATACCTTTTTTAGAATTTGCCACAATTATTTTTGGACTGTTTTCTCTAGGGTGCCCATACCAGTCGACTTATGACCGAACTCTCGCCGAGCAAGGATCAAAGGTGGTTCTCGTCAAGAGAAAGGACATGAATAAGGTGACACTCATATACAGCACAATATGCCGTCACCTTATCAGGAAAATTACTACCGACCGTCTTCGTCTGCTTACAAGAGCACTGGCTCGTTTGGACCAAGGGTGAAGAAATCTGTCGATGAGTACGCGCGCAAATATAAAAATGTTGTTATAACATCGTAAATTACAAGTGAAAATTCTAAAAACGTCGAGAAAAGTTGATAAGTTCCACAGTGTTCCACGAGCTGACCTATCACATGTTGTAGATGGATGTATTATTGAATGGAAAACATCGAAAATGGCTGCGCTTAGCTGCGCGTGTGTCATTGTTACGAGTTTTTGCAATATAAAACATAGTTTTCTGAATTTCGTACATTAACGACGCGGAATGTCTTTCTTGAATTGAATCTTTTTCTTGAATTTTATTGCGGTCTTCATTGTACACTGAAATACATTGGCACCCATCCAAGCAGCGTGTCGCGGTCGGTCGAGTTGAAGAACGCTATATCTATATATGAGGGATTCTCTGTCAACTCAGCCACATTTTTTCGACCATCTCAGATGTGCCCCAAAATTGGTTATATTAAAGTGCTACTAATTTGTGAATTTCTTCACATTTTTAAATTAAAAATTTTACAAATCGCCGTTTTCTTTCCAAATGAATATATCTCGGAAATTTGAAGTAATTGAAAAAAAATATCTGCACATAAAAGTTGTAGTTTTGTGTTAGCATTCGAGCGGAATATTTGAAATAGTTTTTACGTTCCGGTAACGCTGATTTTTTACCAAAAAATAGAATGATTATTTTTTTATTCAAAAAAGACCACTTTTTTCTGACTGAAAAAATTAGTCTTTCAGTATATCTGACGATATCGCGAAAAGATCACTAGAGTGACACGGATCGAGGTTCTAGGGTAAAAAAATGAAAACACAAATTAATTTTTTTTTCTACCGAAACCTGTGGCTGAGTTGACAGAGAATCCCTCATATGCCTCTTAGTTATATGGTTAAGCCCCAGAGGGGAGAGAATATCAGAGAGTTTAATGTATTGAGTTCTATGGACCGTAATTCTTTTTTATGCATATTTTATTTTTATTTTCAAATAATATTTAAAAATAAATAATAGAAACGAGGTTGAATATAGAATTATCCATCTATATAGATATTATATTTTTCAATTATAGAATTAGTCGCTGATGAACATGGAGGATGTGGCTTAACAAGGAAGGAAATTTTTTCGATCACGAAAGGTCACCTGAGTGGAGGAGTGCCTGAAACGTATGCAATAATCGAAAATTTTGTGTCCACAAAATTGCAACGCCCCTTCACTCTATCAGACAATGCAAAAACTGCCCTCCGCAAGTTGTTGCACCTTTTGCATAAAAAGTGGCAGCACGCATCAAGACATGAAGAGAGATTTCTGCGACAATATTCTGAGTGGTTGAGCGTGTTTGTTTCTTTCGAAGAATCAAAAAAATCTTCGGAAAAATCTGCAAATTTGGGTCGGTCTTCTTCAGAATTTGTAGAGTCTAGTGACCGGACAAAACGAAGGAGGACTGAAGAATTACGCACAAGAAATACTACGGACGAATTAACGTATGCCACTCAAATGAGCCTTCGATCATCCGGGAAATCAGATGCTGCCAAAATTGTCCGTGATGTGGGACTGGGGAGCCCATCTCGAGCTAAGAAGTATAAGGAGTCCATAGATACCATTCGAGAAACGACTTTATCTGCGGATGCTGCTTTGTCGCTCATAGTCGAACTAAAATTATCGAAATGGCAATATCAGCAGCTTCGGAATAGAAGCAAAGAGCAGAGCTGTGATTTATTTCCGCCGTATAAATTGCCATATAAAGCCAAGCTCAAATGTTATCCGCCTAAGTCAGATATTTCTGTTAATGAATGTAGTGCTGAGGTAAAATTGCAAGCTTTGCTGCATCACACAGCTGATAGAATATTATTGACACAGATGGATGTTGTCAAAAGTTTGTCGGCTGAAAATGTTTGCAGCTTGATTTTAATTTGTAAGTGGGGCTGCGACGACACTTCCGGCCAAAGTACGTAAAAACAAAAGTTCACCAATGATGATGGAAGCAAGTCCGATGCTAATATTTTTTTCACATCAATCGTTCCACTGTAGCTTGTATCTGACGACCAAGAAACAAACGCAAAGCTTGTTGTATGGAAAAATCCGAGGCCGTCATCTCCTCGTTTTTGTAGACCAATCACGATCCCATTTTTTTACGAGTTCTGAAGCCACTCGTGAAGAAATGGAGTATATTCAACAGCAAGAGAAGAATCTAATGCCTTTCGAAAAGATCGTAGATGGAAAAGAAATAAGAGTTTCTTTCAGACTGGCTTTGACGATGATAGACGGTAAAGTTTGTAACGCTATCAAGCATAATAAGTCTGCTCAACGATGCTATTTATGCAAAGCATCTTCAAAAGACTTCAACAATATCGACGCAATTCAAAAAAAGAAAGTCTCTCAAGATCATCTATAGTTTGGATTGTCAACTTTGCATGCATGGATACGATTTTTCGAATGCTGTTTGCATATAGCATATAAGCTTGGAATTTAAAAGTGGCAAGCGCGTAGTGATAACGAGAAGGAACAAGTAAATATCCGAAAAACCAACATACAGAAAGGTTTCCGTATGGAATTAGGTCTGATAGTCGATCAACCAAAGCCTGGTTTCGGTAGCTCGAATGATGGAAATACCGCTCGAAGATTTTTCGAAAACTCAAGCATTTCTGCTGCGATAACAGGGATAGATGAGGACTTGATTAAGCGATTCCATGTGATATTGCAGACAATTTCGAGTGGCCATAAAATCGATTTCCTAAAATTCCAAGATTATGCCTTACAGACAGCTCGGAACTTTGTGCAATTATATTCGTGGTTCTACATGCCAACTTCGGTACACAAGATATTGATTCATGGTGCAGAAGTGATAAGCTCAGCAATATTGCCGATAGGGCGGATGTCTTTAAAGTTTCGTGAAGATTTTGCAAGAAAGTGTTCCCGAGCCAAAACAATGGAGGACATTTTTTTACGGTTATTATTAATATCCGATCCCTTTATTTCGAGTTTGCGCGAATTACCTCGAAAAAATACAAAGTCGTTCCTTCCAGAAGCACTTTCATTGTTAGTTACGCCACGTATACCAGCAAGAACATGAAGTCCCAGCGATTTAATGGATGAATCAACTGATTGTGCATCATCTGATTCTTCAGATGACGATCTCTGAACTTTTAATCGACTGATTGTATGTTTATGCTATTATATATCACATATGGATATATTTTGTACATTCTCTATAAAAGTGATTTATGTCAAATGCGCCGTTTTGTTTTTATTTCAAATTTTAACTTCGGATTCGTAATCAACGCCTCCGAAAACCCCCGAGTACTGACTTTCGGCCGAATTTATAACGCTTTCGACTATTTTCCAGCTTTTTGGGACTTTAAATCCGCCATTTTGTTTTTATTTCAAATTTTGACTGCGGATTCATAATCAGCGACCCCGAAAACCTCCGAGTACTGACTTTCAGCCGAATTTATGACGCTTTCGACTTTTTGCGAGCTTTTTGAGACTTCAAATCCGCCATTTTGTCATTATTTCAAATTTTGACTTCAGATTCATAGTCAGCGACCCCAAAAACCCTCGAGTACTGACTTTCAGCCGAATTTGTAACGTTTTCGACTTTTGGCCAGCTTTTTGGGATTTGGCCCCACTGTGCATCGTCAAAATCCGGCAAGCTCACAACAGCATTATACAAAGATTTCTTAACCGATACTTTGAAGCCATACGTGAGAGATAAAAAGTTTCTTTTACTTATTGATTCTTGGGGAGGGCAAACAAACCCGGGTTAGTATGACGAAATTTTTTAAAATGAAGAGGGGCTGCCAACGTGCAGCATTAAAGTTATTCCGCCGGAATGTACCCCGCCAGTACAGCCTTGCGACGTATATTTTTACAGGCAGGTAAAGAACCTCATAAAAAGAATGCAAAATTGTGCGCATATCATCGAACAGAACAGGGAGATTAACGCGAGAGAAGATTGCATAAAAATTCAATCCATTGTTCATCATTAGTTGTCCGCGCCAATATTCGTCGATATGCTCCGATACGCGTGGTTTGCGGCCAAATTGTGCGATGACCGAGAAATGTTTATGAATGTCAACCAAGTTTGCTTTGCAACGGACGTTTTGAAAAAACCATGAGAATGCAAAAATTCGGCAATCATTACATGTGCTAGATGCCGCGAAAATTATTATTTCCCATGCTTTTACGACGAGTATCACCCTGCTTCGTGCAGTACTCCATGAATATAATTTGTAACACAAAATAAATGAAAATATGCATTGCATACAAGTTCCCGGATATATTTTCTCTATTTCCAATCTCAGTTCCGCATTATGCTATGTTATAGAGCAACGATAATCAACTGCGAATAAAATATTTATTGTAAAAATTATTAACATTGGAAAAGAATAAATTATTGTATATTTTCGTAGGATGTTCGATTTTGCACGGGAGACATGAACAAAAATTTCTCCATTAAAATGAATAATTAAAAATTGATAATTTGCACAATCGTGATAAATATGTTTTTAGAATAAAGTAGAAAATTGAAAAAAAAGTTGCGAGCCGCGGGTTCGATCCAGCGACCTTGCGGTTGTGAGTGGAGCGCTTAGCCGCTAGGCCAGGCGCTCCTTGAAAATTTTTTAACGTAACAAGTATATAAAGACAACGGAATATTTCAATGTCAAATTTCTCGCGATTGCTTGAAAAGCGGGTTTTTATATTGTTACGTCCTGACGTAACGTCCGTAAAATAATCACTCTTTGCAATTCACGGATAATGGAATTCGAAACTTGAATGATCATGCGAGAAGAGGGTCTGCCGTTTTAATGTTTTTCCGTTCGATGATAAAAACTAGAAAGTCACATTACCGACCGGGGAATATCAAGAAAAATAGCCGTCGGTAAAATCGGGTAGTATGGAAGGAAAAGCAGGGACAAAGATTCCTGCACAAAAGCCATAGGCTCGTGACACCATCTAGGGGGTCAACGCACTAACGCCGCCTTCCTAACTGATGTACCCTCCACCGGCCTATCGATCCTAGAGATAGATCTCTGGATCCGAAAACGCTCTTAGCATCAGAAAAAGAAGAATAAGGCAAAGCAGTTTTCGCTCTGCTGTTGGGTTCTCGCTCTTGAAAATCAAATATACACAGAGGAACGTATCTCCTTTCCTTTTCTTACACATAAATATATGAGCAAACGTAGAGATACATATATATATATAGACATATGTCCATAATAGACACAAAAAGCATAAACAAACGGAACAGCTTTGAAGGCGGCGGGTTCTCCGATCCCATTTGAACACAGAATTTATAAATAAATAATTGAAAATTGTAAATTAGAAAACGAACTTTCAGGCTGAAACACCCAATGAAATTGAAGAACAAACAAAACGAATAATGGAAATTAATAACAATTAAATAAATAACAAAATTGAATAATAAGTTGAATTAAAAACGAAATGGTTGAAAATATATTTACATCTCTTTTAAGTTAAATAAATAATAGAGATTAGAATTAAGAACGAGATCCAAATTAGTTATTAACAAAATAGAAACTAAAAACAATGAGCATTGACGAAGGAGAAGACCAAGATAACAGCAAAAAACCACCCATCGCCCTGGAAAAGTCAATGACCCCGCAGGGGCACAGAAGGGAAGCAAGAAAGATCTTGAAGGGGTCCAATGCGATACGCACTGACTCACCAGGCCCCGAGCCACTCTCTCTCTCTCTCTGTTTCACGAAGAACCACCGTACAGAGGCACAAATACGCATACATACAACCAAGTACATATATCTATGTTCTATCCACCTATCTGTGTAAGGGTAGGAAAATACACGGGGGAAGGTTTCGAGATAAAATCCATTCATGCAAAATTTCCTTCTAGACGGAAAATCGCAATGCAAAGATTAAATAATATCCCAAAGGAATTAATCCTTAAAATCAATAATTACAAAATAAAATTGCGCATTGAATTTACATAATCCACAGAACAAGTTAAAATATTATTAAATAATCTCGAAACATTTTTCTGTATTTAAATCTAGAAGGAAGAATGAAGTCAAACGTTTAGATGCAAGACTCATTTACATAAAGCCCCTTCTTTTTTCAACGATCCACGAAGCGTGCGCGAGGAAGAATTGAGGTCTCCTAGCCACGCGCCAGGGTCTTCTACCTCCCCTCTTTTCTTGGCAACTCATACGGTAGCCTATGCGACCATACCCCCAAGATGATACATACAAAATGAAAAACCAAAAGAGAAGGAGAAAATGATGTTTCAAAATTCGAATTTAATCTTAATCTTGAATTGTTTAAACAATTAATCATTGAAAATCTATGAAGACCTCTGGCAAAAACTATTGATAACGATTCAGATTGTATCACATAAAAACAATTAACTAATCTAAATTTACTATTTAATATATAATTCAGAAGTTATAAATTATACATAAACGAGAACAATAATTTAAACAAATACGTAATACGATAATTATAGGAGCAAAGGGACTTTACTCATGATAACAACAATATTAAGATTATTATCCATAAGGAAACAATATTATATTAAGAATGAGAACGCAAAAGCGTGCGGCGAAAGCGTATGCATGTGCAAAGGTACACGTGCCGGGTATCGCCACACGCATAAGGCCCACTCAGTGATCTACGCTAGCGCCCTCGCTATGACCCCAAATCTCAAGGGAAGCTCACGAAAAGAAGAGGAAAATAGATGTCATTAAAAAACTCATCCTCTCTCTCTCGCTCACTCAATCCCCACTTCGATTGAACGGGTTGAGCCTGAATCACTGAGTATATAAACCCTGGAAAAAGGGCCCTCGAGGCGACTTTCCGACTTTTTTCCGACGTGGAAACTACGAAACTCATCGTACTCAACGAATTAATTCTTGGGTTGAATTTGCGAGATTTTTCGACGAAGACGTTCGTGATTCTGGAATTTTTCCAAATCAAGTCGTCTTGGACTTAGAATTTTCGCTCGATTTTTGTCGAAGAAAGTTGATTTCTTTCGGTTCGGAATTTCAATTTTGAATTCTGAAACGAATTAAATCTGCATTTATTTTTCTCTCGAAATCTCGAATTGACCTTTGAATATCGGAAGAAACGGTGGATCTCGTTTTATTTTATTTCATTTTTCTTTGTCTAGTTATTATTTTCTGTTTGATAATTTTCATTTATTTTACTTTGACTACCGCAATTCACGAACTATTGGAGAACGTCCAAATCGCGGTCATTGTCAAATAAACCGCGAATTTAAGATTAATTTTTTGTGTGTAAACCAATTTTTCTTTCGATAATTTAAAATAAATTTGGATCTCGAAAATTAAATTCTGTGCACCGATATTCTTCTTCGACTCCACCACCAACCCATTACGCCTTCGATCAACCGCCGACCCTTCTCTGCTCCCCGTACGAGTCGCCGCTACGTCTACCGATGTTATCACCCTTTCCAAACGGAGAACATCTCACCATGTAAGTGAAATTTGTTTAATAGATAATTCGTTTCTCTTCTCGAAGTTAAAGAATAAGTAGCGAGTTTTAATCACACTGAATATCATCGATTTGTACGGAATCAATTGATTGAATTAACTCGTTTAGTGATTTATTGAAGAAAACCAACTTTATTGAAGTGAATCCCAAATTTCGACTTCCCTTACCACTTCGACGACCCAATTCTTTTAAAAACCAACTTTGATACAATCTTTAAGTTGATAAAACCGGGAAAAATAAATTTCAGCAATCCGGTTCATTTTTTTCACCTCACTATTATTTCAACTAAAACAATTAATATTCTTCATTAAACCTTTCACCTGCATCCGAATCAGTGCAAAACGTAGAAAATGGAAGAAAAGAAAATGTAACGAACAATTGATAGGAATCCCGAGGTATAAATTAACAATGATTCCAAGCCCATTTCCCGAGTAATTTTCCGAAAGGTTAGACTCAAAAACAGGGGCGGATGTGTTCGAGATTGATTCCAGGAGTAGTACTTGAAATTTATTTCCACGACTAGAGAGTCTCAATCAAATTCAGCACATCTCACGTCGAAAATTATTAATAGTTCCACAAAAACTCCCATTTTTGACGCCTGTTATACTCCTAGGTACGTACTACATACCCGAAAAGTTTGGATGGAATCGGTGGGGTGAGGTAGGCGGCCTCCCCTTGTCAGAGCGATCAGACACATCCTCGAAACCGAAAAGTACGAGGATTATTTTGTAGAGGGAGGACTGCTAATGAGGCAAGTAGGAGATAAAAATTTGATTGTGTTGCCCAATAATATGCACACAGAGGTCATACGCAAGACCCATGATAACGGGCACTTCGGCGTCAGAAAAATGATCGAGAGCATCGGCAACGAATTTTATATTCCTAACCTGAGAGAAAAACTGGAGAAATTCGTTAGCTGCTGCGTTCCCTGCATTTTGGCGGAGAGAAAAAAAGGAAAAAAGGAGGGAAATTACAGCCGATTCCGAAGGGGGATGTCCTGCTATCAACGTATCATATTGACCACTTGGGTCCGATGACAGCGACGTCAAAACAATACAAACATCTTTTCATAGTTGGCTTCTCAAAGTTTACGTGGCGAATAGTTAGTGACAGAGGAGCGGCGTTCACCTCAACGGAATTCGCCGTATATTGTGCCTCCGAGCAAATTGAGCATGTTTCGATCACTACTGGGGTTCCGAGAGTCAATGGGCAGGTTGAACGGATCAATCGAATCGTCATTCCGATATTAGCAAAGCTCTCGATTGACAATTCCGATAGATGGTTTCGCTACGTGGATCAGGTTCAACGCTGTCTAAACAGTACCTTCCAGCGTAGTATTGGGACGACACCCTTTGAATTATTATTTGGGATAAAGATGCGACGAAGAGAGGACCCTCAAGTGCTAGCACTGATCAAGGAGGAATCGATTGGACTCTTCGGGAAGGATCGAGAGAAGTTACGGCAGTTGGCCAAAGCTAATCTGTTTAAATTTCAAAAGGAAAATCGTCGAACGTACAATCGAGCCTCTAAAGAGGCTCCGAAGTACGTAGAAGGCGACTTAGTGGCTATCAAACGAACGCAATACGGGCCAGGTTTGAAAATTAAGAAAAAGTACCTGGGACCGTATAAGGTGTTGCAGGTCAACGGCCAGAACCGTTACGACGTCATCCGAGTCGGAGAAGGTCCAAAGATGATGACTACTGCGGCCGATTTTATGAAAATGTACCGATGTGACTCTTCGGAGGCCGAAGATGAGTAGGAATAGCCGAATGTGGGAAGTGAGATTAAAGATCTCGCGCTATGGTGTGAAACTAGCATGAGGCAGTGTATTAACGAAAAAAAGAAAGACGGAAGAATAAAAGACGAGAGAAGAGGACTTCGACTTGAGACGTCATGACGTATAGATGTATTTTCTTTGATCTGCTTTTCCATAATAAATTAACTGATATTCTGATATTAAACCTGTGATTCGTGATTTCACCCGAACCTCGGAAACGAAATCCTACATACATGTCATAAGAACAACTCTAATATATGTCTATTTGCGTTTCCTCGTCATTCATGTCATCAAACTTGTATTGTATCGCCGAGTTCAGACGAGTTTATAAGAAATGGAGGACGATTTTGTACTTTAAAACGAACAATGGATGAGAAATAGGTCAACAATTATAATGAGCAAATTCTTAAGTTTTGGGATGCCAATATGGATATACAACCATGCGGATCAAACGAATCTATGGCCTATTACATCGCTAAATATATTTCGAAGACAGAACCATCTGATATAAATAAAAGTGTAGCTCAAGCTATCCGTCAAATTCTTCAAGATGAAACCAACATTGCAAAGAAGCTTTTCAAATCATGCATGCGAATTTTGAAAGAGCGACAAGTTTCTGCATCGGAATGTGTTTATCGGCTCTGTCACCTGCCACTTCGTTCAGGTTCAATAAAGTGTGTGTTCTTGAATACAAGAAAGCCAGATTAGAGATATCGAGTATTGAGATTTGAGGATAATCAAGCAGTTGGACTTTGCCCAAACTTATTTGAACGATATGCTAATCGTCCAAGACAACAAGAACAGGGTTGTGATTTCCCAAATATGTGCCTACCTGAATTTGTGATGAATTTTGAGCCATTTTATGCAAAGACAGCAGGGGACAGTAAAGAAAGAATTGACGCAGAAAAGGAAGAACAACCAACAAGAAAAAGACTCTCAAATCTGACAAACAACACTAAAATGGAAATCAGAAACGTTTCAGCTGTTGTACGAGTGCCATATTTTCAAATGTTGACGGACCCAGAAGATTATTTTTATAGTTTGCTCGTACAATACGTACCATTCTACTTTGAAGGTGAATTAATTGATGAGCATAACAATGCACGCGAAGCTTTTCTTGCTCGAGAAGAGCAATTGAGACAAACAAATGTATACCTTGAAATACATCGTGCAAGAGATAGACAACTTGAGATTGCTTTTTGTCGGGCACATGCTTTCAATCTTCTTGAAAATCCAGAAGACATTGGTGAGGTAGAACTTGAACATGAAGTTACTGAACAGGCGATGACAAATGAGCAGTTTCTAAACATGTATACTGCAATGAATTTACGACAGCGAGAATTATTCAACACCATAACTCGTAGTATCCATGACCAAATGAATGGAAGTTTGAATCGCATTAGAATATTTGTTACCGGAGGTGCTGGAGTTGGCAAAACATTCACATTTAATGCACTAAAAGAACAGGTCAATCGCTGTTATGGTAAGAAGGCAGTTAAAAATCGTGCATTGACTGGTGTAGCAGCACGACTTGTTGGTGGATAAACACTACACACGTTATTTAAATGACCAGTTGAGAAAGACGGCAAAATGGTAGGAAATTTGCCGCAACACACTGGTAACTATTTAAAAATCTTGCGAAATCAGTGGAAAGACATAGAATTTATGTTCATCGATGAGATTTCAATGGTCCCATACGAAATGTTGTGCATGATTGATTGTAGATTGCGACAACAGAAAAAGAAGGAAATTGAATCTTTTGGTGGCATCAACATTATGGTTTTTGGAGATTTGTTTCAGTTGCCACCTATTCGAGGAGCTCAGGTATTTCACCAACCTGAAAAATTTATTCCGGCAACTCATTTGTGGAGACTCTTTAGCCTTGTTGAGTTGACAGAGAACATGCGACAAGGTGGTACAACATTTGCCGATCTCTTGAATTCTCTACGTGTTGGTGAGTCGAAGGCCACTTATTTTGCTCTGTTAGACTCGAAAGTACTAACAGAGGTATCTGGCGATTTTGATTTGGATAGAGCAATTCGCATATATCTAACTCGTGCACAAGTTGATGCACACAACACAGCTGTTCTTGATCGATATCGGGCCCAAGCTGTGCGAGTTTTCAGAATTCGGTCTCAAGATGTTCTAATAGAAGCCACAAGAAATGCGGATAATGTGAACATAGACACCATTGTATCAGGTGATATCAACAAGACTCTAGGACTGCAAACGGAGTTAGAAATTTTCAACGGAGCAAGAGTGATCCCAGTGGACACAGTAATGTTGCAGCAATGTAAAGGCAATGTTACCGTTTGTAACATGTAACATTATATGGACGTTACATGTAAGTTACAATTTCCTACTCAGCAATGTAATAATGTTATATAACAGTGATGTAACGTTATGTAACAGTTATATAACAGTTATGTAACAGTTACGTAACAGTTATGTAACTGTTTCACGTTACCGTAACTAGAATTAATTGTTGTTAAACATGTTATACAAAATATATAGCTCTTGCAAAATAATGTAATATGCATAGTTTACCGGCCCGAAAAAGAGATTCATAGAAAAAAAAATCTGCACGAATTGTCTGATCTAACTTTTCTCAGAGACCGGGAATCGAACCCTCGACCCCACCCACCATCCTACCTATCTACCTAACACGCTACCGATTACGCTACCGACTACTTATAAATTCTCTCTACTTGTATAATATATGAATGCTGGAGTGCCGAAAAAGTAATAGTAGTATAATAATGGTAGTAAAATAATAATAATAATAATAATAATAATAAAATTATAATAGCATATGCATTTGAATGAGCAATAAACCATGAAAGTCGTTTTTTTTTATTTGCGAGTTCGAATCCACTGACCCCTCATAAGTTATGTAAACTTTATTCCAGAATACCTGAACCCTCATAACTTAAGTGATCCTTCAGAACTTACGTTACCCTTCATAACTTAATTTCAGAGCGTCTAACCCCTCATAAGTTATGTAAGCCCTCAAAACAAGTTTGAAAAAACTGTGACCTCTCATAAGTTAAGTGACCTCTCATAACTTAATTTCAGGGCCTCTGACCCCTCATAAGTGCCATGTGAACTCTCAAAACTTTATTCCAAAATACCTGACCCCAAATAACTCGAGTGACCCCTCATAACTTAATTTCGTGACCCCTGACCCCTTGTAGTAAAAATGTTCGAAATTTCATATCTTTTTTTACAGTGTCACTTCTATGGTATATTGCCGCAATATAACATATGTTACATTACTGTAATGTAACAAGGTTATATAACAGTTATGTAACCTGCATGTAACAAATGTTACATAACATGTTACTTGCACGTTACATAATAGCAACGATACATAGGAATAACATCGCCTAGGCTTCATGCAGAATATAACATGTAACTTCCATGTTATATTGCCGCAATATAACATATGCTACGTTACTGTAATGTAACAAAGTTATATTGTCGCAATATAACATATGTTACATTGCTGTAATGTAACAAAGTTATAATGCAGTTATGCAACCTACATGTAACGAATGTTACATAACATTGTTACTTGCACGTTATATAACAGCAACGTTACACAGGGATAACATTGTAACATTACATGTAACTTCCATGTTACATTGCGACAACATAACGTGTTCACTGGGATGCTTCGCTCAAACATTAATATAGAGCAAGGACTTGTAAATGGCGCGATGGGCACTATAACTGAAATTGGTTGGCCATTATTTCGTCGTGATCAGATCTACGATACCGACATTCCATCTGTTCGTATCGACTTTGGCAGAGATGGAATTCACTTAATCAAGCCAAAATCAACACAGTTTTCGGCACTTCGAAACTGTGGAACAATAGAGCGAACACAGCTCCCACTAATACTATGCTGGGCCTGCACAGTTCATAAAATGCAAGGATGTACTGTGGACCATGCAGTTGTATAACTCGCATCTGCACTATTTGTTAAAGGACAGGCATATGTCGCATTCAGGGATCGGCAAAAAAAAAATTACCATTTTCCATTTTTCAATTGACGAAAAATCGCTAATTTAAAAAGATGAAATACCAATTGATGAAAAATTGAAATTATACGAAATTGTATTTTCAATTATCCAAATAATCGATAATTGGTCGAAAAATAATATCAATTATTCGCAAATGATTAATGGGAAAAAATAAATTCCCAATTATCTCAGTAATCGGTAATTGGTCAAAAAATAATATCAATTAATCAGAAAATGTGTAATTGGTTTGAAAATATTTCCAATTATCCGAATAATCGGCAATTGGTAAAATTAAAATATCAATTAATCAGGAAATGGGTAATTGGTTGGAAAATATTCTCAATTATCTGAATAATCGCGAATTTGTCGAAAAATAATATGAATTTTCAGAAAAATTATTAATTGGTTTGAAAATATTCTCAATTACCCAAATAATCGTCAATTGATCGAAAAACAATGTCGATTTTTCAGAAAAATGGGTAATTGGTTTGAAAATATTCTCAATTACCCGAATAATCGTCAATTGATCGAAAAATAATGTCGATTTTTCAGAAAAATGGGTAATTGGTTTGAAAATATTCTCAATTACCCGAATAATCGTCAATTGATCGAAAATAATGAAACACCAAGTAATTAACTTCTCGCTTTCTGAGATGTCCAGGTTGACCGCTGCGTATTTTTCGGAGTCCAGGTTGAGAGCTTCGTAGATGTCGGCGTCCAGGTCGACCGCCACGTAGTTTTCTGTGTCCAGGTCGACAGCTTCGTAGTTGTCGGTGTCCAGGTCGACCGCTGCGTAGTTGTCGGTGTCCAGGTCGACCGCTGCGTAGTTGTCGACGTCCAGGTCGACCGCTACGTAGTTTCCGGTGTCCAGGTCAACAGCTTCGTAGTTGTCGGTGTCCAGGTCGACCGCGGCGTAGTTGTCGACGTCCAGGTCGACCGCTACGTAGTTTTCGGTGTCCAGGTCGACAGCTTCGTAGTTGTCGGTGTCCAGGTCGACCGCGGCGTAGTTGTCGACGTCCAGGTCGACCGCTACGAAGTTTTCGGTGTCCAGGTCGACAGCTTCGTAGTTGTCGGTGTCCAGGTCGACCGCTGCGTAGTTGTCGACGTCGAGGTCGACCGCTACGTAGTTTTCGGTGTCCAGGTCGACAGCTTCGTAGTTGTCGGTGTCCAGGTCGACCGCTGCGTAGTTGTCGACGTCCAGGTCGACCGCTACGTAGTTTTCGGTGTCCAGGTCAACAGCTTCGAAGTTGTCGGTGTCCAGGTCAACCGCTGCGTAGTTGTCGACGTCCAGGTCGACCGCTACGTAGTTTCCGGTGTCCAGGTCGACCGCTGCGTAGTTGTCGGTGTCCAGGTCGACCGCCCCGTAGTTTTCGGTGTCCAGGTCGACAGCTTCGTAGTTGTCGGTGTCCAGGTCGACCGCTGCGTAGTTGTCGACGTCCAGGTCGACCGCTACGTTGTTTTCGGTGTCCAGGTCGACCACGGCGTAGTTTTCGACGTCCAGGTCGACCGCTACGAAGTTTTCGGTGTCCAGGTCGACAGCTTCGTAGTTGTCGGTGTCCAGGTCGACCGCTGCGTAGTTGTCGACGTCCAGGTCGACCGCTACGTAGTTTTCGGTGTCCAGGTCGACAGCTTCGTAGTTGTCGGTGTCCAGGTCGACCGCTGCGTAGTTGTCGACGTCCAGGTCGACCGCTACGTAGTTTTCGGTGTCCAGGTCAACAGCTTCGTAGTTGTCGGTGTCCAGGTCAACCGCTGCGTAGTTGTCGGTGTCCAGGTCGACCGCCGCGTAGTTGTCGACGTCCAGGTCGACAGCTTCGTAGTTTTTGGTGTCCAGGTCGACCGCTGCGTAGTTGTCGACGTCCAGGTCGACCACTACGTAGTTTTCGGTGTCCAGGTCGACAGCTTCGTAGTTGTCGGTGTCCAGGTCGACCGCGGCGTAGTTGTCGACGTCCAGGTCGACCGCTACGTAGTTGTCGGTGTCCAGGTCGACCGCTGCGTAGTTGTCGACGTCCAGGTCGACCGCTACGTAGTTTCCGGTGTCCAGGTCAACAGCTTCGTAGTTGTCGGTGTCCAGGTCGACCGCGGCGTAGTTTTTGGTGTCCAGGTCGACCGCTACGTAGTTTTCGGTGGCCAGGTCGACAGCTTCGTAGTTGTCGGTGTCCAGGTCGACCGCGGCGTGGTTGTCGACGTCCAGGTCGACCGCTACGTAGTTTTCGGTGTCCAGGTCGACAGCTTCGTAGTTGTCGGTGTCCAGGTCGACCGCTGCGTAGTTGTCGACGTCCAGGTCGACCGCTACGTAGTTTTTGGTGTCCAGGTCGACAGCTTCGTAGTTGTCGGTGTCCAGGTCGACGCCCCGTAGTTTTTGGTGTCCAGGTCGACCGCTACGTAGTTTTCGGTGTCTAGGTCGACAGCTTCGTAGTTGTCGGTGTCAAAGTCGACCACTGCGTAGTTGTCGATGATATAATTTTTCAAAAAGAATAACTTATCATAGAATAATTTATCAATATCAAATTTAATATCAAAATGAATATCTATTTCATAAAAATGTTTCTTTCTTTTTTTCTTTTTCTAAAAATTCGCTTTAATTAATGATTTAATGGAATCCTTCTTTCGTCCTTTCTTTTTTTAAAAATTCTCTCCCATTAAAAATTTGATCAAGTTGATATCAAATTTCATTTCTCTTATAATCCACTTTTTAATCGACTTGATATTCAATTTGATATGGATTTAATAATAAATCTTCTTTCTTTCTGTAGAAATTCTTTCTAATTAAATATTTGATCTAAACAAATAACTTATCACAGAATAAATTATCAATATTGAATTTGATATCAACTTCGTATCAAATTTCGTTGAAAATTTATTTTTTTCGAGAAATGATTTAATTAGACAGAATTTCTAAAGAAAGGAGAAAGAAATTTTATTAAACTGATATCAAGTTTATGTTATCGAGTTTATGTTAAACTGATGTCAAGTTTATGATATCAAAACTACGCAGCGGTCGACCTAGACGCCGACAAATACGCAGCGGTCGACATGGACACCGAAAATCACGAAGCTGTCGACCTGGACACAAAAAACTACGAAGCTGTCGACCTGGACGCCGACAACTACGGAGCGGTCGACCTGGACGCCGACAACTACGCAGCGGTCGACCTGGACACCGAAAACTATGTAGCGGTCGACCCGGACGTCGACAACTACGCAGCGGTCGACCTGGACACCGAAAACTACGTAGCGGTCGACCTGGACGTCGACAACTACGCAGCGGTCGACCTGGACACCGACAACCACGAAGCTGTTGACCTGGACACCGAAAACTACGTAGCGGTCGACCTGGACGTCGACAACTACGCAGCGGTCGACCTGGACACCGACAACTACGAAGCTGTCGACCTGGACACCGAAAACTACGTAGCGGTCGACCTGGACACGTAAAACTACGGGGCGGTCAACCTGGACACCGACTACTACGCAGCGGTCGACTTGGACACCGAAAACTACGTAGCGGTCGACCTGGACGTCGACAACTACGAAGCGGTCGACCTGGACACCGACAACTACGAAGCTGTCGACCTGGACACCGAAAACTTCGTCGCGGTCGGCCTGGACGTCGACAACTACAATAGTGAAGGAAGAATCGGCTGCGATTCGGCCAGTGGGTCCAAATTTTTTTGGTATAACGTTTCGATCCTAATTCGGATCCTCTTCAGATTTATTATTTCTAAAATTACATTCTTTTTTGTCTTATTTTGTATGATATGTTTTACATTATAAGCTTAAATGTTATGTGTCATGACTGACCTGAATTTGTACGGGTAATTTTTTTGGTCATTTAATGAATCTTGGATAATATTCATTATGAATTTATTGTATAAAGACGGGTCATTTTTTTGTGATCCTTGGTGTCTGTGAGAGGGAGGATTTTGATATTTCATTGCTTAGTTTATGTTTTTTGTGAGACTTTTGTGTATGTGTTATTCACCTATGAATTTCATGTTTGATAATTTCCAAGATTCATTTTTGATCAAAATTAACCGTTTTCATTACATGGCGATTCGAGAGCTAAGTAGCGACTGAGTATTGAGGCGAGTGAGGAGGTATTTATATTGATGGGGTAGTGTGATTGAGTATTGAAGAGTGGGGGTGGTTTTTCATGGTTGGGGAAGTTTGCCGTTAGTGATTTTTCTTGCCGGACTGGTTATGTTAACCAGTTTTGGATCGGGTTTAAATTGATAACTGTTAGATTTGGCAATGAATTTTCAATTGATGGATGGTGATTTGAGGTTTTCCCGTTATTTTTTTGAGTATTATTAAATTATTGAATTATATATGCTGCTTAGTTTGTCGATGTCGGTTCTAAAATTGATTGCTTTGGGGTGTGCTTTAATTTGTATCATTTCCAGAATTAATCGCTTTTTGAGCAATTTTTCATAATTTGAAATTTTAACGTCGTCAAATTTAAAATTGTGTTTTAGTTCTATTCCGTGTTTTGCTAACGCTGTATTTATTGTTTTAGTATGTTTTGGACTATTTTTGTGTTCATTGATTCTCGTTTTTAGGTATCTTTTTGTTTGTCCGTCGACAACTACGCCGCGGTCGACCTGGACACCGACAACTACGAAGCTGTCGACTTGGACACCGAAAACTACGTAGCGGTCGACCTGGACATCGACAACTACGCAGCGGTCGACCTGGACACCGAAAACTACGCAGCGGTCGACCTGGACACCGACAACTACGAAGCTGTCGACTTGGACACCGAAAACTACGTAGCGGTCGACCTGGACATCGACAACTACGCAGCGGTCGACCTGGACACCGAAAACTACGCAGTGGTCGACCTGGACACGTAAAACTACGGGGCGGTCGACCTGGACACCGACAACTACGCAGCGGTTGACCTGGACACCGGAAACTACGTAGCGGTCGACCTGGACGTCGACAACTACGCAGCGGTCGACCTGGACACCGAAAACTACGAAGCTGTTGACCTGGACACCGAAAACTACGTAGCGGTCGACCTGGACGTCGACAACTACGCAGCGGTCGACCTGGACACCAACAACTACGAAGCTGTCGACCTGGACACCGAAAACTACGTAGCGGTCGACCTGGACGTCGACAACTACGCAGCGGTCGACCTGGACACCGACAACTACGAAGCTGTTGACCTGGACACCGAAAACTACGTAGCGGTCGACCTGGACGTCGACAACTACGCAGCGGTCGACCTGGACACCGACAACTACGCAGTGGTCGACCTGGACACCGACAACTACGAAGCTGTCGACCTGGACACCGAAAACTACGCAGCGGTCGACCTGGACGTCGACAACTACGCAGCGGTCGACCTGGACACCAAAAACTACGAAGTGGTCGACCTGGACGTCGACAACTACGCAGCGGTCGACCTGGACACCGACAACTACGAAGCTGTCGACCTGGACATCGAAAACTACGTAGCGGTCGACCTGGACACCGACAACTACGTAGCTGTCGACCTGGACGTCGACAACTACGCAGCGGTCGACCTGGACACCAAAAACTACGTAGTGGTCGACCTGGACACCGACAACTACGCAGCGGTCGACCTGGACACCGACAACTACGAAGCTGTCGACCTGGACACCGAAAACTACGTAGCGGTCGACCTGGACACCGACAACTACGTAGCTGTCGACCTAGACACCGAAAACTACGTAGCGGTCGACCTGGACGTCGACAACTATGCAGCGGTCGACCTGGACACCGACAACTACGAAGCTGTCGACCTGGACACCGAAAACTACGTAGCGGTCGACCTGGACGTCGACAACTACGCAGCGGTCGACCCGGACACCGACAACTACGAAGCTGTCGACCTGGACACCGAAAACTACGAAGCTGTCGACCTGGACACCGAAAACTACGTAGCGGTCGACCTGGACGTCGACAACTACGCAGCGATCGACCTGGACACCGAAAACTACGTAGCGGTCGACCTGGACAAAGACAACTACGCAGCGGTCGACCTGGACACCGAAAACTACGAAGCTGTCGACCTGGACACCGAAAACTACGTAGCGGTCGACCTGGACACCGACAACTACGAAGCTGTCGACCTGGACACCGAAAACTACGTAGCGGTCGACCTGGACGTCGACAACTACGCAGCGGTCGACCTGGACACCGACAACTACGAAGCTGTCGACCTGGACACCGAAAACTACGAAGCTGTCGACCTGGACACCAAAAACTACGGGGCGGTCGATCTGGACACCGACAACTACGAAGCTGTCGACCTGGACACCGAAAATTACGTAGCGGTCGACCTGGACGTCGACAACTACGCAGCGGTCGACCTGGACACCGAAAACTACGTAGCGGTCGACCTGGACAAAGACAACTACGCAGCGGTCGACCTGGACACCGAAAACTACGAAGCTGTCGACCTGGACACCGAAAACTACGTAGCGGTCGACCTGGACGTCGACAACTGCGCAGCGGTCGACCTGGACACCGACAACTACGAAGCTGTCGACCTGGACACCGAAAACTACGTAGCGGTCGACCTGGACGTCGACAACTACGCAGCGGTCGACCTGGACACCGACAACTACGAAGCTGTCGACCTGGACACCGAAAACTACGAAGCTGTCGACCTGGACGTCGACAACTACGCAGCGGTCGACCTGGACACCGACAACTACGAAGCTGTCGACCTGGACACCGAAAACTACGAAGCTGTCGACCTGGACACCGAAAACTACGTAGCGGTCGACCTGGACGTCGACAACTACGCAGCGGTCGACCTGGCCACCGAAAACTACGTAGCGGTCGACCTGGACGTCGACAACTACGCAGCGGTCGACCTGGACACCGAAAACTACGCAGCGGTCGACCTGGACACCGACAACTACGAAGCTGTCGACCTGGACACAGAAAACTACGTGGCGGTCGACCTGGACGCCGACATCTACGAAGCTCTCAACCAGGACTCCGAAAAATACGCAGCGGTCAACCTGGACATCTCAGAAAGCGAGAAGTTAATTACTTGGTGTTTCATTATTTTCGATCAATTGACGATTATTCGGGTAATTGAGAATATTTTCAAACCAATTACCCATTTTTCTGAAAAATCGACATTATTTTTCGATCAATTGACGATTATTCGGGTAATTGAGAATATTTTCAAACCAATTACCCATTTTTCTGAAAAATTGACATTATTTTTCGATCAATTGACGATTATTCGGGTAATTGAGAATATTTTCAAACCAATTACCCATTTTTCTGAAAAATCGACATTATTTTTCGATCAATTGACGATTATTTGGGTAATTGAGAATATTTTCAAACCAATTAATAATTTTTCTGAAAATTCATATTATTTTTTGACCAATTGGCGATTGATTATTCAGATAATTGAGAATATTTTCCAACCAATTACTCATTTCCTGATTAATTGATATTTTTATTTTACCAATTGCCGATTATTCGGATAATTGGAAATATTTTCAAACCAATTACACATTTTCTGATTAATTGATATTTTTTGACCAATTACCGATTACTGAGATAATTGGGAATTTATTTTTTCCCATTAATCATTGGCGAATAATTGATATTATTTTTCGACCAATTATCGATTATTTGGATAATTGAAATTTTTTTTTTTCCTTTAACCACTTTTGGGTAATTGAAAATTCGGATTTTAAAATTATCAATTTTCAAAAAATTGATAATATTTACCGAAAATGCGCTTGAAAATATCATTACTGCCGATCTCTGGTCGCATTAAGCCGTGTCAGATCATTGGCCGGATTAAGAATAGTGGAGCTCAATTGCTCAAAACTCGCCGGCAAGACACCGTGCAATGAAAATGCACTAAAGGAGATGGAAAGAATGCGACAACTAACACCTCCAGCACCATGAACAGAGTAATATGTTTAAAAATTTCATTTAATATTTTTGTTGGTAGGTAGATATAACCTTTCTCTATTTCAGATATGATGAGATCGAAAGAAACTAAAATAAATATGAAATTAGGAGTATCTCTCTATGATTATCTCATCAAAGTATTAAAAAAAAAATTCACTTACACAATTCTAAAAATCAGAAAATAAATTAAACAAATAATTTTTTTTTCAAAATACCACGTTTTTATAACGGACTAAAAAGTATAAAATAATTCGCCTAGGCTTCATGCAGAATCAAACAACATACACATTCCTAACCACTTACAAATTGTCCTGAAAATATGTCATTGCACATTTTTAATGGCTATTAAATTAAATGTGAGACTTAAAACGAAAAATGTGGGGCGCATGCAACAGATAATTAATGCATTAATAGTTCAGCTGTCAATTGGTATTGCACCGCAAGTAATGTGAACTGATAAATAAGTTCTCTCATTGATAGCGACGATGTATTCCATGCGCCCCACGTTTTCGTTTTAAATCTCACATTTATTTTAATAGCTATTAAAAATGTGCAATGACAAATTTTCAGGACAATCTGTAAGTGGTTAGAAATGTGCATGTTGTTTAATTCTGCATGAAGCCTAGGCAAATTATTTTATACTTTTTAGTCAGTTTTAAAAACGTGGTATTAAAAAAGAAAAATTTTATTTGTTTTTTTTCTTTTTTCAAGAGAAAAATAAACAATCTAACAACTTGTAACAATCAAATATGTTGTTCAACTGATTAATCCGTATAAAATCGTAAGAATAGTAAAAAAATTTCTATCTCCTTCTCACTTATCGCTATGTACATAGTCTATAAATTCGTTTCTTGTGAGAATACAATAAACATTCAAAAAATTTTGCGTACCCGAGACCCTTAATGTTAAAATCCTTATACACCACGGGTTAGGCGGAAGCGAAAATGAGAGACGTGATTTACAATTTGCTCTTCTTCTTGAGGGATTGCATGTAAAAATCTAGACCCATCTGTACCTTCGGATCTTTGACGTAATGTAGAAACGCAGCGGTATCCTCGTCCCGATTATTCGTCAGCCAAGCGATTCTGTCGCCGCGAAGATTCAGTTTCGTCGCGTTTCTCGCACGAGCTGAAACAATGACAATGATGATGCACAATAATGTATACGTTTTAGCGCTATACGAGAGTATTACCGGGAATATTTGCGAATGAATCTACAAAATTGCAGCACTTTGAGATTGCTTCTGACTTGTCAGCCGCAAGATCATCTACGAGACCGATTTTAAGGGCTTCTTGAGGTGAAAAGAGCGTTCCTCTGTAAAAAAAAAAGTCCGACCAAGCGTTAGATCTTTGATGTCTCATGTCGTTGGAAGAAAAGAGAAAAAAACTGAATGCCTCACCTCAAAAGGGCGGATTCAGCCTGACGATATCCGATCGTATCTATCATAGTGTTCATAAACCACTTTGGGGCGACTATACCCAGTCGTGTTTCGTTCAGTCCTATGGAATATTTTCCCTCTACCATTACTCTGTAATCGCACGACATGGCCAATAAGCATCCTCCGGCGGGGCTGGAACCCTGCGCGAGAAAATCAACATAAAAATTCGCTATTTATCCGTCGCTTCTTGATAATTTTTACGCATTAGTAATCCTCTCTATGAGCCAGTAACTCCCACAATTTTTGTTTCTTCATAAAGAAATCTTTGCAGATAAGAAGAAAAGTCATGAGGAAACGATGTGAAATTTCAAATTTCGAACTTTTTTTTTACTATCTGCAGATTTTCAGTGGAAAATTTAAAAACTGTAGTTTTACATCTTAAAATTTGCATATGACAGAGCGACCGCTGTATTTGCTAACTTCACGGAAAAAAGGAACAGTTAATATTACAGGGGGGCCCAGTTCGCATTGCACTCGGGAGGTAAGAAACAGCGGAAATCACAGCATAAACTGGATATAAAATAGGGTGACATATTTAATTTTACAGTGGAACACAGTAATGTAGATCCTCTCCTACCAAAATGATGACTTTTCCTGTGACACACTGAGATTTTGACAGTGTACACTGGCTTAATTACAATTTAGTATGTGAATTATTCAGTGTCACCAGTAAAAAAATTTTACTGTAGAATTTACATAAGATCACTGATTTTTTTCCTGCGCGTAACTGCAAGGGTTACAATGTACACTGTATTGAACATAGGATGATTCATTAAATTTTACAGTGTGACGCTGTAAATTCACTCTTCTTTCGACAGTTCATGACATTATCTGTGCACACTGAGGTTTTTACCGTGTACAATGGCTTATTTACAGGCTGGAGTTGTGGATAAACCAGTGTGCCCAGTAAAGAAATTTGACTGTAGAATTTACATGAAATCACTGAATTTGTTCCTGTATACAAACTGCAAGATACACAGTGTACACTGTATTGAATACAGAGTGAATCATTAAATTTTACAGTGTGGCGCAGTAATTTCTAGCGTGCACGTGCATTTTGTATGTTTATATACATCTTTTTATTTTCGCGCCACTGGATTCAGACAGTCAAAATGACAGTGTGACGCTGTGAATTTTATCAAGTGTTTGATCGTAATGGTGGTAACAAAGGGCTTGCCTCGCGCGTGCCACCGTGTCGTCAAGCGCTGTGGCAGTTAGTAGTGAGTGGTTCATCGGAGACGGAAAGAAAAAGGTTGTTCTTGTTCAATCTAATTTAACCTAATGTACTTAAATGTATTAATCTGTACAGTTTTTGCTTTTTATGTGTATGTGCGTATGATCAAACGTGTCATGTGTGTGTTGGGCTTATCTTTTTTCATTTCTGCGTATTTTTGTGCATGTGTGATTCACGAATTATCAAAAATTATAAAAAAAAATATCATCGTAGTTATATTCAGCAGCATCCTTGTCGAAATCGAACATGCAAATAACTTTTCGAGTTTTACTATCCTCACTTGATTTATCATTTCAACTAGGCTTCATTTCACGCTTAACATTGTCAATCGGAGGTCAATCGGTCAAGGTCTTTGAACGATCTTGAACATGGCAACTATCGACAATGTGCTCAATTCGGCGATGCCTTATTCGGTGGATTCACTGTAGGGTTCACAAAACTGGAGGGTTCACTTGGTCCATACTGAAAAAAGCAACGGTTGAAAACTGAAACTATATCAGTTGCTGCCGACTTTCTTCAACAGAGGATTTCACCATTGAAACACTTACGTGGGCACTGTCCATACAATAAACGCATTCATAGTATATAATACACATTAACACTGTAAACTTACGGATTTCATCAAGTTTATATTTCAGTGTTAAACTGTATAATTTACTTCGGACTGCACTGTATTTTGGATTATGCGTTCCAGTAAAAGAAACTGTGGGGTGGCTCCAGTCCAAAGAGGACAGTGCAGAAACTGTAATAATTCACTTTGAGCTCACTGCATTTTGAGCAGTTTATTTCAGTAAATATCGCTGTGCAATTCCTCGAGTCCAATGCGAACTGGGTAACCCCTGTATTTTTAACTGTTCCTTTTTTTCCGTGTTGAACTCAGTAAGCGATTTTCACGAAATTCGATCGCTTAAATTATCGGAACATATTTTTTTCGAATATTACAAAATTTTCGCTTTTTTGGAAAATACAGAATTCAATGAAACCCAAATCCTGCAAACGAATTTTGCCGAATCTCACACTTAAGGGAAAGTTACCGTCGAGAGGCATAAAAAATGCATGAATTTTGGGAATTTTTTTTAATATGAAATAAATACTGTTCGAAATGGGTTTAACGTATTACATTTTTCTATCAATGAAGAGTAAAACCCAATTTTATTTATAAAAAAATTAAACAAATTAAATTTTTTTTTTAAATGCCTCGTTTTTAAAACGGACTTGAAAGTATAAAATAATTTGCCTAGGCTTCATGCTGAATTAAACAACATACACATTTCTAACCACTTACAGATTGACCTGAAAATTTGTCATTGCAACAGATTATTAATGCATTAATAGTTCAGCTGTCAATTGGTATTGCACCGCAAATAATGTGAATTGATAAATAAGTTCTCTCATTGATAGCGACGATGTATTCCATGCGCCCCACATTTTTCGTTTTAAATCTCACATTTATTTTAATAGCTATTAAAAATGTGCAATGACAAATTTTCAGGACAATCTGTAAGTGGCTAGATATGTGTATGTTGTTTAATTCTGCAAGAAGCCTAGACAAATTATTTTATACTTTTTAGTCCGTTTTAAAAACGTGGTATTTAAAATTTTTTTTTTATTTGTTTAATTTATTTTCTGATTTTTAGAATTGTGTAAGTGAAATTTTTTTCTAATAGTTTGTTTTCCCAAGCGTCGCTTGCGTTGAGTCGCTGTCTCGTTTACCATAAGAAACTTTACTCAATAAAGACTATAAGAGACTTAAAATTTGGTTACGATTTCCTTACAGGAATTGAAGAATTGATGTTTGCATCTGTCAGCCAGATGTGGGTTATCAAGAAAATATAGCAAAAACAAAAACCCAAACCATTGCTATGGTAACCATTTCCGTACCAGTTTTTATTGAGATAATGATTAAATTATTAAAAAAAAATTATAATCACAATTATGATTTTTTTAAACATTTTCTTGCATTGTCATCCAATTCTGAGCTACGTTCAAAATTTCAAGTCTCTAGCTCATCGGGAAGTTAGTTTGAAATCAAATACAAAATTCCACCCGGCACAAGAAAGCGACCTAATAAAAACGTGGTAAAAAAATTCAAAATGGCGGCTCCAGCTCCCGCCAAATAAAGCCGTGCACGGCGTGTTCTGGTCTGCGCGGGGCGCTTCACAGCACTGTCAGTTCACCCGAGTTGAAAGCCGGTTGAAAGTGATCAAACTATATTAAATTTGGGGGGCCATACCGATTTTGGTTTTCGAAAAAACCTCTGAATATCAAAATCCCAGCGATTTGAAAAAATCCCAATTATTTTGCCGTTTTTTTTCGTTTAGTTGCTTCAACGAACGAAAAAACTATTTCTAAATAAATTTTTAACAAAAATCGCTTCCGTAAGTATATGGCCCCGCAAGTTTAATTTCCTTTCAATTGCGCAGAGATTCATGTGAATGTTCATTGGTTAAAGCTGTAGCGAGCACCCCGTGGGCTAAAAAATATTATTTCCAGAAGAATGCATTCAAGTTTGACATTATAAATAATCTTTAAAAATTTACTTTAAATATGAAAATACCCTTTGACCAACGTGTTCTAAAGACTTTAAAGATGCATATTATGTAAAAAAATACAAATCAAATTTTCCATCGGTATAAACGGTAACCTCCCCTTAAGTACCTTACATGTACTGAACTATTCATCTATACATTTTAGGCCCGATATCACGACATACACTGCAAAAAAATGTATGAAATTTGAAACATTTTTACGAGTGAACATTGAAAATTAATATCTCCGTATATGAAAATGGTTTTTATATACTTTTTCGCAATTTTAAGATACATTATTGGAAATTAATACACTCATGTCTTAAAATTACAATCAGTCACGGTGGAAAATGTCTTCAAATTTAATATAAAAAAGAATATTTATGAGAGCATCACGGTTTTTTTCAAACAGTTTTAAGGATTTACATAACGAATTAAGGGTCAGGGGCTCTGAAATTAAGTTATGAGGGGTTACTTAATTTATCAGGGGTCAGTAATCCTGGAATTAAATTTTGAGGCTTCACATAACCTACGAGGGGTCAGAAATTAAGTTATAAGGGATTACTCAAGTTGTGAGTATTTACTTAAATTATGAGAGGTCGGGTATATTCTGGAAAACAGTTTTGGGAGTTCACATAACTTGTGAAGAGTCAAGGGTCTTGAAATGAAGTTATGAAAAGTTACTTGACTCATGAGGGGTCAGGAATCCCGGAATTAATTTTGCAGCTTTACAAAATTTACAGGGGGTCAGGAGTCACGAAATTAAGTTATGAGGGGGAACTTGAGTTATAAGGGGTCACTTAAGTTATGAGGGGTGAGGTATTTTGGAATAAACTTTAGAGAGTTCACATAACTTATGAGGGGTTAGGGGCCCCGAAATTAAGTTATGAGAGGTCACTTAACTTACGAGAGGCCACGGTTTAGTTCAAACATGTTTTGAGGGCTTACATAACTTATGAGGGGTCAGGGGCTCTGAAATTAAATTATGAAGGGTCACTTCATTTATGAGAGATCAGGTATTCTGGAATAAAGTTTTGAGAGTCCACATAACTCATGAGGCGTTAGGGGCCCCGAAATTAAGTTATGAGAGGTCACAGTTTTATTCAAAACAGTTTTAAGGGTTCATGTAACTTATGAGAGGTCAGAAGCCCCGAAATTAAGTTATGAGGGGTCAGGGACCATAGAATTAACTTTTGCGACTTTGCATGATGTACCCCGTAGTAAAAAACTCCTTTGAATCGCCAATGGCAACCAATGGTCCTCATACGACTTCATTGGACAATGAATGGGGACCCATTGAGATTTCCGCATTTTTCAATGGCGTATAGGAACGACCATTGATCAGTGAATGGATATCCATTGAAAAGTCACCATTGCCCAATGACGTCCATTGGACAGCAAACGCGAATGAACCGAATCACCATTACTCAATAATGCCCATTGGAAAGCAAATGCTGATGGACCGAGCCATCAGCATTGCCCAATGGTGTCCATTTGAAGGCAAATGCTGATGAACGAAATGATCAGCTTTACCCAATGATGTCCATTGGGAAGTAAATGCGGATGAACTGAATGATCAGCATTACCCAAAGATGTCCATTGGAAACCGCGTCGCGTTAGTTCCGAGACTTGGCGCGAGATGTCGCAGGACGGCAACCCGCTAAACTCCCATACGGATTATGCGAAGAGTATGCTTATCTAGACGATTGTGAGCACGGAATATTAGCAGAAGTCGGTGTCCAAAAAATCCATGCAAGGAGTTCTTGCCGACTGATGCCCGTGGAATAATCCCTATCCCATTTGAAATGGGGAAGTCAATCCTCATTGGAAAATCCCTATTCGATTTCAAATGGGGAATTCAATGGCGAAAATGTCCTTGGGCAATTCGGCATTCACCTCCATTGGTTATTTTGGCAATGGGGAATGAATGGCGATTTTTCAATAGCGACGACGCGAGTTTTTTACTAAGAGACGAGGCATCAGGGATCGCGAAATTAAGTTATGAGGGGTAACGTAAGTTCCGAGAAATCACTGAAGTTATGAGGGTTCACGTATTCTGGAATAAAGTTCACGTAACTTATGAGGGGTCACGGGATTCGAATTCGCAAATCAAAAACCAACTTTCATGGTTTATTGCTCATTCAAAAGCATATACGATTATATTATTTCGGTACTCCAGCATTCATATATCATACAAGTAGAGGGACTTCACGAGTAGTCGATAGCGTAATAGGTAGCGTGTTAGGTAGATAGGTAGGATGGTAGGCAGGGTCGAGGGTTCGATTCCCGGTCTCAGAGAGAAATTAGATCGGGCTATTTGTGAAGATTTTTGTTTTTTTTCTGTGAATCTCTTATTGGGGTCGGTAAACTATGAATATTAAATTATTTTGCAAGGGCTATATATTTTTAATAACATGTTTAACAACAATTAATTTAGCTACGGTAACGTAATTTTCATGAAATGAATATGAAAATTCAGACATGTATTGTGATTTTAAAATAACCGCGTATATTAATTTTAATACACATTTTTTGAATAATAATATACCTGAAATTGAAATATCAATGGCATGTATATGATTTTTCATATACATCAGTATTTTAAAATTCAACTGCATACTTTAACACTGTAAAAAATTTCTTTCTGAAAATTAATACACCGCACTGTGGGCAGAATCACAGAAAAATCGGCAAAACCCAAAAATTGAGTGTTCTCATTTCGTATTTCTATGTATGTCATTTCAAAGACCAGGTATTTGTACGCCCTATTGTAAAAGGACCGCTCCCTACCCTTCGCGGTACTCGACTTACGACAGTCTGAACTCGACCGTTCGAGAGTGAAGAACGTAGCGATTTTGTACGCTGAAATTTTCGATTCGCGCAAAGTGAAATATATTTTGTTCTACGCTACCGATTTCAAATCGGTAAAATGGGAGATAATCTTGAAGGTATGTAGAATATTATCATGTCAAATAGTTTTTTGAAATTTGAAATATTGTATGTATAAAAGAGTGTTCAATGTATGCATTTTAAGCAAGCTTGTAAATTTATTTTTCCAAAAGAAGTATAAAAATAGTTGTGATCCCAGGAGATCCCAGACTTTTGAACATTGTAGCCTATTGATAATGTTATTAAGATTAGAATTTATAAAAAAAATTCTGCAGATTGTTGCATATCTGGCTTTGGGAACCGGAATTCTCATGTCGCGCAACGCTTGGCTTCTTTGTTCAGGCTGGGCGCATAGTCCCCAGCAGGTAAACGTATACCTGCTGGGGACAATAGCCGGTCCTTGTGGAATATAAAATAATTTTCTACCCAGTGATCTATTCGTAAAGAGTCATGATTCATGTAACGGGTGTTCAAAATGTTACAATAATTTATTCTATCATTTACAATTAGATTAAAATTTTTCCCATGAACACATTCATTTTTAGTAAATGTTTATCATACTTGTTTTATTCTAGGTTCACGTGCCATGGATTACACGTGCACTTATCAGGATATTTTTGGAATGATTAAGGAGAAATTTAAATTGTGCCTGGATGAGCAACTTCAGATTTTTGAGGAAAAAATTACTCTTGAGTCATCCGAATCTTTCACGATTGACAACAATGAAAAGGATTCATTAAAAAAATTACTTTGTAATATCAAAAGTAGATGGCTCGAAGTGCACAGAAGCCACGATGCATTTTTTAAAAAAAATGAAAAATGGTTGCAAACTTCAATAACTATTTTGGTAATTAATTTTATTGATGTTTCGAAAACTCGAGTTATGGGTCAAGATGTATAGTATAACGCTCGCGCTATTTTTTTCAGAATTGTACGAAACCAATTGGAGAGCCATCAACTTCGGGTGTATCTGGGCGACCTCGAAAATTGAGTTTCGAAGAGTCGAGTGAACGTACCAAGAAAAGAAGGGCTTTAGAAGTCAGTGAAAAGCATTGCGTGGAGGAATTAAGTTTGGCCACCAGGATGAGACTCAGTTCTGCAGGATTAAACGATGCTGCCACTATTTTAAAAAACATCACAACAAAATCTCCCTCAAGAGCTGCGAGATACCGAACAGCATATGAATCGTCGATAGATCCACGGCTAGTTGAGATGTCTGGAGATGAAGCACTGATAGATTTTGTAAATGCAAAACTAACAAAACAGCAATACATAGACATCAGGCGATCTTTGAGAAATAAAAAAGTTGCTATTTATCCATCGTACGCAAAAGTCGTTGCTGCTAAAAATCGTTGTTACCCTTCAGATATAACGGTAACTGAGACTTTAGCCGAAGTGAAATTACAGTCTTTGATTGATCACACTTGCGACAGAATTCTAAAGTTGCAAACTGACGTAATTAACTCTTTGCGCCCTGAAGAATCGAAGAATTTAAGACTAATTTGTAAATGGGGTTGTGATGGAAGCTCTGGGCACAGTGAATACAAACAAAAGTTTACGAATGCTGAGAGTTCTGATGCGAGTATATTTTTAACGTCTTTAGCTCCATTGCAAATTTTAGGATCGGATATCTCAAAAAAAGAATTCGTCCTTTGGAAAAATCCCAGGCCCTCATCTCCACGGTATTGTCGCCCTATTAGAATTCAATTTTTAAAAGAAACTGTGTCGTCAACGATTCAGGAACGGCAACACGTTGATAATCAGATCGAGTCTCTCACCCCTTTTACGACATTTATTGACGGGAAGGAAGTTACTGTTAAATACGAGCTGTATTTCACTATGATTGACGGCAAAGTTTGCAACTCCGTGACAAATACAAAATCCGCAATGCGTTGCTATATATGCAATCTCACATCATCGCAATTTAATGACATAGAGCTGATGAAAACTGTAGACCTTGACAGAACTCGACTCGAACTTGGATTATCAACGTTGCATGCGTGGATCCGTTTTTTTGAGTGCTTCTTCCACATCGGCTATAAAATCGGTGTTCACAAGTGACAAACTCGAAAAGATGAAGAAAAAAAAGTAGTTGCTGAGCGAAAACGAGTTATTCAAGCCGCATTCAAGAAAGAGTTGCATCTTGATGTTGATAAACCGAAACAAGGGTTTGGTAGCAGTAACGACGAAAACACTGCGCGACGTTTTTTCGAAAATACTCAAATTTCATCAAGAATTTTGGGTTTGGACGAGAATATTATGAAAAGATTCCACATAATATTGCAAGTTCTTTCAAGTGGCTTTGCCGTAAATGTAACTGCTTTCAAACAATATAGTCTTGAAACCGCCGAAATGTTCGTAACTTTGTATTCTTGGTACTGTATGCCAACTACGGTTCACAAAGTTTTGATTCACGGTCCTTTGATAATTGAATGGTCCCCGCTTCCTATCGGGCAAATGTCAGAAGACGCACAGGAAGCCCGTAACAAGGATATCAAAAAATATCGCGAGTGTTTTGCTCGAAAACACTCGAGAACAGCGACCATGCAAGACGTTTTCAATCGACTCCTCTTAACTTCAGATCCGTACATATCGAGCATGGGCAAGCAGTATCCGAAAAAAGCAAAAAGTTTATCACCAGAAGCATTGCAACTTTTGCTCTGTACCGATAGTTCTCGCGATAAGTATGGTTTAGGTGAATTAATGGAATACACGAGTGACGAATCAGAATCCACCAATTCCTCTGACGACGGCGATCGCGATTCCGACGCTGACGATTATGATTAATATTGAAATCAGGAATAATTATTAATAATTAATATTATTATTATTATTATTAATTATTAATTATTCTATGTAACGCACGTATTATTTTCGGTAAAATTTAATTCGTTAAGTGTCGATTGCTGTTTCAAATGTATTTAGCAATAAAATTCGTTAAAAATGATTTATAACTAATTTTCCGAAATTATTTGAAAACTTTCCCTCACTTCCAGACAATCGTTTTGTTTTCCCCAAATCTCATTCAAAATTTATAAAAAACAACCTTCAAAACACAAAAATTGATTTCTGATAGCAAAAGTTGCTTATGAGTAAGATAAAAATATATTTTCGGTTCGCCATTTTGTTTTTTTCGAAATTTTGATTCAGGATTTTCAATAAGTGACTTTTAAACCGCAAATTTACCGATCCCTACACAAATCGGATGCTTTTTAGTAATGCAGATAGTCACTTCCGGTCCGCCATTTTGTTTTTTCGAAATTTTGATTAGAGATTTTCAATAAGTGACTTTTAAACCGCAAATTTACCGACCCCTACTCAAATCGGATTCTTTTTAGTAACGCAGATAGTCACTTCCGGTCCGCCATTTTGTTTTTTCGAAATTTTGATTCAAGATTTTCAATAAGTGACTTTTAAACCGCAAATTTACCGATCCCTACTCAAATCGGATGCTTTTTAGTAACGCAGATAGTCACTTCCGGTCTGCCATTTTGTTTTTTCAAAATTTGGATTTGAGATTTTTAATCAGTGACTTTTAAACCGCTAATTTACCGATCCCTACTCAAATCGGATTCTTTTTAGTAACGCAGATAGTCACTTCCGGTCCGCCATTTTGTTTTTTCGAAATTTTGATTCCAGATTTGAAATCAGCGAGGTTAAAAACTTAAGAATCACCATTGCATTTTTCAGTACGCACATCGGCCTAGTTTTGCCGATTTTTCTGTGAATCTACCCACAGTGCACCGGTGTAGGAATTTCGAATGCATAAACCGTATATGAATTTTCATATGAATATGCATAAGGAAATCAAGATGCTCGTTATTTAAAAATGATGCACAATGTATTAAATTTCATATACACCTTCGTTATTTATATAATGAATAGATATTACTTTTAAAAACTTACAGTGGTTCAATTAATATACAAAAGCATTGTTGTTTTCAAGATAAAGTTTATGAAAATTGCTGTATTCGGTTAAAAATATATTCATATATTCATATATATTCATGTATTCATATATTAAATGAATCAAACGGTGTTTTTAAAAATCGCAAGTGGTATATTAAATTTCATATACATATTCCGTGAGTATTAGATCACAGGATATTATTTTTTAAAATTTGGTATTGTCTGGTTAATATACAAAAGTATTGTTGTTTTCAGGATGAAGTTTACGATAATTGCTGTATACGGTTAGAAAAAATAAATTACTTTCGTATATTAAATTAATCAAATGGTGTTTTTAAAAATCGCAAGGGGTATATTAAATTTCCTATACCACCGTGTATTAATATTCAAGTCACGGTATATTAAATTTCATGTACCACCGTATAGTAATTTTCAAGTCACGGCATATTAAAAACTATATTGATTTATTTATTCTTACAGGAATTTCGTTCATGAAATTTACTGAACGAAGAAATGTTGAAATTAATATACGCAAGTATATGAAAATTACGTTACCGTAGCTGTAATTAATTGTTGTTAAACATGTTCTAAAAAATATTTTGCGCTTGCAAAATAATTTAATATGCATAGTTTACCGGCCCTAAAAATAGATACATAGAAAAAAAAAGAAAAATCGGCGGGAATTGGCCGATCTAATTTTTCTCCCTGACGGGGAATCGAACCCTCGACCCTGCCTACCATCTTACCTATCGCTCCTAACTACCTAACACGCTATCTATTACGCGATCGACTACTTATGAAGTTCCTCTAGTTTTATGATATATGAATGCTGGAGTGCCGAAATAGTACATTACGACACGAGTGCGATGAAACTTTTTCTGTCGAGTGTGAGTTTGCAGCATGAGCCGAAGGCGAATGTTGCAATCACGTGAGTTGAGAAAAAAATTCTTACACGAGTTTCGTTCAAAATTTTATTGCTCGAGTGCCTAAAGTGGGCACTTTACGCAAGAAGTGAAATGAAATTAATAATATATGCTTTTGAATGTGCGATAATCCATGAAAGTTGATTTTCGGATTTCTGAATTTGAATCCTCTGCCCCCTCATAATTTATGTGAACTTAATTCCAGAATACCTGAACACTCATATCTTAAGTGACCCCTCAGAACTTAAGTTACCCCTCATAACTTAATTCCAGAATTCGTGACCCCCATAATTTAATTGACCCCTCATAACTTAAAACTTAATTCCGGGATTAATTTATGATTCCCTCATAAATGAACTGACCCCCGCGCATAACTTAATTTCAGACCCCCTCATAAGTTATGTATACGTTCAAAACTTGGTTGAAAAAAACCGTTACCTCTCATAAGTTGAATGACCGCTCATAACTTAATTTCGATGTCCCTGACTCCTCATAACTTAAGTTGCTCCTGATAACTTAATTTTGTGACCGCTGACCCCTCGTAGGTTATATAAAGCCGCAAAACTTAATTTCACGATTCCTGACCCCTCATAAGTTAAGTTACCTCTCATAACTTAATTTCACGGCCCCTGACCCCGCATAACTTATGCGAACGCTCAAAACTTCATTCCAGAATACCTGACCCCTCATAACTCAAGTTGCCCCGCATAACTCAAGTTACCCTTCATAACTTAAGTTTGCGACCCCTAACCCAAAACACATCTAAGAAATATACAACACCGGTTTTTAATATTCATAGCGATATAGGTATTAAATTTCCAAAGTGGCTGTATTAATTATGAAATTAATACACCGGGTTCGCAAAATTCAAATCAACCTAGTAATTTTACTATAACAATTTTTATAATTCCATCATAGGTTTTGATTTTTAATATACCCTTGCATAAATTTCCAAAGGACTGATTGGAATATTCTGAAGAAAATTGTAATTTTTTGTTACCGATTGCAAGTAAATTCCAACAGCGTTGTGTTGTAATTTTCAAGCACCGGCAACGAAAATTTCTATGACTTTGTATATTAAAAACTAAAACACATCTAAGAAATATGCAAGACGGATTATGAATTTCCAAAGCAGGGGCGCATGACTATGAAATTAATATACCGGATTTGTAATTTTTTAATACAGAAATAACAAAGTTCAATACCAGTATATTCATTTTAATGAAAATTGTAGGAAATTCATTTTAATACACCCAGTGTGTCAAATTAATATGAATCGACATTGTGAATTCGCGATTTTTTTTTACAGTGTATTCTTTAAATTCGGTTCCATGAATTTTCAATACTGAAATTGAAATTTCATACAAGGTTTCCGCAAAAAAACTTCCTACACATGTATATTAATTTTAATACAGATTTTTTTAACAGTGTAAGTGCAAGCCGGAGTCATCATGCACTTTTTGCAAAAAATTGAAAATTGTACAAAACTCAAACGCCGTACACGATTTTCGAAACATTCACTATCTACAAGCTATTACACACAAACTGTAAAAGGAGGTTCGGTGGTGGCTATGCTAGTCAGCTATGAGTATATTTTGTACTGCAATACATTTTAGATCAGTGGATATGGTCTATTTTTCGAGAAATATTTTTTACGCGTGCAATTTCTGGATTCCTTTTATTGTTACAATATCAATAGAAACGTAATCAAGAGACGCGGTAGCATCTCGAGACAAGTACATTTACGGCAAAGTTCACGGACCTCGAGACGCGCCAAGTCTCTTATACGCCAAGCAACGTGAATTAGCCACATATTTGAGTTTTCGTTAATCATATCTTATGAATTATCGAGTATTGGAGACGTTAATTATGGACATTAAATTTTTTTTCTCTTTCGATTGGGACCAATACCAAGGCTTTAGCTATTGGCACGAATTCCAACCGCATTTCAGGTGATTATTATAAATCAAGAAAGTAAAGAATTAAATTTTAGAAATTCACTAATATTGTTAATTTATACCACAAAAATTAAGGAACAGAAATATCTGAAAAACTGTAATGCGCAAATGATAAAAGTACACCCCCGCTCAAAAGTTTGGATACACCTGTCGATACTTCTTGCCGCACTAAAAGTTGCATAACTCCGTCAAAAAAAATGATGGTCGAATTTTTAAACAAGCTTTTTGACGGGAAGGAATTTGGCTTTGTTTCCCCTATTCTTAATTTTTTTAATGATTTTTTTTCGATCTGGTATACATTTTTGAACGTGACCTTTTTATGGCATTTTTTCGATCATCGCAAATCGGGCGCATAACTTAAGGACATTTTTGTTGTATTTTTTTTTCTACGGTACATTTGAAAGGGTTAGCAGAAGCTTCATTTTCATTTTTCAAAAATTTTCGTACGATTTTATCTCGCAAAGTTATTTCACTTTTGGCTAAAAAAGAAAAATTTTGAAAGATGCCACGTAACTCCAAGACCATAGAGTTTAAGAGAAAATGTCAAGTCCGAAAAAAGTAGCGTAGGTATACATGGAATCGCCTGGAATTATTTCAGAATTTTCCCATGACATTTTTATTTTTTACTATTTTCGCTCCAGCGAAAAATTTCATCCGTTTGAAATTTCCGTACTTCGTGATTAAATAAAAATCTGAAAAATTCAGCAATATTTGGCATCCTATAAACAACAATTATCAATAATAATTATTCATCATTGTTCATCATTGTTTAATAAATTATTAAACAATTGTTTAAATAATTTGTTGATGACTTTTGGGCAATATTATTATTGATAATTGTTGCTTATAGGATGCCAAGTGTTGCTGAATTTTTTCATATTTTTATTATATCACGAAGTACGGAAATTTCAATCAGATGAAAATTTTCGCTGGGTCGTCATCATCAGAGTTCCGAGCAAAAATAGTGAAAAAAAATGTCATGGGAAAATTTCGAAATAATTCCAGGCGATTTCGTGTATACCTACGCTACTTTTTTCATACTTGACATTGTCTCTTAAACTCTATAGTCTTTGAGTTACGTTTAGGGATGTGCATGAGCGTTGTATGCTCGAGCGCTCGCACGCTCAGCTTGAAAAGATGCCACTCGAGTAAGCTCGAGCGTAATATGAGCGCTCATTTGAATCGAGCGTCCATCTCGCTCGAGCGCTCGGACCCCTCGAGCGCTCGGACCGCTCGAGCGCCCAGTCCGTTCGAGCGCTCGGTCCGCTCGAGCGCCCAGTCCGCTCGAGCGCTCGGTCCGCTCGAGCGCTCGGTCCGCTCGAGCGCTCGGTCTGCCCGAGCGCTCGGTCGGCTGGAACATTTATTCAACGCGGGCACTCAGGGATGAGAGTGATTTTTTTCATGAAATTAACAATAATACTTTAAATAGTTTATTCATTTATTTATTTATTTAATTATTGGGTTAATTAATGGAATCAAGAAACGATAATTAAAACCATGAATAGCTTGAATTATTTTTTTCTAACTAATTAATAATAAATTAAATTATTAATGAAATTAAATTAAAGGGGTCGAGAGATCGTCAAAACGGCGATTTTTAATTATAATTCATAATTTTTGTAGAATGCCTACAAATATGATGTATCGTCCACCATTTGAGGTACCAAATGAACAGTTTTTTGGGACTAGTTAGAACCCTTACGGTGCACCGGATTCCTGAAAAACTTAGTTTTTAGTTTTTACACTCTGCGCGTGATTCAGAATAAACCGCTCAACGGATTTAACTGTACAACGTCTTATTTTCTTCATGACACTCCTCCCCATAGGATGAAAACGGCACATTTTTTGTTAGTCCTTTATTTCAGAGTTGCAGGCCTGTTTTACATTTTTTAGCCTATTTTGAACTTTCCAGGCATTATCCTGGTCGCATCTTTGACTTTAATAAAAATGTGCCGCGCTCATCCCGTGGGAAAAAGCGTTATGAAGAAAATGAGACGTTGTAGATCAAAATCCGTCCAGCGGTTCTTCCTGAATCATGTGCAGAGCGTTAACTCTCAAAACTAAGTTTCTCGGGAAACCGGTGCACCTTAAGGGTTCTAACTCGTCCCAAAAAACTGTTCATTTGGTATCTCAAATGGTGGACGATACATCATATTTATAGGCATTCTACCAAAATTATAAATGATCATTAAAAATCGCCGTATTGAGGCTGACTCGACCGCCTTAAATTAAATTTATGAATGAAATAAAATGAAATGAATTAATTAATTAAATGAATTCTTTGAATATATTTAATTAATTACGATGAACAATTTATTAATGTGAGCCCCATAGCCGATCATTTATGATTTTGGTGGAGAAATGCAATTTATTGGTTATCCTCGCATATTTATGTGCAAGGACAGTAAATATGCATTGCATAGTTTAGCAAAACAATTTTTTGCATATAAACAGAATTCTTTAGTTATACTGATTATATAGCGTCGACCGAGCGTTAGTTCTGCTTGAGCGCTCGAACTGTCCGAGCGCTCGAACCGCTCGAGCGTTCGAACCGCTCGAACCGCTCCAACCGCTCGGACCGCTCGAGCCCTCGAACCGCTCGAGCGCTCGAACCACTTGAACCGCTCGAGCGCTCACACTGCTCGAACCGCTCGAGCGCTCGCATCGCTCGAGCGCTCAAGCCGCGTGAGTGCTCGAATCGAATGAGCGCTCATTCCTCGGCTCGAGCTTGCTCGAGCGGAGACCATTGCGCTCGAGCTTGCTCGAGCGCGCTTGTGCACATCCCTAGTTACGTTGCATCTTTAAAAATTTGTCTTATTTAGCCAAAAGTGAAATAACTTTGCGAGAAAAAATTGTACCAAATTTTTTGAAAAATGAAAATGGAGCGTCTGCTAACCCTTTCAAATGTGCCGTAGATAAAAAAGAAAAAAAAATGTCCTCAAGTTATGCGCCCGATTTGCGAAGGTCGGAAAAATGCCAAAAAAAGGTCACGTTCAAAAATGCATACCGGATCGAAAAAAATCGTAAAAAAAATTAAAATAGGGGCAACAAAGCTGAATTTCTTCCCGTCAAAACGCTTGTTTACAAATTCGATTATCTTTTCTTTGACGGAGTCATGGAACTTCGAGTGCGGCAAGAAATATCGACAGGTGTATCCAAACTTTTGAGCGGGGGTGTACATTAGGGTGATTCGTTTCAGGGCAACTTTTTTTCTGACCCATCGTGCCCGAAAACCTTTATTTGGTACTAAAAAACGGAGTTTCGTGAAAGGGGGGTTTGTCAAAAAATATGTAAAGATCGCGAATCAAAATTGAAGGTTTCCCATTTGATTCACATTGGAAAAAAAAATTTCTCATTATTAGTGTAACCATTCCGCGAATTTCGACATCGCGATATTTTCCAAGTGGGTTCTTATAGGAAATATGATGCTCTACAATAAAGTTCATTGAGCCATGTCCGTGAATTCAATCGTTTCAGCGGTATCATTGTTGCAAATGAATATTCTATGAAAATATCTATTCAAACGGCTGTAACGCATAAGCTATTAGATATATCGAAAAAATTCAAATGAGAATTTGTAGAGAAAGTAATTTGCTACAAAAAAGTCTCATAAGCCGAGCCTGTAAATTCAACTCTTTCTCAGGTATAGGTGTATGAAGTAAAATAATTAGATATTTTTTGTTTTATTCAATCAAACGAACTCTATTTTCTATGAGATAGCATGTACAAAATCATCAGGAAAACGATTCAACAAATGTTACAAAGAATTCCCTATGCATATAAATCAATAAAACAAATCTATTTATTTTACTTCATCCACCTATAGATGAGAAAGAGTTGAATTTACGGGCTCGGCTTATAAGACTTTTTTGTAGCAAATTACTTTCTCTACAAAGTTCTGATTTGAGCTTTTTCAATATATCTAATAGCTTAGGCGTTATAGCCGTTTGAATAGATATTTTTATACATTATCCACTTGAAAAAATGATACGGCTGAAACGGTTGAATTTATGGACAAGGCTCAATGAACTTTATTGTAGAGTATCATATTTTCTATGAAAACCCACTTGGAAAATATCGCGATATCAAAATTCGCAGAATGGTAACACTAATAATGAGAAAATGTTTTCAATGTTAATCAAATGGGAAACCTTCAACTTTGATTCGCGACCTCTAAATATTTTTTGACAACACCCCCCTTTCACAAAACTTCGTTTTTGGGTATCAACTAAAGGTTTTCGGGCACGATGGGTAAAAAAAAAGATGCCCTGAAACGAATCACCCTAATATACATTCATGGTGCATGCTGTTGAATAATGAATTAATGAATTTGTGTGTAAATTATTATCAAATATTATTATTATAACAATTATTTGAATTGATTATAGGGTGAATCGGCTGACCTTATAGCATTATGTCCACCGCAGAACGAAGGAAATTTTATCCATATCAACGTTTATGATTTTTTCTGTTATCGATGGATGATTGGTTGTCTAAAATATAATTTGTGCAGTCTATCGGACGAGCAGAATTATAAATTTATAATTAGAATAAGAGAATTCTATCCATATTGTTAATTGGCTCTTCTTTTACTCAAAAAAAACCTCTCTCTCGTGGGCACACTAATTTTCCTCAGGTTGCAGGAATAAATAACAACACGTTGCGTAGATATAAAGCAGGATGCCGGTATTTGTATTGTATCTTTTGAGGCACGAATAGTTTACACTTAGGATGGCTGAAGGCCTGACGGATTAAATATACGTGAATAACATAAATGTACATAAATATCCGACGCGGACTACACACTGTCCAATAACGACGAATTTACTACTCCGCATAATATCACAGGAGCACGCGATACCGTCGTGTCTCATATACGGGCCTCGTGTCCGCGGTACCTCAAAATGGCGGGATACGAGCACACTGCGGCTCGGCTATACCGTATGTATCAGCCTCGCGCACCACCCGGTATATACGCTACACTTCGCGTCTGCGACTTCTCGACACGACCACCCGTTATCGAGTTCCAATCTCAACTGCCGCGGATCTCGCTCGATCCTTATCTCGTACTTTCTCTCGATGATGCTTCGTCATCATCGTACGACTTTCGCTAGCCAATCATCAATTAATCTATCGATCACGACATGTCACATGACATCACGCGATCTCTCTCTCTTGCGCAATACGCTACGCGCTTATGAAGTGGCACTTTCTTCATACGTGGCCAGCACGTGGCGCCACCAACACGACATTACCATCAGCGCCAATCATTTTTGCGCGGGTTATTTAATCGACAATAAAGTGACTTCAACACTTGGCCCTCCTGTATACGCTCGTCCTCGAGCGTGGCCGTTGCACAAAATGCATTATAATTTATATCAAACATAACAGTAATCGTAACGATTGCTCACAACACAAGAAATAGCAATTTCTCTCAACATCAAAAATGACATTGCTCACAGCCTCAAAAATAGGAATTTCTCACATCATCATAAATAATTAATGATTACTCACAACATCAAAGATACAAAATATCAATTTGTTCGAATTACACGTTATCTTAACTCCGTGCTTTACATAATGCAACAAACCTTTACGGTTTTCATCCACTCAGAATCTCTCAAACGTTTCAATACTCGTTTGGAACGCTAAAGGAAATAAGGAAAGGTTTCTTTTTCAGTCTTTCAATTTACATTTTCAGTCTTATTTTCATAATCTTTTAAATCACAAACATGATATTCATCACTCGACAAATTACGTAACGCAACAAACGGATCTCGATACATCACATAAGGTTTCATGGAATCACCAGTGACACTTGATATTGTTCTCTCGGAAGTAATACTACCTACACGATATACATTTTTCTTGCAAACTCTTAATGTCTCTAATCGTAGCGCTTGTAACTTGGACGTTTCGTACGTCGCTGCTCTCTTCTTTTTTCTCATTCGTCGATACTCGATATTCATCTCCATCTTGTTGCAATTGGGAGATCTCAAACTCAAGATGTCAGTTGATCGTTCTTTCACAATGGATCGTCCTCGGTACTTCCATTTATTAAATCTCGATGTCGAATCAAACAACCTCAATAAGTGTAACGATTGTCGTATTGAGTGTCTTCTCTCGATTCTTCCTCGCTTACGTCTTGTTGACTTTGTGATCCAAATCCATATTGCATCAACCAAAACAGCAAGAGCCGCTCCAATTCCACCTAGGACACCAATAATACCGATGCCTTTTCTCGATGATGGAAGATCTATGTGCACTCTAGGATTTATTCCGCGCATGGAGGAACTCAGCTGACTGCAATAATCACCCTCGCTCGTCTCAATATTCTCAGACACTTTTTTCGTACACTCAAGATCTGACCACTGTTCTTGTCCCACTATGATCTCTTCCGCTACCGTCTCACTCTCGTTTACACACACTCGCTCGTGATTTTCGAATCGTACACACCGCACTGCCAGTATCACTAAACACGGAAATCTTACGTCCATTAATCGTAGCTTCTTTCAAATATTTTATCGCATTCGAATCAGTCAATTGTCCAATCACACTCACTGTATTGTCACTCTTAGTTGGACAGTTTCCACGCTTATGTCCCTTTTGACGACACTTATAACACGTCACTTCACGTTTCGGTTCTGGACAATCACATGCGAGATGTCCCGTTTTATTACAATTAAAACATTTACGCGAACTATCACTTGGAACTCTCGGTGTTGCACTAGATTCTCGTTTTTCTTGCTCATCACTCGTGTCCTTCGCTTCGTCGTCTTTATCGTTATTCGCGGTACCCGAATTATCATCACGTTGCTTTGGTTTCACATCCGGCGTACCTCTCGTGGCTCTCGCATGGTCGGCACGCTTTCCAATAATTTTGTCGTAATAAATCACATCATGAAAGAGGGCGGTCTCATCATGTTGCGACGTCGGCATCACAACGTTTGCCAACTCTCGTGACCACAAACCTGCGAGCACTTCCGCTTTGAGCTCTCGGTAAGACAATCCTACCGCTTTGCACAATTTGACTTTTTCATGAAAATATAAAGTCAATGCCTCGTTTCTTCCTTGCACACGATTCTGCATCCTGCTCCACTGAGCCGATAAACCGTCACTGAAAACAAATGTTTCTCGAAACTTTTCGCGAGTAAAAGAAAAACGAATTAACAATATTAAAGTTTATGATTTTTTTTCTTTTTGATGGATGATTTGGTGTCTAAAATATAATTTGTGCAGTTCATCAGAGAAGCAAAATTATAAATTTATAAGTAGAATAAAAAAATTCTATCCATATTAAAGTTTATGATACTTTATTGCACGTCGTACGTAAAAGACCCATTTTACGCACACGAAGTGTGCGTGAAATGGGCTTTTACGCCCTCGAGCAATAAAATTTTGTATGACACTCGTACGAAAAACTTTTTATGACTCGTGTGATTGCAGCATTCGCCTTTGGCTCATGCTGCAAACTCACACTCGTCAGAACAAGTTTTATCGTACTCGTATCATAATGTACTATTTCTCTTATCGATGGATGATTGGGTCTCTAAAATATAATTTGTGCAGTCCATCGGACAAGCAAAATTACAAGTTTATAATTAGAATAAGGAAATTCTATCTGTATTAAATTTTGTGATTCTTTCTCTCATCGATGGATGATTTGGTGTCTATAATATAGGTTATGCAGTCCAGTGTACAACCGAAATTATAAATTTATAATTGGAATAAGAAAATACTATCCATATTAAAGTTTATGATTCTTTTTCTTACCGATGGATGATTTGGTGTTTAAAATATAATTTGTGTAGTCCATCGGACAAGCAAAATTATAAATTTTTAAATAGAATATGTAAATTCTCTATGTTAAAGTTTATGATTCTTTTTCTCTTCGATGGATGATTTGGTCTAAAATATAATTTGTGCAGTCCATCGGACAAGCACAATTATGAATTTATAATTAGAATAAGAAAATTATATCCATATTAAAGTTTATGATCAGAGATGTGAGTAACGAGTTACTTTTGTAACTAGTTGCGACAGAGTTACACGATACTTTTGTATCGAGTAACTAAAATTTTGTAGTTACTGCGATACGAATGTGTCGAGTAACTACAGTTACTCGATACTTTTGTAACGAGTAACGAAAAAATTTTAGTTACTCGATACTTTTGTAACGAGTAACAAAAAAAATTGAGTTACTCGATACCCACACGGAACATTAGGGCCATGGGACGTCCAATATCCATACATGGTGGATGAATGCTCCATCCCAGGGACGTCTATGAGTATCCCTATCACTGCTAAAAGAAGTGCGAAACGGCACCTGTTCTATGTACTGGGAACATCCCTTATACGTACCTTGAGACGGTTTTTAGACGGACTAGACCCCAAAAAATGACGTCTGATTTACGTATTTAAGACGAATAAACCAGTGATCCGAAAGATGTCCAATGATCATCCACTATACGTCCCTTTATTTAAATAATTTAAACGTTATTAACTACACATTATTAATTAATTATAAACTTTGTTACTGATTATATAATATTCGGGGCCTACGAGATATCCATATTTTACAGAAAAAAAGAAAAAAAAATAGTTTTCGATTTTTCACACTGCGGTCACCCATCCAAGTATTGGATTCAAGGGGTGCTGCTTAACATTTCTAATCTCCTACCTACCTACCTACCTACCTACACTAACTTGACTTATGAGAAACTTATGCATGTAAAAACCTTATACGATGTAGTTTGCTGATATACTTATATATCTTTGTCTCACAAACCTTGAATAATGTATAATCGTAATGAAATTTATAATTAATGGATAATGTGTAATCAATAGCGTTTAAATTAAGGGACGTATAATAGATGATCATTAGATATCTTTTGCACTATTGGCATTCGTCTTAAATACGTACATTAAATGTCACTTTATGTGGTCTATAGGTACCTCTAAAAAATATCTAAGGGTACGTATACGAAACTTTTTCAGCACATAGAATCGCTGCCGTTTCGCATCTCCGATAGTGGTTTAAGGAATGTCCCATGGACTTCCCCGGAATGAAATTTTCATCCAACTTAAATGATTATTGGACGTCCCCTGGCTGTTAAGTTACGCGCGGAATATATTTATAGCTCCAAAAATATGTGTCGTGGACGTCGAATAAACTTCCGCGTTATCCTTCAATAGACGTAATTTGTACGTACATACGACGGTCAATCGGCGTACCCATATCACAGCTGCCCGAAATACTTAAATGTACATCTAAAGGACGAATGCTTTTGATTGGACAACACGCGATGGATCACACAGGACGTATATTGTATGTTCACACACGTACTATTTCTTAAGCTACAAATATGCACAACACGGCCATCTCTGGTATGTCCATAGGTAGACATTCAATAGCTCTTAATTCAGTATCGTAATTGGACATCTATTGGACGTTTCAGGCTCACGTCTATATGAAATCCTACATGGAACATCCGATAGACGTTCAATTGACGTCCTCCGAATGTGATTGTCGTTTACGAACCTGGAACGTCCAGTGGATGTTCAATTACTATCCTGAATTAAAAGCTATTTAATGTCTACCTATGGACATACCATGGATGGCCGTGTTGTGTATATTTGTAGCTCAAGAAATAGTACGTGTCGTGGACATACAATATACGTCCTGTGTAATCCATTGCGTTTTGTCCAATCAAAAGTATACCATGGATGTTCAATGGATGTCCGCATTACGTCCATCATGGATGTAGACGTGTTAAGGATCTATGGATGATAGATGGACGTCCAATGGACACTCGGTTCCGTGTGGGTACATTTGTAACGAGTAACGAAAATTCCTCAGTTAATCGTTACATTTGTATCGAGAAGCGAAAAAATTTTCGATACTCGACACTTTTGTAACGAATAACGAAAATGCCTCAGTTACTCGTTACATTTGTATCGAGTAACGACAAAATTTTCGATACTCAATACTTTTGTAACGAGCAACGACAAAATTTGAGTTACTCGATACATTTGTAACGTGTAACGAAAATTCCTCAGTTACTCGTTACATTTGTATCGAGTAAAAAGTATCGAAAATGTCCTATTTATGCGATACTTTTGTATTAAGTATCAAGATTTTTGAGTTGCTAGGTGCTTTTGTAGCGAGTATCGGAAGTTTCTTAGTTACTCGAAACATTTGTATCAAGTGTAGGTTGGGTATCGAGAAGTGGGAAGAAGTGGGCGCGCGGTCGGTGTAAGACTCGGCGATCACCGAAGTTAAGCTGTGCTTAGAGGCTATTGCTCGTTACAAAAGTATCGAGTGACTGAGAACGTTACAAATGTATCAAGTAAATCAAATTTTTCCGTTACTCGTTACAAAAGTATCGAGTATCGAAAAGTTTTTCGTTACTCGATACAAATGTAACAAGTAACTGAGAAATTTTTATTACGCGTTACAAATGTATCGAGTGTCGAAGGTCTTTTCGTTACTCGTTACAAAAGTAGCGAGTAACGAAAAACTTTTCGATACGCGTTACAAATGTATCGAGTAACTCAATTTTTTTTGTTACTCGTTACAAAAGTATCGAGTATCGAACATTTTTTCGTTACTCGATACAAATGTAACAAGTAACTGAGGAATTTTCGTTACTCGTTACAAAAGTATCGAGTATCGAGTAACGACTACTTACAAAGTTGATTCTTTTAAAAATGAGTTATAACCATAAAAAGTTTTTTATGTTTAATTCTTTAAGTAATAAATGATTAAGTTGAATAATATATATCTTGTAATTACTCTATTAAACTCAGTTCAGAAACAATTTTTCCCATGTTATTTAAATGGAAATGAAAAATTGAAAATCGTCACCTTCAAATATTAATATAAAGGGCTGATATTAATAGGGATGTTCAGGAATACCCTGAAAATATGTCAATGTTAAAAAAAAAAGTTGGTTTTTTTGGAACAGTATAAGCTATACAGGGTTGCAAATAATGCATTGAAAAAATAATTGAATTAGCACTTGGATGAAATTTTTTATTTATTTCCTAATTCTAAAAACTTCGATTAAAAATTATTTTTTAATTTGTAATCCCGCCATGAGGATTCAAAAATAATAATAAAAAAATAATTTTAATGACAAGAATATAAAATTTAAAGGGATGTTTCACAGGTAGGTAAAATATGAAAAATGCTCTTTTTAATTAACTTGCGACAAGTCGCTCTGTAAAACGCCTGTGAAAATAAGGGGTGTGATGCGCTACAGGTGTGAGTGGATGAAAGCGAGAGAGCGAGCAAGAGCGAGTATAGCTGTCTCACTTGCACCAAGATGTACCCAAAATGCACGGAGATACACGGAGACCCGAGAGCGATATAGCCGGCGTTGACCGCGCGCCGGCCAGCCCCCTGGCACTGACGATGAGCCTAACGCGGTGGCGCTCTTAGCGTCGCCAGCCACCATGTGACGCTAGAAGTGTACCGCGCCGCTGCCGCAGACTGCGACTGATGCAAGCAGTAAACGCGTTTAATATATATTCATGCACTAGATAATTTCAGCAAACCACAAAACATAATGCAATAATTTTACAATATATATGTGTGGATATATATATATTCATAATCGTATAGGTAATCACAAAATACTTCTCAGAAGTAAAAAAAAAGGACGCCAAGTATTAAATCCCAAAAATTCGAATTCAAAAAAATCCCAAAAATTCGAAAGAAATCCTAAAAATTTGAAATCTGAAATTAACAAAAAAAAAAAACAAACAAATCACATACGCCAAGCCGAAAACTTAGGGTGCGTAAATTATTAAAGACCAAGGCAAACTAAAAAACTTGGCGTGCAGGGTTAAGAAAAATAAGCCCGGGAGGTGCTGTAGGATTTCCACGAGATCAGATAGAAAATTATTATACCTACTCATATAGTGATAACACAGATTATTATCATTTGTATCTTTTACTGTCAAGTACAGCAGACGATCGGATAACTTGATTGCTCACCTATCTTGACTCTCCCTATGACCGTTTCTTCCCACTTCAAACCTTTGAACGACCGCGAAACATCTACAAGCATGCGTATTGCCAACATGCGTAGTGCGCATGCGCTTAGACACGTGAGTGGGAGAATGAGGGGAAAGTTAAGTTATGTGAATGTTTCCGGCCCCGTCGAGTTAAGTTATCTGATCGCCTACTGTAGTTTGCTAACGAGTACTGACCGAGAACATTTATGACAAGGAAGTAGCTATTGGGATTTATCAAATTCGGACATAACCAAAGGTCAATAAAAGATTCTCAACTATTCCAGAAATAATGATAATATCATTGGTCGTTCATTTAAATATAAACCTTGGACAAGATTTTTCTTAGTGAACTTTTCTCATAGTTACTCACTCGTTTACCCTTACCTCTTGTGTATATTCTCATGGTTGCTTACCAGGGCACTTGATCAATTGTTTTCTTTTTCATTTTTTGATTCATTAACTCCTTCGTTAAACGATAAGGGTGAATGGTCTCGGTTTTTCCTCGCCGAGCGTATTGGTTCTTAACCCTGCACGCCAAGTTTTTTAGTTTGGCTTGGTCTTTAATAATTTACGCATGCTAAGTTTTTGGCTTGGCTTATGTGATTTGTTTTTTTTTTTGTTAATTTTAGATTTCAAATTTTTAGGATTCCTTTCGAGCTTTTGGGATTTTTTTGAATTCGAATTTTTGGGATTTAATACTTGGCGTCCTTTTTTTTTACTTCTGAGAAGTATTTTGTGATTGATTTCACTTCGTTTTGAAAGTTGTTTCGAAGTATCTTTCCTGATTTAATTTATTAACATGAATTTTATATAAATTGGTGTTGAAATCGTCGAAAATGCAGAAGAACAAAAAATGAAAGTGCATGGCTTGTTGTGTATACGCAGTTGAAAATAAAATTTCTGTTTATTACCAGTGTACAGCCTTGCTTTATACTAAACCCCCCTCCTTTCCTGGTAAGGCCGGGGCTGTAGCCCGCACCCTACACTTTTTCCATTCTGTATCGCAATTCTGCCGAGAGTGAAGGGAAAACTGCAGAAAAACCTTCACTGATACAGACGGTAAACTACCTAAGAAACCGCCGGTAGCAGTGCGAGCACGCTCCAGCACGACTATCGTCGGTCGGTTAGATAGTTACCTCCTCTATTGTGATCCAGTGAGCCAGTCGCTTGCACAGTTAGGTGAACCACCATCCGAGCGATAAAAACCGCGTCGGCAGGCCTCACCGAAACCGTACAATTGACCGCCCACTCATCGCAATGAGGTCTTTGGGATTCCATTATTTAATGGTGGGGTCCCAACCCACCGGGATTGCAGCTGATAAACAACACTTGAAAAATTGGAATATTTTTCAGCGATGTCGCCGGGGTTCGACCCCGGTCCCGCGGATTACCAGACCCGCGCTCTAGCCACTTGGCCACTGCTCTCCTTACGCAGTTGAAAATACAGTACAGTTATTTCGGTACATCCTTTGTACATCAAAAAAATTTAAATTGTTTCAATTGATTGATATCTCTTGTAATGTAACTATAATTGATAGGAATGCCTAAAATTATACACTGAGAAAAAAAAATAGTTGAATGAACTATATTTGTAGTTGCATACGCACGAGTAAATATTTATTTGGTATAACTAAATAATTAGTTTCTTCAATAATTCTGTGCTTCAGTTGACCAAAATATGATTCATACAAAAAAATTGGAGTCGGACAACTAAATATTTAGTCGTGCGTATGCGACTAAAGATTTAGTTCATTCAGCCATTTTTTTTCTCAGTGTAGTAGATGCCATTTATATTAGAGGAAATATTCGCTATAAACACAGTGTGAAATTTAATTATAATCTAATACGCAGATATTCTCAAACAATGCTTTGTGAAACCTTTCCGTAGTTCCGCAATTGCCGACAAAAATAAGCAAGACATAAATTCCTATAACTATCACAACCCTATGATCCAAATTGTTGATGGTACAATATACATAGCGTTAAAAAAAAATTTCCTTCTCCCACATAGGCTCAAAAGTTTTATTAGGTATAAGAAAGGGCGTGTGAAAATATGGGCTTTTAATATTAATGTTAACATCGTACTTATCGCATTTTTCTATTTTCCATAAGAATAACATGGGAAAAATTTTTTTTACGTCTTCTGATTTTTATGACTAACAAACAATTCATCATAAGAGAAATCTACAGACGGAATTTGTACAGAATTGAACGCTCTACAAAAAAGGTTTTGAGTTACTTTTTGATGAGTCCACTTGTTCAAAAGTTATTCAATGGCAAAATTTATATTTTCGTAAATTTGGCCGATTTTTGGTTATTACACCGGAACTATTAGTTGTATCGACAGAATTTGCAGAAACTTTCGTGTGAAACATAAATGAAGCTTTCCAGTCATTGTAACTAATAGTTCTCACTATAGGAATAAAAAAAATGGAACGCTTTAAGAAAATTGTGCGGCAGAAGTTTGCTTAAAAATTTCATTTTTATATTATAACGCTTTTTGCGTTATGGACAATTCAGAAAAAAATGCGGAGGGACGGGACCGGGATTCGAACCCGGGACCTCTCGATTGCCGGTCGAGTGCTCTTCCAACTGAGCTATCCAACCCGCTACCGACATTATTTCCGAATCGTCCATATGTGCACGATTTCGTGTTACAATCTCCCCTGCCAGAGTCGAGCCGCCATCTAGCGGCTCGGACTCGAACTCAAACGCAAACTCAACTCAAACGCAACGGGTACAACAGACTGGGATTGTCTGAGGGGGGGTATGAAGTATGGGAAGGGGTACTACAGGCGCGGCCTGAGGGAGGAGAGGGGGAGCTTGGCTAGCAGAAAGGTGGGAGATGGATCTCAGGGATTTGGATTCTTTTTACACGGCAACCACGAAATTAATTTTCCGTGGTTATTCAGAGGCCGTGTCCCATTGTCGGGCGCCACTTATAACGCTTTTTGCGTTATGGACTATTCAGAAAAAAAATGCGGAGGGACGGGACTGGGATTCGAACCCGGGACCTCTCGATTGCCGGTCGAGTGCTCTTCCAACTGAGCCATCCAACCCGCTACCGACATTATTTCCGAATCGTCCATATGTGCACGATTTCGTGTTACAATATTAAGAAAATGACATTTATTGTAGTGTAACAGAAAATTATTATTCGATTTTATTTTTGAATAGAATTAAAAATAAATGTATAAGCTAAATTGTACTGCACAACTTTCTAAAGGCGTTCTATTTTTTATTATTATTATAGTAAGAACTATTCTTTAACATTTATCGAGAGTTTAATTTGTATTGTACATGAAATTTTATTCACATTTTGTCGATAAAACTAATCGTTCCGTTATGAAATCGGCCAAATCTTCGAAAAATTGAACTTTGACATTGAATAACTTTTAAACGAGTGGACTTATCAAAAAGGAACTCAAAACCTTTTTTGTAGAGCGTTCAATTCTGTACAAAGATATGTCTGTAGATTTCTCTTATGATGAATCGTTTGTTAGTTATAAAAATCAGATGACGTAAAAATAATTTTTCCCATGTTATTTTCATTCCGAAACGGCCCACGCAAATCTTCATTCAGATTTTTTTTATAGAGCGTTAACAAATATAGCCTTAAACTGAAGTTAGATTGTGGTTTACTTAAAGTTTAAGTTAGATTTCGGTTTAGCCTAAAATTTGAGTTAAACTTTGGTTCAGCCTAAAATTTGAGTTAAATTTTGGTTCAGCCTGAAACTTAGGTTAGATTTTGGTTTAGCCTGAAATTTAAGTTAGATTTTGGATTAGCTTAAAATTTAAGTTAGATTTTGGTTTAGCCCAAAATTCAAGTTAAATTTAGGTTCAGCCCAAAATTTAAGTTAAATTTTGGTTTAGCCTAAAATTGAAGTTAAATTTTGGGTTAGCCAAAAATTTAAGTTAGATTTTGGTTTACCCTAAAATTTAAGTTAAATTTTGGTTGAACCTAAAATTTAAGTTAGATTTTGGCTTAGCCTGAAATTTAAGTTAGATTTTGGCTTAGCCTAAAATTTAAGTTAAGTTTGGGTTTAGCCTAAAATTTAAGTTAAATTTGGGTTTAGCCTAAAATTCAAGTTAAATTTTGACTTATTAGCTATATATAATGCTATATCTTCATAGATATGCTTTATATAGATAGAAAATGCTATTTAAAGAAATCAAATCTCAAATGACTATTCCAATATAAGTTGAGACCTGAAATAGCGGCCACCCTAATATATATCGTATAAATACATGTATAAGTAAAACAATATTTAAATACATAGATATGCATAGAAATACACAGCACATAGATATATATATATACCTATATATACCTATGTATAGCTGTATATACCTGTATATACTTGTATATACCTATATACCAGTATATACCGTATTTGCCTTTATATACCTGTATATACCAGTATATACTTGTATATATCAGTATATACCAGTATATACCTTTATATACCTGTATATACCAGTATATACCTGTATAGACTTGTATAAACCTATATATACCTGCGTATACCTGTATAAGTTAAATTTTGGCGAAATGAATAAATATAAAGAAAATTCGAATCTCAAATAATGACCACCCTAATATACATCGTATATAAATACATATATAAATATAAACAAAATTCGAATCTCGAATAATCTCCACCTTAATTTATATCATAGAATATGTAGATATACCACGCTAGTGTGTATGATAGATGGTAACAAAAATGTTATAGATATAGAGCCCGTGTATAAGCATTACAGTTATACGTATAGATATAGAGACCGTGTATAAGAGTGTGACCGGTTGGAGAATTTTTCTGATGATAAATATTCGGATTAATTCCCCGAATATCACGATATCTCAGCATCGCGTGGGCGGAAAAAAAAATAATGGTATGAAAAGAAAGCTAATTTTGTTTTAAGAAAAGTATATTCGTAAAATGTTAAAAAAGTTGTCTCGTTTTTTAGTAATATCGAATTGAAGTGTAAGAGCGGCGTGGATTGAGGCATATTCGCGTATATAAGATCGCGCGGCATCTCGACTAAGACTCTCAGTTTTTTAAATACTTGGCATCGAGTCGCTGCCGCGACTCTTGATAATATTAAAATGTGACTCGTTTTCCCTGGTATGTCACCACCGATATATCATATAAGTGAAGAAAATTCATAAGTACTCGATAGCGTAATAGGTAGCGTGTTAGGTTGTTAGGTAGGATAGATAGGCAGGTCGCAGGTTCGAATCCCACTGGAGACAGAAGAAATTGAAATATAATGAAATTGGGTGTTTTTTTTTCAATTTTTTAAAAATGTAATCGGTTCAAAAGCTATGTACATGAAAAAATATACATAATAAAAATTTTTGCAAGCAATAGAAATTTAAAAAAAAACCGTATGAAAATTACAATAATTACAATAATACCTCACATCCCGACAGTCATATGAGCTTCATATGAGAGCAACCAATTTCACCACGGTATGACGTCAATATGATTTTCATATGAGCACCACAATTTCGTCACGCCGTGACTGCCATATGAGCCCCATATGATGTGTTATTGTCAATCATCATATGATGCAAATATGACCTCCAGGTGAGCACTCATAAGCGACACACAGCCGTGAGTGTTCCTATGCGTCATAGATGTATGCAATATGATGCCAATATGAGCTACATTTGTGTATCTCGGTTCTGACAATTTTAAGCATGATCCGTGAGGAATTTTAGTATCGCAAATATCATATTCGTGTTGCCCGGAAAATTTCCGATTCAGAACGCTGATTTTGAACCTCTAATTGACGGAAAAAATATTTGACTTTCCGGAAATAGAATGGACGGGAAGGATTGAGGGAAAAAATTGTGATTTTTTGAAAAACTCGTAATTATAAACATCTCAAAGGCTATATCGATGGGAAATAGACCGCTGATCACGAATATGCATGAATAAATAAAAAATCACCACGAAAAAAATGCGACAACACTGTTTTTATGCGTATCGAGGTTCAGGCTAAGAAAATGAGAAGTCATAGAGAGAGAAATAAAACGGCATTGTTTTCAGTATATCGTTAAGATACAGGCTGAATTATGTAGTCCAGGAAGAACGGGCTTCATAGAAGGAATTTTCCGTAGAGGCAGCGAAATACATGCTACTCTACGTTTTTGCCCTCGAGAAAACGATTGGGAGTGGTTTCAAGAGTTTCGCATTTGCCTTAGAGGTGAAATGATTATTTTAAGGGTTGTAAACGAATTTCCGGACAAACCGTAGGACTTAGGGAAAAAACTTCAAATAAAAGTTGTAGAGAAAAAAATTCCGCGTCACTTTCATTTGAAGCATTATTCTCTACAACTAATAGTTAGTTTAATATTAATTTTTAAAGTTGGCCCCCACCGCGAGTGGTGGGGAGCCGCCGGAGGTCAGCCAGATCCCCCTCCGGTGCAAGAGTGGGGCTTGTCGCTTGTTGTCGCTCATCTCTCGCGCTACTACGGAGCATGCGCCGCTTTCGATGGCGTGTAAACAACTTTCGAGCAGGAGAGACAGAAGCCAGCGAGACAGAACTATAGTATCGGAGTAAAACGGCGTCTTGTGTTTCCCTTTTTGGCGTTCGTGTTCAATTCGATATATTATATGTGTGGTTTTAACGATTTTTCATCTAAATTTTGATTAAAAAATGACCAAAGAACATCAGTGAATTGTGTATATATGGGTTCATCAAATAATTTGTGCCCGTAAATTGGCGATTTATCAACAAAGTTTCGCAAGACCAAGGTATGTTGAGGTTATGTAGTGTGCCCTTTTTCATTTTTGATTCTACACTGTGAAAATAAACTTTTTTAGTGACAAATTATACTTATTTGTATTTTTGATTAATTTACTCTATCAATTTTATTCGAGTGTTTATGGGACGTTCCATCCCAAATCGGACAGTTTTAAAAACTTTTTTGTTTTTTTCCTTAATTTTTTAATATTTTGTAGTACCCATCGAAAGATCCTTCCTTTTCCATTTTGAGATTTTTTCGAATATCCGTTTAAGGATGCTTTGCCCCTACCATCCCAGCCAAAAATTTTATTTGATTGAAATTTCCGTACTTCCTAATACAATAAAAATCTGAAAATATTCAGCAACATTTGGCATGTCATAATCAACAATTATAAATAATAATATTGACCAAAAGTTATTAATAAATTGTTTTAACAAATAATTTCTCAACAAATGGTCTATAAATTGTTTTTTTTTCTTAAACAAATCGAATGCGTCAATTTTTCTGAACGCGTATGAATTTTTTCAAAATTTTCTCTCTATTTTGAAATATTTTTAAAAAATTTTTAAATATAAACCAAAAGTACTAATTTTGGATATGTTTTTGTACGCAAGTTTATCGCCAGCTTTGGAAAGTTTCAAAGACATTAGGCCAAAAAATACATAAATACAGTCATTTGAAAAATTTCAAAACTGGAATTTCAAAATAGAGGGAAAATTCTCAATAAATTCATATGCGTTCAAAAAAATGGACGCATTCGATTTGTTTAAGGAAAAAAACAATTTATGGACCAATTGTTGAAAAATTATTTCTTTAAACAATTTGTTAATACCTTTTGGGCAATATTATTATTGATAATTGTTGTTTATGACATGCCAAATGTTGCTGAATTTTTTCAGATTTTTATTGTATCAGGAAGTACGGAAATTTCAATAAGATACAATTTTTGGCTAGGACGGTAGGGGCAAAGCATCCTTAAAAGATATTAAATTAACCAAAAACCGCTGTTTTTTTGGTATTTTGGTCATAACTTCTTTAATAATGATCCAAATAAAAAGTTTATTTTCTACATTTTTGTTTTTTATAGCCTTTTCCGAAAAAAATACAACAAAAATATTCGGCGTGTTTTTCAAGGAGTTTTTTCAGTTTCAAACTTTACATCGCGGCTTTGAAAGTGAGAATCATTTTTTTATTTTTTTTATTTTTTTGTGTTAATTATCTATTTATTCAACCATTTTTAAGACTAGTCCGATCGTGGGATTTTCATAGCTACTATTTATTTCGACTTTGAAAATTAAATTTTTTCTTTTTTACAATCAATTATTATCAATACCAAGTCTTGTTACAGTATAGTATTTTTTCCAATATTTAGAATTTATTTTGACACTTTTTTATCGTTAACAGTTTCTTAAAATTAATAATTAATAATTAATAAGTAATAAATAATTAATAATCGTTAAGTCTGTTTATGAACAATAGTAACAACAGTTTTTATTTATTCACGTATTCTTTGAAAAATCATTCATATATAATAATTTCCTGAATTAGAATATTCGTTTGCCAATACGTTTCCGTTGCTCATTGGCATAATGGAATGAAATTTGGGTGTCTCTGTGATTGACTTAGCAGTAATGTATCGCAAATATAATTGTTGTTTTGCATTTAAATAGTGTTGCTCAGGTAAAAATTTAACAGCAATATTGGGTGGACTATTTGGGTTCGATGTCGTTATACAATTCTTGAACTGTTGTTATTTGCTCGACGTTTTGTTAATAATTATTAATTATTAATTTGAAGGACCTGTTAACAGTGAAAAAGTGTCAAAATAAATTCTAAATATTACAAAAAATACTATACAGTAACAAAAATTAGTTATTCATAATAATTCATTGAAAAAAAAAAAAATTATTTTTACAAATAGAAGAAAAATATTTATGGAAATCCCACAATCGGACTGGTCTTAAAAATTCTTGAATAGATAGATGTTTATCACAAAAAATAAAAAAAATAAATAAAAAATGACGCTAACTTTCAGAACCGCGATGTAAAGTTAAAAACTCACGAAACTCATTCAAAAACACGTTGAATATTTTGGTTGTATTTTTTTCTAAAAAGGCCATAAAAAATTATTACGCATGTTTTTTTAAATTCTATTTTTTTTCGTTTCCTTTCTCATCTAAAAGATGCTAGATGAAATGTTTCTCTATATAATCTTAAAAAATTGCCGTAGAGCTTAGTAAAACTTTATAAACGTCTATAACACATTCAATTACTCCAATTGCTGCTGTTATAGCATCAAAAGTATTTGTAGAAAATTTCCATATTGAACGGTAAATGCCAAAATAAATTAGCATCATATTGAAAGATATTTTTAAAAAATTTCGGGGGAAAAATGACAACAATTGGAAGCATTTATCTGCATGCACTCTTTTTGAAGCTTGCGGAAAATTTTATTTTCAATTTGTCCGACGGGTTTTTTGTAGTTTCAAATTATCTTCATTGGAATTCTATTATAGTTACTGTCACTGTATAACTGACGACTTCATGTTCCAGCTAGCAAAATGGACATCGAACCGGATCCGCCACAATTACTCCCATTGTGTCCGTTTTGTCACTTCGAGCTCAATGCTGAAATGAATCAAGTTCATACAGTAAAGAAAAAGGGCTTACAAACTCTGATCAACAAAAGTAAAACATACGGCGACTCAAAATGGAAAGAACAGAAATGGGAAAACATATGTGAATTGTCTTGTCATATGTCATGTCACAAAAAGTATTTAGTGACGTCGAAACCAATGGTTCCTGTGTCAACAAAAGTTACAACATCGTCTTCTTCATCAGCAAATGAACCGGCTCCAGGTAAACAACTCTCGCTGAATCCGATGACAATGGAGGATTTTAATTTTCTCACCCATTGTTATTATTGTGGCCATCTATGCAACGTAAAGAGAAAGCAGCCCTGTAGCCGAGTTGTGCAGGACAAATCACTGAAGAATCGCGTAATTGACACGGCAAATCTGTTAAACAACGACTACAGCACGAAAGTGTTACAACGAGTTACCGGGATTAGTTGTTTAGTCGAAGAACATGCTCGCTATCACACCAAATGCGCTACGTCCTTTTTTTCGATGAATTATGCGAGACCAGGCCCGGCTCGATCGACAACATTGATGAAGGAATGCTTCGAGGCGATTTGCCAATACATTGAGGGAAGTGAAAAATACGAATTTCGAGTTCCGGAGCTAAACAATGTGTACAAAGGTTATTCGATGGATAACAAAACGTTATTTCGCAAACTTGAAGAAAAATACGGAACAGATATTTTCATTTTATCAACTCGAACGAAACCAACGGTTATCTTTTATAAATTCAGTTTTGCTGACGTCTATCAAAAACATTGCTGTGGTGAAGAACTCAATGACGTGGAGGAGAACGCATTATCCAGGGTGACCACTGATGTACTAAAAAAAAAATTAAACAGCATTCCGATGACACGAAGAATTATCCACCAGCCTCCGATTTTATAAAAAAAAATGGACGATGATATTCTTTTTGCGCTTCGAGAATTTCTACAATTATTACTGGATGAAGACTTATCTCCAAATGTCGGAAAACACGACGGAGTCTTAAATACTCTTGCCCATGCAGTGATAAAATGTGTAAAAGGGAAATACTTCATGTCAACGTTGCATCTCGCTATCGGTATTTACATACAAAGAAAAAAGGGTTCAAAGATGGTTATTGATTTATTAAATAGAATGGGAGTATGTGCGTCGTATTTTAATCTGATGCAATTTGAAAACTCCGCTGTTATGCATCCTCCAACGATGACTATTGAAAGCGAAACATTTGTTCAGCACGTGTTTGACAACACAGACCACAACGTCCGAACATGGGATGGTAAAGAGACGTTTCACTGCTTGGGCGGTATAGCAATTTATACACCGGAGAGTAACGTAGTTTTTGAAAACTCAATTAAAAGAGTTACGAAACTTGATACAGGTGTGTCGGCAGCTGTGGCTGCTAAGAGCAGGATTCCAGCGATTCCCTATGTGGAATATAATGCTGTGGGGTTTCAAGAAATTAAATATGTTGCTGTTTTCGGATTAAAATTGCCATTCCTACCACTTTTGCCACCGCATTACGCAGCGTATTTATGGGCGAACGCTTTTATGCTTCCAAAAATTCCAAGCTGGTCCGGATTTATGGAAACAATTTGTGATGAAGACATTCCAATTCAGTCTCGGGTAATATGCCTCCCATTCATCAATGAACCGCCGTCAAAGCCTTCCACACTCAATACCGCGTTGCACTTCGCTAGAGCTGAAGCCACAAAATTGAATCAAAAGTATTGTTTTGTGACATTTGATCAGCCATTGTACCATAAGGCACGGAAAATTGTGGCAAATGCTCAAAAAAATTGGAAATTGAAAGATGTAATAGTTCGACTTGGCGGATTTCATCTGTTGATGTCCTATCTAGGAGCAGTCGGCTATATCATGGTTGGTAGTGGTCTCGAAAGTATGTGGTCGGTTGTTTATGCTCCAGCCTCAGTCAAACAAATGCTTACTGGCCATGCGTATGCAAGAGCGATGCGAGCGCATATTTTAACTTTCACGGCGCTTGGCATTGTTTTCGGCAAATCCATCGAGACTGCGAGGATTAACAAGTATAAAACAGTTCTATCTGCAAAAATGAGATGGGATGAAGAGACCTCGGATCCTCTGACATTCAGTACCTGCTGTACTGACGAGTCCATTGCCGCGATGACGGAAGATCTTATTGCTCACATCCAAAATTTGAATAATCGAGGACCTACGGCGCAATTATGGATCCAGTATTTTAAAATGATTGCGATTGCGCTCCAATTTGTTGAGGCTGAGCGATTAGGAAATTGGCAATCACATCTGCAAGCAGTCAAAGAAATGCTGCCTATATTTTCTGCCGCAGGCCATTTGCCATACGCACGGAGTGGCCAGCTATATTTACAAGACATGGTGCAGTTGGATATAGAGGCTGTGGATGATCCTGGATACGAGCTTTTTTCGAGGAAGGGATATTTTACCGCAAGAAGGAGTGATAAAATTTGGGCTGGAGTATGGGCCGACATGACCATAGAACAAACTCTGAATCGGTATTTCGGAACTGATTTAAAGCACGCAAGAGGAGTCACTCCAGGTGTTGTAGCCCGCTATCTCCTAGCAATGCCCACCGTGTTCACCATCATGCCTGGAGTGGAAGAATACTTCAATGTAACAACCGAATCGAGTGAGCAACACAAGGATCTCGGGAAAAAAAGAATGGTAAAAGATCAGGTTCACTTGAACAATTCTTGTACTGGCTGAAAAAGCACAATCCGTTGGAAGAGCGGAAGAATTTGGTTTCATTGGCATCAGGAATTGTGAGTTCAGACATCAAATGTCACATCGCATTTGAAGAAGGGCAAAAGCTCATGGCGAACATGGTTGAGAAGAGTGTGAAGGAATGTAAACTTTCCATGAGCAATCGGGTGAAGACACTCGACTCAGTCACAGCGCATTTACATGTTGGCGGGAATTCTTACTCTCCCATTAACTCATCACACTTGATGAACCGTCTCACAGCAATCTTCAAATTCACCGATGTGGAGCGGAAACGCGCATTTGAGTTCGAAATATCACCTTATCCACTCGCTTTATTCGATGATAAGGGTTTCATGAGAAAAACTGCCAAGGCCGATCTCTACCCTACTTTCAAGACAGCCGAAATTCCTAGCAGGTACAGAAGAGGCATCAGTGATTTGTTTGAGAATTCAATTTTTGTGATTGACGGAGGGTTCTTGTTACACCAAGTAACGTGGCCGCATAGCTGCAAATTCAATGAAATTTTCGAACGCTATCGCGATTACATTATTCGTCATTACAATGGCCATGCGTATGTTGTGTTCGACGGCTACAAGAATGAGTGCATCGGTGTGAAGTCTTATGAAAGATATCGTCGCCGCGAAGAAAATATGGCCCCCGACGTTGAAATCGCTCCGGACAAATTAGTGACATTGAGTAAACCGAAGTTCTTTTCCAACACGGCGAACAAATATAAATTTGTTCAGCTTCTTGCTCGGTTTTTGGAAGAAAGTAAGATTCCAGTGCACATTGCGTCTGAAGATGCAGACGTACTCATTGTCAACACAGCCCTAAAAGTTTACAAAGACGTGATTGATCAGCCTGTTGTAATTGTAGGAAACGATGTGGATCTGCTCGTGCTCCTGATAGGCTTGACAAATTCAAGTCAATCAATTTATTTCAACAAGATTGTCCCTTCAACGAAGACTTCGGCGTTGTATTCTGCCATGGATCATGAAAACTTGAGGCCGTATATTTTATTCGCTCATGCTTTTGTCGGATGTGATACAACATCGGCTCTTTTCTCTAAAGGGAAAAAAGTATACTAACGTTGCTCGCCGAAAATAAGGATATCCAGAACATTGTCAACGAGTTTTATGAACCGGATAATACAGCAGTCGCAATTTCCAACGCTGCTGAACAAATTATTGCGCACTTATACGACTTTGCTAACGAAAATATTTCCCTGGGAGAGGCAAGATATCGGAAGTATGAGTCTTCAACAGCTCTAGATCTGCTAACTCGCCTCAGCTGTCTACCTCCGACCAAAGGCGCATTGTGTGAACATGCCAAACGTGTGTACCTGCAAGTCCAAACGTGGTTGGGGAACAACTTAGATCCGAAAGATTGGGGATGGATGCGATCGGACACCATGTTCCTCCCGGTGATGACGGAAGATAACTCAGCGCCAGAAGAACTTCTGAATATGGTAATTATTTTAATCAACAAAAATGAACAGAAAAATTCAAAAGCTCATTTTTTTAAATTTCATTTCAACAGATCTCCTGTGGCTGCACAACTAAGTGTGCAACGAAACGCTGCAAGTGCAAAAAAAAACAACGCCTACTGCTCGTCGCAGATTTAAATATTGACGATAGCAACTGCGAGAATAATAGTGATGAGAGCAGCGATGATGACATCGCGGTTTTCAGTTTTCCAGATGAGGAAAATGACAATGAATCCGATTTTGAATCTGACTCTGAATGAAAAGACTTTTAAACATGTTGCGTTCTAACATTAAAACAAAGATTTTTTAATTACCTGACATGCAAACTTTGAACGCGTCATTTCACATATTATTTCATCAAAAATGTAAATTAATGCATTTATTTTCTACAACATAATTAATGTAACTAAGACAAACCGTCGAAATAGGAAGTACATATATAAGAAAAAGAAATAATTTTGTACATTGGTAATAAAATTTTGTTTGTCAATGAAATTCTATCTATAGTGTCTAATACATGATTTAAGATATAATGATTTATTAAGCAAAAAAAGAACAAAAAAGAAGAAAATTTTTTTTCATGTATTTTCGTGCATAGCCAAACTTTGTTGATTAATCGCCGATTTACGGACACAAATTATTTCATAAACCCATATATATATACACAGCTCACCGATGTTTCTTGGCCATTTTTTAATCACAATTTGGATAATAAATCGTTAAAACCACACACATAATATCATATAATTACCTTGATGATTTCGATTGTCCTCTACATTTTTTACATAAAAGAACGCATTAAAAAACAATTTCTCAAACTTCTTCACAATTTTTTGGTCAGACGTTTTCTGGATTTTCTTTTTTTTGGAAAAGACGGAACAAATGTAAAAAAATTCAGAATAATCTAATAAAATGTAACAAAATTTTTGGGCTTTATTCCGAAATGGAGATTTTAATACTTTATTTGGATTTGGAATTTCCTCTTCATTTTGTATATGAAAAAACACATTGAAATAAAATGTTCTACATTTCTTCAGAATGTTTTGATCACGCGTATTTTGATTTTTTTTTCAAAAAATTGGAACTCCTTCGTAAAATCTCATAAAATTAAGAATAAACTAATAAAAATATAACAAAATTTTTGGGCTTTATTTCAAAATGGAGATTTCGATACTCTAAGTAAAAAAAAAAGAAATGGTTTTTTGCAATTTTTTGAATTTTACCCAGAGAGTATCGAAATCTCCATTTTCAAATGAAGCCCAAAAATTTTGTTACATTTTATTAGATTTTTCTGAATTTTTTTACATTTTACAAAGAAGTGCCATTGAAAAAAAAAAATACAAATAACGCGTGACTAAAAAATTCTGAAAAAATCTGGAAAATTTAATTTCAATGTGTTTTTGATTATTTCGATTGCCCGATAAATTGTTTATATTAATAAACACATTCAAAGTAAATTTCCCAAATTATTTCAGAATTTCTTGGTCACGCGTTTTTTGGATTTTTTTTTTTTTAATGGGACCTCTTTGTGAAATCTGAGAAAATTCAGAATAACCAAATAAAATATAAGAAATTTTTTTAGCTTTATTTGAAAATGTAGATTTCCATACTTTCTGAGCAAAATTCAATAAAATGCAAAGAAACAATTTTTTTTTTAATTTTACTCATACACTATTAAAATCTCCATTTTGGAACAAAGCCCAAAAATTTTGTTATATTTTATGAAATTATTCTAAATTTTTTCACATTATACAAAGGGTCCCTTTTAAAAAAAAATCCAAAAAACGCGTGACCAAAAAATTCTGACAAATTTGAGAAATGGTTTTTCAACGTGTTCTTTTATATCATAAATTTAGAGGACAATCGAAATCATGAAGGCAAAATTTTTATCGAAATAGCGTGGAATGCCTCAATATATCGAATTGAACGCGAACGCCAAAAAGGGAAACTCATGACGCCGTTGTACTCAGCTACTTTCTATCTCTCTCGCTTCTGTCTCTCCCGCTCGAAAGTTGTTTACACGCCATCGAAAGCGGCGCATGCTCCGTAGTAGCGCGAGAGATGAGCGACAACAAGCGACAAGCCCCACTCTTGCGCCGGAGGGGGATCTGGCCGACCTCCGGCGGCTCCCCACCACTCGCGGTGGGGGCCAACTTTAAAAATTAATATTAAACAAACTATTAGTTGTAGAGAAAAATGCTTCAAATGAAAGTGACGCGGAATTTTTTTCTCTACAACTTTTATTTGAATTTTTTTCTCTAAGTCCTACGGTTTGTCCGGAAATTTGTTTACAACCCTTAAAATAATCATTTCACCCCTAAGGCAAATGCGAAAACTCTTGAAACCACTCCCAATCGTTTTCTCGAGGGCAAAAACGTAGGGTAGCATGTATTTCGCTGCCTCTACGGAAAATTCCTTCTTTGAAGCCCGTTCTTCCTGGACTATATGCTCCTAATGAAATCGACGAGATTTTTGGTCTCTCATCGACTTTAAAATATCTCAAGCCTCCCGAAATGGGTCGTTACACCTTTAAGCATGATCCATGAAGAATTTCAGTATCGCAAATAGCATATTCGTGTTGCCCGGGAAATTTCCGAACCGAAAACTGGTTTTGAACCTCTAAATGATAGAAAAAAATTTGATCTTCAGCCTTCAGGGAATGGAATGGACGGGAAGGGACGGGAAGGGAAGGGATGAGGGGAGAAATCGTGATATTTTGAAAAACTCGTAGCTATGAACATCTCAAGGGCTATATCGATGGAAAATTGTCCGCTGATCACGAAAATGCATGAACAAATAAGAAATCACCACGAGAAATAGCCGAAAACACTGTGTGTGTACACATAAGCGCGCTTATGTGTACACCAAGAAGACTAGAATAAAGAGAGACAACTGCTGCTAGTCGAGTCGGTCGCCAGCAGGCTACCCCACTCCGTGACCAGCACTATGCGCAGTACACTACTGCGCACTTTTTGCGCCATCATTCTGTCTCACGCGAGACCGAGAGTCATACGAAACCGACCCGCCTATGCGCGGTAGTATAAAAGTGCGACACTGCGCACACTGTTAAAAAAATGTATTTGAAACAAATAAAATTTATTTGATGCAAGTAAATCAATTATTTGTATATTATCCCGTAATTCGTTATTGGGATGAAGGACATATACTTTTGATAGAAATATCATTCTTCAATGAGATCAAATATGAAATCATTTAAAACAATGCACAGTTACTATGCGGGAATGTAGGGGCTACTAAAATATCAAACCTATTTACTTCAGTCAAGTAAATTAAAATTTGAATCAAGCTTCCAACTACGTGGATCCGAAAATTAATTTGTTTCATCCAACTCAATGATTGTTTGTACTCATACAGGTCATACTTTTGATTAATTAAATACTTTTCTTGAAACGATTACGAATATTTGGTGCCGTGTATGTTTCCATAGAAGTTAGAAAATGCTTTCTCTGGATCTAGAAAATGCTCATTTAAATGGAATATCCCATCAGTTTCTTCCAAACCGAAATCTATTGGTCCAATTAAATATTGTTTTAGAGCACCCGTGCAGAATTATTTATTTTTTCTAAATATTTATCAGTTTTTACGATGGAAATCAGTTCCATATTCACAATTGATAGTTTTTAAGGGTCAAATAACGAAAAAAAAAATTTCTTGTACCGGAAGAATACCCGGTAAGGTGAAAAACTTAAATTACTTGCGTTAAAAAATTTTGGTTAATTCAATCACAAATTTTCTTTATACACAGCTAATAACTCGAATTTGTGTTAAATGAATTAAATATTGCGCTCACATACAATAATCAATTCAGATAAATAATATTGATTTTTTAAATGAAAAAAATCCTATTTTAATATTAAATAATTTTCATTTAGCTTGATAAAACAGAATGTTCCGATGGATCATTTGAACATTTGAAGTAGTTGAATCAAGTCATTTTTTTTTGCTATTCCAGGATATCAAATCTTTGCATCTGGATATATTTTCTTGTATCAAAGAAAAACACAATTGATGTAAAAAATGTAAATTACTTGGTTACAGTATTTTTGGTTTATCCAATCAAAAATATTACATATTCGCAACTAATAACTCCGGTTGGTGTTGACCAAATAAAGTATTACGATAAAAAATATTAATTATTTCCAATTAATATTTGTGCCTTGCTGTTCATAGAAATCCTGTATTCGAATGGAATAACTGTAACCAGTATCTATGAATTAGATTATTTGGACCAAACATCTGTTACAAAAGAAAATGACTTACTGAGCGCAATTTCTGTTTTTATTAAATGCAAAGAAAAATCGATTTGTCTCAAATAAATGCCACTCAAGTAATTTCGTTTATTTGGTTCAAATAAATTTTTTTAACAGTGCATAGTGCTGATCAAGGAGTGGGATAGCCTGCTGGCGACGTATTTTGTGCCACCCCTACTCCTCGAGTTGTCTCTCCTTATTCTAGTCTTCTTGGTGTACACACACGTCTAGAAACTTTTTCTGAACGTGATTTCTAAATTTTTTTGGAACATCTTGCAACATTTTGAACATTAAAATATAAAAATTTTGAATTCAACAGTTTACACGAAAAAGGAGTTTTTTCGATGTGAAAAGAGAAATGAATTATCAATATATGTGTCATTTCATATCAATTCAACGACGTTTTGACGGTGATCCCTTCGATTTTGTTTATTTTTTAATATGTTATTATACATGCAAAAAGAAGTATCCATGCCAATTTTTAGCTCTCTATCTTAAACCATACCGAAGTTATAGATTTTTCAAGAATATACTTAAAATAATCATAACTTCTACATTAACCAAGATATTGTAATTTGTCAAGAAGTCATTTTTTATTGTTTTTCAAGGTACTTTTTGAAAAAAATATTAAAAATTAAGAGAAACAAATTTTTAATGTGTTTTTAACTGTTTTAAGCTAAAAAATTGGATTTTCTCTCAATGGGACCCCTTCGATTTTTTTCAAAAAAAATTATAAAGTTCTACGTAAAAAAACAAAATTTTTGAGATTTTACCGAAGAGGGGATTCAAATAACTTCTTATCGAAAAAAAATTTCTACATTCTGCAACCTTCTATATTAAGCAAGATATTGTAATTTGTCAAGAGGTCATCTTTTTTTGTTTTTCAATGTACTTTCTGAAAAAAAGATAAAAAATTAAGAAAAACAAATTTTTAATGTCTTTTTAACTGTTTTAAGCTAAAAAATTGGATTTTCTCCTAATAGGATCCCTTCGATTTTTTTCTAAAAAAATTATTAAATTCTACGTAAAAAAAAAAATTTTTTGAGATTTTACCGAAGAGGGATTCACATAACTTATTATTGAAAAAAAAAATTTCGATTTTTTTTTTCGTAATTCTGATCTTTTTTCCTTCTATGACTACATTAGTTGATTTCAATTATGTTAAAATAAATAATCTAACTTGCCTCACATATTTTCATTGTAAATTATAATAGATAACATCAAGAATTACAATTTAAGTACGTTTTGCACTTTAGTTTGCAAAACGTACTTGAATTGTAATTCTTCATGTTAATTATAGTAATTTACAATGGAAATATGTGAGGCAAGTTAGATTATTTATTTAAACATCATTGAAATCAACTATTAGAGTCATAGAAGGAAAAAAGTTCAAAATTACGAAAAAAAAATCGAATAAAAAAATTTCGTTAAGAAGTTATTTGAATTCCCTCTTCGGTAAAATCTCAAAAATTTTGTTTTTTTACGTAGAATTTTATAATTTTTTTTGAAAGAAATCGAAGGGGTTCCATTAGAAGAAAATCCAATTTTTTAGCTTAAAATAGTTGAAAAGACATTAAAAATTTGTTTTTCTTGATTCTTCGTCTATTTTTCAAAAAGTACATTGAAAAACAAAAAAAGATGACCTCTTGACAAATGACAATATCTTGGTTAATATAGAAGTTTGGAGAATGTAGGAGCATGTAGAAAAGTTTTTTTCGATAAGTAGTTATTTAATCCCCTCTTCGGTAGGATCTCAAAAATTTGTTTTTTTACGGAGAATTTAATAATTTTCCTTTGAAAAAAATCGAAGGGGTCCCATGGAAAGAAAATCCAATTTTTTAGCTTAAAACACTTAAAAACACATTAAAAATTTGTTTTTCTTAATTTTTAATATATTTTTTTAAAAGTACCTCGAAAAATGAAAAGAAATGACCTCTTGACAAATTACAATATCTTGGTTAATGTAGAAATTATGATTATTTTAAGTATATTCTTGAAAAATCAATAACTTCGGTAAGGTTTAAGATAGAGAGCTAAAAATTGGCATGGATACTTCTTTTTGCATGTATAATAACATATTGAAAAATAAAAAAAATCGAAGGGGTCACCGTCAAAACGTCGTTGAATTGATATGGAATGACACATATATAGGAGGCATTCCATGCCATTTCGAACGGTCAAAACGTTGTTCACTCTCAACAAAATTGACATTGTGTTAAATTATTCAATTATATGGAAAAAAGTAGTGCAAATTCTTTTCAAAATTTTTGGATCACATTTTTTGGAGTTTATCAAAATTTCAACATTTTCTAAGTACAGTTATATCTTGAAAGCATACGATTACACAGAAAAATGTTTCAGAAAAAAAAGTTGCAGTTTCACATAAACTTTGTGAAATATACGAAAATATACGAAAATAATTTTTTTCGTTCGGTATGACACTTTCGATTTATGTCAAAAAATTCTAAAAAATACTCTGAAGTATGTACAATAGACTCGTGTTTTTTTTAGGTGGGTGGATTAGTTGTTCCAAAGCCATGCTTTGTTTTATTAAGAATATTGTTTTCTTTGCTCCAATAAGCTCCAAAACATTAATATTATTGTAGATGTTCTTTCATCTAAAAATTTGAGAGAAACAACTTGGGAGAGTATGACTTTCCATAATAATTGATTTTTCTAAAACAAAAATATTAATTATTAATAAAAAAAAAGCATAGCTTTGGAACAACTAATCGAACCATCTAAAAAAATACGTGTCTATTGTACATACTTCAGAGTATTTTCTGGAATTTTTTTAGGTAAATCGAAAGTGACATAAGGTAAATGTCCCAATACCCGACCATCTAAGAGGGGACGAAAAAGTTAACTTGTTTTTCGCGTTCAAAAATAAACTATTTTCTATAACAACGATGACAATTGGAAAGCTTGAAGTCTCTAGTTTCCAAAACACAGGGTATAGTTGTTGCTATAATTAGTTGTTTATTCATAATAACCGAAAATACTGAGAAATGTAAATGCACCAGTACCCGACCACCCGTTTTTCTATATGACCCAATATCCGACCACACATTATGACCCTATAACCGACCCCTCATCTCTACGGTGGGGGGAAGGGAGGGGGTGAATTGAGAAAAATGCATCGCTGCTTAGAGAATGTGTCACGGAAATTTTGAGGTTATGCACGAATAATATCCATGTCAGCAGATGTCCGGTTACTGGGACTGAACATAGTCGCGAGCAAGTATCGATATCCGGACACATGGTCGGTTATCGGTACAAGATACATTTCGTATGTACCAATAACCAGACATGAAAATTAAGTACTCAAAACGCATTTTTGGCTAATTGAGACAACATGATCAAATTAGTGGTATCTTTCCGAATAAAAAGAGCTAAGGCTCAGTTAGAAAACAATAAAAACCACTTCGAAATATCTTCAATAAGATATCGCGATTCCTTAGTACTTCAGCTTAAATAATGGCTTCCGTGCCCCGAATAGTACGTACGCTGGTCATATTTATCCAAAATTAAATTACAGATGATTCTTGAACTATTAAAGGAGTGTCATATACGTAGATTATAAATCCCGGATATTAAAACAATTCACACTTTAAGATTTCTCTTAAGTGAACGCTTAACTTGCTGATATATTGGTTCAAGTGGTCGGGCACTGGGACGTGGTCGGGTATTGGGACATTTACCTTACCAATCGAAACAATTATTTCGTATATTTTTTATGAAAATGGTAATTTTTTAAACTCTTTAAAAAAAAATCACAAAGTTTATGCAAAACTGCAACTTTTTTGTCTGAAACCGTTTTCTGTTTAATCGTATGCTTTCAAGATATAACGGTACTTACTAAGTACCGTTCATTTTTTTAGAAAACACACTTTACACACTTTAGTGTATTTTCTGGAATTTTTTGAGATAAATCGAAGGTGTCATACCGACCGAAAAATGAACTAAAAAAATTCGAAAAAAATTGTTCACAAAGTTTATGTAAAACTGCAACTTTTTTGTCTGAAACATTTTTCGGTTTAATCGTATGCTTTCAAGATATAACGGTACTTAGAAATTTTGAAAAACTCCGAAAAATGCGAACCAAAAATTTTGAAAAAATTTACACTACTCTTTTTCATATAATTGAATTACTTGACAAAATGTCAATTTTTCTTGAGAGTGGACAACTTTTTGACCGTTCGAAATGGAATCGAATGCCTCATATATATTTATATATGAGGTAATCCAGCCCAAGTGTGTAAACCCGTTTTCCTCACCCTCTCGGATTTGTGTCATTTTTTTTACATGATCGCATTGCGTCTAAAATACACCCTCATATTTTTTTCAGATTTTTCCAAACAACCCTTATTTAAAAAAAATTTTTTTTTTGAAAAAAAAGTCATTGTTAAAAATCTGAAAAAATTCTGAAAAAACCGTGATAATATATCAAAATTTCCAAGCTATCACCCGTAGTGGGCAGATTTTTTTCTGTGTTTTACGTGATGGATTTAAAAAAAAAAATTTTTTAAACGCCATTTTTTAAAAATCTAAAAAAATTCTGAAAAAACTGTGATAATATGTAAAAAATTTCAAGCTATCACCCGTAGTGGGCAGATTTTTTTCTCCGGTTTACAAGCTATTAACGTTCTCAAAATTCCAAAAAAATCTCAAATAGCTCACCTTGAGCAGATACTGAATTATTTTGGTATTCAAATTGAGTATCTGTTCAAGGTGAGCTATTTGAGATTTTTTTGGAATTTTGAGAACGTTAATAGCTTGTAAAACACAGAAAACAAAAATCTGCCCACTACGGGTGATAGCTTGAAATTTTTTATATATTATCACGGTTTTTTCAGAATTTTTTGAGATTTAAAAAAAATGGCGTTTTTTCAAAAAATTTTGTTTTTTTTTAAATAAGGGATGTTTGGAAAAATCTAACAAAATATGAGGGTGTATTTTAGACTCAATGCGATCATATAAAAAAAAATGTCACAAATCCGAGAGCGTGAGAGAAACGGGTTTACACACTTGGGCTGGATTACCTCATATATATTTGATAATTTATTTCTCTTTTCACATCGAGGAAACTTATTTCTCGCGTACATTTTTGAATTCAAAATTTGTATGTTTCTGCTCCCTTCATTCAACTTTCTTCGATCATAATTTTATCAATGTTTTGACCAACACAGACTGCCAGAGGCGGATTTACTTTGTTTGCCGCCCTAGGCCTCAAAAAGTCTGCGGCCCCTTTTCAATTTTTCGACTATTGTTTTGTAACTTTAGGGACAGAGTGAGCTAAGCCTCAGGTACACAAACGAACTTATTTCCCAAAAAAGATAAAGCAGTGATAATGGACTCGATAGACGGTGTACCAATAAAAGACTACGTCAGTGCCATAGCCTCCCTCGTCAATCCTATGTCTATAAAATTCGCATCTCGTATTTCGAATAACCGAGTGTGTATATACGTTGCCAGTAAGCAAATAGCTGATGAGTTGATTGATCGGTATAAATCCGTAACGATAAACAGTCACGTGATCACCATTCGTCCTCTGATCTCAAGAAACAAGCGAATTATATTATCCAACGTATGCCCAATAAACCCGCATAACATAATGGAAGAATTATCCAGAGAAAGAGGAATAGAGCTCAAATCATCGATGACATTTGTCAAGGCGGGACTCTCGGACCCAGGATTCGCTCACATCCTCAGCTTCAGACGTCAAGTCTACATACACCCTGAAGACGAGGATAAACTCCCGGACTCGTTACAGGTGAAATTTGACGATACCGTATACTGGATCTATATATCGACCGAATCGATGGCGTGCTTTCTCTGCAAAGGAGATGGCCAAATAGCGAGAAACTGCCCAACGAGGAAAATGAATGGGAGCGAGGCGATGCCCCCTCCTATCACTCCAACTAATCCAGTGCCGACAACCATTGACACCGAGAGAAAATCAAATGAGGCACCAAATAAGACAGACGAATTTCCATCCCTCGAAAAAAGAATACAAACATTAAAGCCTATTCTCCAAACGAAGCGCGCTCTCTCAGCATCGGACTCTTCCTCGTTGGCAGACAATCCAAACACTACGGGAAGTAAAGACCCCCTAGAATATACCTCGGACGAAGCTGAGTCTAGCCTCTCGACTGATGGAGAAAGGGCAACAAAACTAAGGCAAAAATCAAAACCCATAAGAAAGAAGCCCAAGGTCAACACCAATTCTATCGAGTCCCCCGAGAACCAGGACTCAGACCCTTTGCTCTTAGTGAAAGCAAGGATCACGGAACAACCAGACAATTTTCCGTTAACCTTCATTCAATTCAAAAGCTTTTTGGAAAGAACATTGGGTCAAAATAATCCAGAAGAAATCGCGCTTGAGTACAGTAATGATATAACAAAACTAATATCTATGATGACCGATCTTTACCCGCTAATCAATGACAGAGCAACAAAGAGCAGATGCACCCGAATTAAAAAGAAACTCTCCAAGTTGGTATCGGAGAAGGAAGTGGATGAAGACCACCTTGAGGAGGTAATGGAAGCCCAGTAAAATGAATATTTTACAATGGAATATCAACGGGTTTTATACCCAACTAGAAAGACTACAAATTCTCATCAAAGAGCACTGTCCCCACGTAATATGCATTCAAGAGTCTAATTTCACTCAAGATCATGTCGGAAAAATAAGAGGATATAAGAGCGTGCACAAAAACCGTACGAATTACATTCACGCCAGCGGCGGAGTGGTAATGTTTATCAAGAATAATATTATTACAGAAGAAGTACATCTCTCATCAGTCCCAGAAACAGTAGCAGTCACTGCTTACCTACCGGAGAAAATAACCATATGCAATATATACATTCCTAACAGCCATCCTTTCACCTTAAACGATCTTTCTCATACAAGTCAACAATTAACAAAGCCATATATTATCGTCGGCGATTTCAATAGCCACAATGAGCTCTGGGGATCGGTCCAAAGAGATACGAGAGGAAAAAGGGTAGAAAGGTGGATGGATCAAGAAAACTTGACGCTCTTGAACAACGGTCAACCAACCCATTTCACCATCTCGTCAGCATCGTTTAGTTCTATTGACGTAAGCCTCTGTACACCAGAACTAGCAGTCAAAATCGATTGGACGGTTTTAAAAGATCTACATGGCAGTGACCATTTTCCCATTTTCCTGCGTTCAGTTTCTCGGTCGCAACACAATCAAGGCACTTCGCTGAAATGGAAACTCAGACGCAAACTGGGAAGGCTTCCAACAAGAGATCGAAGAGAAACTGAAAAAAAAGTGAAACCAATACGTGAAAATCATGACAGCATTGACGATATCATCGCTGAATTTAACGTTCTAATACTATCGGCAGCGACCAACAATATTCCCAAGTCCCCTGGCAAACATAAAAAATCACAAGTACCGTGGTGGAATAATGAGTGCGCAGAGGCCATCTCAAAATCCAAGCGTGCCTTTAACACATACAAGAGGCATCCTAATAATACGAACAAAATGACCTTTAAAAAACTCAGAGCAATTGCTCGACGTAAAGTGAAAGAAAATAAAAGACACTCTTGGAGAGAGTATATCTCATCCTTAGGTCCTGGGGTCTCATCAGAACAAACATGGAGAAAGATAAGAAGGATTTCCGGTATAAGAGCATGCAACTCTGCTTCGACGTTTATTCTACACGACGGTTCCATAATCTCGAACGCCAATGAAATGGCTGATACTCTAGCTGAAACTTTTGCTAATAATTCTAGCGAGAACAATTATCTACCGTATTTCCTACAACATAAAACTAAAGTGGAAAGGGAAAACAACATAAAAATCATGGACGGGCCAGACCCAATAAACGCAGCTCTACATTTCGATGAACTCAAGTCAGTCCTCCGTGCTACTAAAAACTCGAGTGCAGGTCCAGACGACATTCCAAACATAATGTTGAAACAATTACCCGATAGCGGACTCAAATATGTTCGGGATATCTTTAATCGCATATGGTCATATAAAGTTTTCCCATCGCTCTGGTCTAAGGCAACAATAGTCCCCATTGGTATACCTGGTAAAAATATTAGCGTCCCTACGAGCTACCGACAAATTGCACTGACTTGCACACTGTGTAAACTTATGGAAAAAATCGTGAACAAAAGACTGAAATATAGATTAGAAAAAATGGAATTCTTCGCACCCCAGCAAAAAGGATTCCGAAATTTGCGTTCAACGATGAATCAACTCACGAACCTTGAGGATGAAATTTGTGGATCCTTCCACACTAATCAATACCTCGCCGACGTTGCCCTAGACATCGAAAAGGCTTACGAAATGGTATGGAGACATAGAGTCCTCAAAATCCTCGAAGATCTGAAAATAAACAGCCATTGTTTGGCGTTTATCCATAATTTTCTGCACTCCAGGAAAATCGAAGTGAGATACAAAGGAGTAACATCCAGAACAATTGAAACCAAAAATGGCGTTCCTCAAGGATCGGTGATCAGTGTAACCCTTTTCCTAATAGCAATCAATGACATAGTCATGACCGTCCCCCGACCCATACGTGCCCTTCTTTTCGCGGATGACTTAACTATAACGTGCAGAGGCAAAAATATTAAAACTACGGAAGAAATGATTCAGGACTGTCTAAATAACATTCAAAACTAGTCATCTACCACAGGATTTAAAATCTCGGACACGAAAACCCAACTCATGCTATTCACTAGATCTCGGAGGGAAATAAACTACAATGTCAAAGTTTACCTCAACAACAACAGACTAAAATCAGTTAATACACTCAAAATCCTCGGCATGACTTTTGACCAAAAACTAACGTGGGCCCCACACATCGTAAAACTGAAAACTGATTGTCTAAAAAGAATTAATATACTCAAAGTACTGGCATCGATAAACTGGGGTGCTGATCAAGACATACTACTAAATTCATACGTCCCATTAATCAGATCCAAACTAGACTATGGTGCAATTCTCTACGACTGAGCCAAAAAAAACTCTCCAAAGACTCAACCCCATCCAAACAACGGCACTCAGACTAGCTCTCGGTGCATTCCGGTCCAGCCCAAATAGCAGTGTAATAGCCGAATCAAACGAGACGCCTCTCGATATTAGAAGAATGACGCTAATCATAAACTTTGCCATGACTAGTAATTCCATAGGCCACCACCCGCCATTCGGCGACCAAGAATTGACAGCAGAGGAAATAATGAGACTGGAAAACTCTAAACTGCCAAAACCACTGAAGATCCGTTTAGAAGCTGGGACAAGAACTTTGAATTTCCAGATCCCAAAGGTGGAAAAAAGGAGACAATACCCGATCCTTCCATGGACGCCATTTAAGCCGAGAATCAATTTCGAGCTGGCAGACAACAAAAAAGCGACCACATCGAGCTTAGTGTACCGTGCCAAATTCAATGAGCTGGTACATAGGCAGCAAGGACGTATATGTATATACACCGATGGATCGAAGATCGAAGACAAGGCAGGATGTGCCATAGTTACTGAAAATTCTGAAAAAATGTATCGACTCTCGGACCAATTCACAGTGTTCAGTTGTGAAGTCTTCGCAATATTCAAAGCCCTAACTCACGACCGAAACCCTTCAGATAAAATCTCAATTCTATCTGACTCCATATCCGTGCTCACAGTCATAAAAAACAGATTTTCAGAAATTCCAACCGTTCAAAAAATCCAACACACTATATCTAATGTAGAAGCGATCGATAACACTGAAATTATATGGATACCAGCCCATCAAGGAATTCCAGGTAACAAAAGGGTCGATCAAGCAGCCAAAAAAGCCGCCACGACGATCAGTTTCCCTCTGCGAACACCTATATCGCTCACAGAGGCCAAAAATTCGGCCCATAAATCGGCAGACAAACAATGGAATGAAATATGGCTGAACACTGGCAACAGTAAACTTACGAAAATAAGAGCAAGTATATTCGAAAAAGCACCAAGACTCAAGACAAACCGCAAGGACCAAGCCATCATCACCAGGCTTAGAATTGGACACAAATCTTACGCACTCACATCTATTCTCGAAGACTCAATCAGCAAGATGTGAAACATGCGAAGTACCTTTCACTATCGAACACATCATGTTAGAGTGTGCATCCTCAAAAAATATCAAACGAAATCTGATACTACCTACTGAACTAAAAGAGTTTCTTTCCAACGAAAAATCATGTAAAAAAACAATAGAATTCTTGAAAAAAGTGGACTATACGATAAAATATAAGAAAACATGATATAATCAAAGTATAATTAATAGCAAGGAGTAAACGTATTTGTAATGTGGTAGCTAAAAACCTGTGCTGTTGTTGCGACAATAGATAAAGGCTTTAAAAAGAAAAGAACGAATATTTAACAATTAGTACTTGTTTTACACTGGTTGATCTTTAGTATACTAAAAAAATAAAAATTCAACAAGTTTTTTGCGCAAAATTAACCATGCGTCAATAAATATTTACATGGAAGATGAATGGATGATTTTTAAAATTTGTTTACACACCCATCGCCTGGAATCGTGTTATCTTATGTTGCTTTCAGGGTAATTTTCGATAAAAATGTGTCGAATTTTTTTTTTTCAAAAAAATAGTCATCGGTACAGTGAAACTGGTCGATTTAAAAATCCAAAAAAAATTCCAGAGTGTACTCTCATACGGTACTATGTATCCCTAAAGTTACAAAACAATCGTCGACCATGAGGCCCAAACGCATGCTGTCTTTCGGATTTGTTACCCATATATTTCGTTCGATTCTTTCCAAATTCAATAGCAAATAGTGATTAATGATAGTCTATCTGTACGAAAAAGTCAGCGTGATAGTACAAAAATTGCGAGGGCTAGAGTGTTAACAAACATTTTCGGTAAAAATAACAAAAAAAACCTAAAAAAAATCAAATCAGCAGTTCAATATTTTCTAAAATTATACTAGGTACATAAAAGAGATTGGCGAATTAACTTGCGTGCAAAACTTCAGAGCCTGATCGTGTCACATACACACACACGCACTCATATCCGGATATTTTTCTAAATATGTTTTTTCAACGTTTTAGGATATTTTGAATACAGTGGCAAAAAAAGTTGCGAAAAAAATTTTATTCATAAAAATAAACCATCCTCTATGAGAAAGTAAAACAAATGTTGAAAAAAACTTGATTATATACGATTCTCTAGGATGTTCGTAAATATATTTCTGGGACGGCAAGTTCACTATTTACCGTAAATTAATTTGAATTCACAGTTATCTTTGAGACAAACTCGGTTACATTGAATTTGTTTGCGATATACTTTTAATTATTGACAGAGCTGCGATACTTTTGGGTCCATTTTTAGTCGCAATAAATTATTGAATCCAAGTGACGAACCAATAATCGCTAGAAAAAAATTTGTGTGTCGTTGAAAACTTGTTACCCTCAAAATTTGCCGCCCTCAGAATTCGCCGCCTTAGGCCCGGGCCTACTGGGCCTACTGGTAAATCCGCCACTGCAGACTGCTGCTTTGATTTTACGAATTGTGATCGCCATGATCCTCCCCCGACTCAGAGAGTTCGTCGTATATCCACAACTATCGTAATCGGATTCACAAGACCCATCATGTTCATTACATCTAGTTGCGCATCTTATGATGGATTTATGGTTAATTTTGTTCATTGTGAACTTGATGAACATCGTTATATATTTGAATCGATTGATTGTCACGTCCCTCTTTCGCCAAATTCATTTCGCGAGAACAGACGTGGACTCACGGTCCCACGTTAAAGCGTTCACATCAGCAGATTCCTGGGGCTTATGTGTTATGTACGAGCGATCACCTCTTGCGAGGTGATCGCACCTCGCCACCGCATCAACGATGGTCAGCACCTCTTGTCACCTTGAGCGAGCTCGCGTATGACCCTCAAGGGCATGCACGCGCCGCTTCGGAAAAGCAAAATTGCAAAAATACTTGCCCGGCTCGCCAACGTTCTGCGGACCGTTGCCAAGTCGAGCCAGTACCTCGCTAAGCACCGACAGGTGAAACGGGAAAATTACTCCAGCCCTCAGCTAGTCGTAGCGGCGTAATACCGCGCGCAACCGTGTAAGATTAATACGCTCACTCGCGTTAAACTTGGTGCGTCACGGGGGTGCTCGCGTGGACCCGTAAGTCTTGGGCTGCTAATATTCAAACAAATATAATTATTCAAACAAACATAATTTTCAAACAAATGTAATTATTCAAGCAAATATAATTATTCAAACAAATATAATTATTCAAACAAATATAATTATTCAAACAAATATAATTATTCAAACAAATATAATTATTCAAACAAATATAATTATTCAAACAAATATAATTATTCGACAAAAATATAACAGTTCGATTAAGTGCCAACATTCATACAGTTAAACTATCCGACAACCAAACTATTAAACAACAACAAGTATTCAACAAATTCCAAATTATCCAACAACTTCAAATATTCAATAAACAAACTATTCAACAATTCGAACATTCAATAAGTATCAATAGTGCAACGAAAATAGCGGACAGACATATACACAGATATATACATATCCGTGCGCCGTGAGTGACCGCGATCTACGAACGCCGCAGCGAGTGCGAGTGAACCCTTCGCGCCCTCGGGCACCGGTGCGCGTAAAGGAGTTTTTAGAGACTTCTAGTGTACGTGAGGACCTATAGAGATAATAGGGTGCGTGCGCAGGAGCTATTGGAAAACGCCAACACTCAGCGCGAGGCCCAAGAGGTCTCCCCTTATCAGCGTGCGCGGGGACCCCTCCAACACTGTATTGCGCGCCGGCCCAAAGCTCCGGCTAATGTAAGTCAGCTGTATTTTCACGAGCGATAGCGCGCGCGATATTGTAAGCGCCGTCTCTCTCTTATACTCATCCATCGCGGGTCCGATCTCTGCCCGCCTTTTAAGTATCGTCTCATCCGTGGTGGGACGGTACAATAAACGCTATAATACATATTCTCAATATTAATCAGGACGTATTCGTTAATTTATTGACGACCCCCTTCTCTTCTCGGCAGTGGTCGGGCCCGTATGGGACGACGTGGAGGCGCCCAAATACCTTTTCTTATAACAATTCAATCCTGGAAATTAATTTAGAATCTTTTATTATCCTTGAAACGCGCCTTTGGCACGTAACAAGTTTTGGTGGCAGGATGCTGCCTCCACCACGCACTTCCAAGAGAATAGATGGTGTCGTCAGTGATATATATATACATATATATATATATATATATGCCTCTCGAATTATTAGCCCATGAAAATACAAATCGGAAAGATTTTTTTTTCTTTCTTAAATTTTCCGAGATTATTCGATATAAAATGCGATAATTTATGCTGTGTGTAACTATGCGAATTGAAATAAGGAAATTTAAATTTGAATATTAAATTTGATAAAATAGACCAAAATTAAAAATTCAACCTTTAATAATTTCAAGGGAAAAAAACTCCTTAAACAATAGAATCTGGAATTGATAGACTGCTTTTTGTATTTTTATTCTATTCGTATTTTTAATTTTTTATGACGTATCTCACGCATTTTATCTGTGTCTTATTCCTTTTCGTATTTTGTCTCTTTCGTATTTAAGGAAGTTGAATTTCGTTGAAGTCGAATTTTCCCTATTAATTACCATTTAAAGAAAATTGAACAAGGAAAAAATAATATCCGTATTTCGATGGTCCAACGCGAGTATCCTGCGAGCGTACCCGCGGTGATCCCCGAGGGGGTAACCTATTTTTTACTTCCCCGATTTAGTGAACGGGTTCGGGAGGTTTATCGTGGACGCGGGCGCGAACACGAACGTGATTAGGGCCGCGTCCCTTTTAAACCCCTCGATAAACACGGAGAACTTTGGCCACCCAAACACGAATTTTATTGGCACGACCACCCTATTTATCGAGGACTGCCCGTCAGAATTTATCGTTGCTTACAACGTACCTTTCGGATGCGGCGGAATCTTAGATTTCCCCTAGTTCAAAACCAATTAAAGAAAATCCCGGAAAATCGAAAAGCGCGAAATTGCAATTAAGTAATATTACAAAAGAAAATTTGAATTATAAATAAAAGGAAAAATATTTTAATTATCAGTGACTAGACATTATCTGGATTGAAATATTTAATAACCCTAAATAAAATCCTTCCCATTAACTGTACCATTCCATTTCAACTACGAATTAACCTTTAATTCTCTAATTAATACTAATTCTATTATTCCACTTATTTGTTATTAAATCTACCTTTTTTTTTACAATTTTAATAGATTGCTAATTTCGAAATTCCAATTTTTACTAGATACCATTGTCGATTTGTTCTGACACCCTAAATTATAACCTCGTTAATTCTTTGTTGCCATTAATCTATTTTACCTTTATTTATCTTATTATTCCTTATTTTTACTGTTTCGTTATTATGCCATTTATTTTATTTTCATTTTTATTAAAATACTCGCGCTCCCCGGCTCGTTCTATAAAATCCGTTCCCGAATAAAATCGCCATCATAGCGGATCCAGACATTTCCGTAAGGCTGGCTGATACGATGGTCAATATTTCCACCATGATAGGTACTATAACGTTGACCGGCCAGCGCTCGAGTATCCGGGAATGCGATGGTACAAACATCCCCCTAAGGGATTATTTGCAGGATCTCCAAAACTCGGCTTCCCTTATACCACCGGAATCCGCGGGCCAATTCGTTGCAGCTGCCATAAGCAGGCTGCGAGGTGAGGCGCGTGCATGCGTATGGGGGAGACAATAAACACCGTCGAAGGGCTTATCTCGGCCCTTAAAGAGGGACCCGCTACATCGCGAAGTTTTGATGACTGTTTGGCTGATTTCATGCGGATACGTATGAAACAGGGGAAAACAGTCCGGGGACTCTATAATCGCGTCAGAATCCTGGTCAGCGTATCGCGAGCCGCGTGGAAAACAGATACGGGAACCGAGATTCCCGTTGCGTTGACTCGCGTTCTCGATTCAACCGCCCTTAAGGCGTACAGCCGTGCGTTACCAACACGTCTCACGGAATTATTAACCGTCGCGCCCCCAGCTTCATTAAAAGTGGCGGTCGAACTCGCCAAACGTGTGTCGGAATGTAGCGTTGATTCAGGGGCAATCGAAAAGCCAAAACCGACCTCTAGAGACGCCAAGGCGCTAATCGCGAAGCAAGAGCCGAAGAGATTAGCATTGCGTTTCCCCTCGCCAGCGCCCCGCGGCTCTCCGCTTGTTAAATATCGAGGGTCGAGCCCTTACCCGTCTGAAAAATTTAATTCGCCCGGAATACTGAAACTCCGGGAACGGGAACCCTCCCGATCGCCTAGTCCCCACCGCGAGAGAGACGAGGGGGGGGGGGGGGTGCGATCATAGGTACTGTTGTATCCGAGGGACGGGCTGCTCTTGCTGCCCGTGGAATAAGTGGACCCCGCGTTCAGCGTGCAGGGGCGGTGGCGGCAGCCAGCGTTACTGCTGCGTGCGTAACAGGGGCTGCGCTTACTGCCCGTGGACTGAGTGTGGGCTACGCGCCGCCAGGAATCCGCGAAATTCCTCTGCCGGCGAGCCACGGGAAAACTCTCGAGAGCCCTCGCCCGGAAAACGGCAGGAGTCTTTAAACTCCCAAGGGGCTCGTCGCCACGACGCGACGAGCCAAACGAATGCTCGCGCGATGGCTACGGAAGTCCAGAGGACGCCCGTGAGTTTTCAGCACCCCCAAAAGTAAACTCACCAAAGGAGAAGCAAGCACAGGCGATGGTTTCTCATTCCTCGTCAGAGACAGACGACGAAATGGAATCTCCGGTAGTAAAATTGCCGGCACCCGAGCTTGCTCATGGAACCGATAATTTTTATTGCGACTCCGGATCAGATTTAAATTTTATTAAATTGCAAGCCCTTCGCGAAGACGTGCGTTACGACCCCGCGAAACGCAAAGCGTACAGAGGACCCTCGGGGGAAGAGGCCCAATCGTTAGGCACAATAACCTTAACGATTAATGAAGTTCCACATTAATTTCACGTTGTAAGAGAATTCGCGACAACAAGTAACGGGCTAATCGGTAAACCGTACATGCGGAATCAACGCTCTCGTAATCGCGAGCGATCCAATTCGCCCGCGTATGTTTCTTACCTCCGATAGAGTTAATGCGAATTTTCCATCGGTTGAGAAAAAGATCTTCACGATTAAAACTCGCGCGCGATGCCCGCTACCCATTGAGGTAGCTAACACCAAAATCCGCGAGGATTATTTACCAAGGATCGCCGCCATGGATGGATTATATATATAGAGACACGCTGGTTTCCCAGAAGCACGGCGTTTGTCACGTGCTCGCGGTTAATACTCTCGATCGTGACGCTGACGTCGAGGTCACACCCCACGAGATCCCAAGATTATCCCGTTCGAAATCTGCGACCCCGATTTTGACTTACGATCTAACGATGACGACTCGACAGACGAAGCAACAACGTCCCCACTCATCCGAACCGGAGCCGTGCTTCAGGCCCTGCGCCTCGGTGACCTCAACGAGGTCGAGCGTAAGCACGTTTGCCGTATCGTGGTAGAAGATCCGTGGCGATTTCATCTGCCCGCTGATAAGCTTCCCTGCACCGATCGAGTCACGCATCGAATCCCGACCATGGATGATTTGCCCATCAATACTCAACAGTATCGTTTCCCCGCGATTCATCGTGACGAAGTCGAGACCCAAATAGGAAAAACTCTCGATAACGGAATAATCACACCCTCGCAATCGCCTTACAATTCACCAGTGTGGATTGTGCCGAAAACACCTGACTTGCGGGGACGGCCGCGAATGCGAATGGTGATAGATTTCCGTAAATTGAACGAGAAAACAATATCCGATGCGTACCCATTGCCTAATATTCTCGATATATTGGACCAATTGGGAAAAGCGCAGTATTTCTCAACCTTTGATTTGGCTAACGGGTTCCATCAAATCCCGATGGACCCAAGGGACGGTGCGAAGACGGCGTTTTCTACCCCCAATGGGCACTATGAGTATACTCGAATGCCCATGGGACTGAAGAACGCCCCTGCGACCTTCCAACGATTAATGGACAATGTATTGCGAGGTCTCCAAGGAACGGAATTGTTCGTATACTTGGACGATATCGTCGCTTTCGCGCGATCATTGGAGGAGCACGAGAAAAAGGTGCGTCACCTTATGCAACGTCTCCGAGACGCGAATCTTACTCTCCAGCCCAATAAATGTGAATTCCTGAAAAAGGAGGTCGCGTACCTCGGTCACATTATCGGACGGAATGGGCTGCGCCCTGACCCACGTAAACTCGAGGCGGTGAGGCGCTTCCCCACCCCTCGAACGGCTAAAAATATCCGTCAATTTCTAGGTCGCGCTGGATATTACCGGCGCTTTATTGAGAATTTTTCGGGTTGTGCGAAGCCTCTCTCTGACCTCACGAAAAAGGGGAGAGCATTCACGTGGGGCCAAGAGCAGCGTTGGAGCTTCCGAGACCTGCGCAAGGCCCTGTGTAGAGAGCCAGTGCTGGCTCATCCCGATTTCGACCGCCCTTTCCCCCTGGCAACCGACGCGCCTGATCTGGCGCTCGGAGCCGTACTCGGGCAAGAATAGACGGAGCCGATCGCCCGATCACCTATTACTTACGTATTCTATCAAAGGCCGAAGTGAATTACGGCACGACTGAAAAGGAGTACCTGGCTGTGATTCGCGCCCTGGAGAATTTCCAGCCTTATCTTTATGGCCGAAAATTCAAATTAATTTCCGATCACGAACCCCTTAAATGGATCGGATCAATGAGCGATCCAGGGAAAAGATTAATCCGGTGGAGATTAAGTTTGCAAAACTACGATTACGAATTCGGATATAAACCCGGGCGATTAAATGTCAATGCGGACGCGTTATCCCGTAACCCGATAAATTCCTGGAGCTCGGACTCCAGCGATGCTGAGGCCGAGCCACCATCGGCTAAGGCGTTACCGATAAGAGGGAGGAAGCGCGGCCCCGGTAGGCCAAGTTGCATTCAGACTCCTAGCTATCGCAGCCGGCATCTAGCCACGCTCCACAGCTGACATGGCCGAAAAATCCAGGGGCACTTTCACCTTTGGATGCAAGCGCTCTAGCGACCCGCACCAGAGCACGGAAGAACCCTGAAGCTCCTCGTCGCGCGCCCCCGCGGTATGTCGAGACCATGGACACGAGCTCGGCCGAGGAAGCGCGTTCTATACAACGGCTTCACCGAAGTATGTTGCCCACTCCCCTCCTACCTCCGAAGCGCCCTTCTAGACACAAGGTTGACGAGGATACGCAAAATATCCTTTCCGAGCTCGACCCCTATGACGTTGAGGGTGAAAATGATAGCGAGTTAGAACTCCGGGTAAAACAATTATCCGAACGCACGCTGGCTGTCACCGAGACAGAGTTCCGGCGTACGAGCCACGTAGGCGCAAGACGGTCACGCGGCCCGGAGTTAGAGAGAGAGGTCAATAGTGGGGGACAGCTGACCGATCGCCCCGCCGCTGCTTCTACCATACTGCACGACGTAACGTACGAGGCTTCCCCTAGCCCGCACGGTGGCTTTCTCCCTCGCCCTTCAGCCCGCGCAGGCAAAACGCCTACACATGGTAAGAGAGATCCCGATGCCCGAGCTCTCCCACTCCCCACTCTCGGACCCTCTTAGTCTCTCTCGCCGGTGCGAGAGGAGACCTCCTCGCGCCAGCACGTGCTGAGAGAGCGGCCATAATGGGAAGATGACGTCACCGCTTCCTCTGACCCCGCGCCAGATGTCGCAAAGACGGAGAGCACAACAGAACAGCCGAGAGGGCATGAGGCCACCAGCTGCGACATGTACCCTCTCCTTTCTCCACTCAGCGACGAGAAAAAATAGAGAAAGCTCGAGGAGGGACACACGCACAAAACGACCGTTTCGGGAAAACCCTCAATAGAAGGGTCCCGCAAATGTTTAACCTATCGTCGCGACAATTATATTCTTTTTGTGTCCGCAGACGGAGAAGTTTCGACGCCTGTCGGAAAAATATTGTCCGACTTAGACATTATAAACCCTCTCTCTCAAAAATAAAAATATGAATGTTGGACAGGTCGCCTCGACGCGTTATGGACAACATCAAGTATACAGCGTAATTATAAAGCGCAAATACTACGAGGAAACATCACAAAAAAATATCGAGCTTAGCCTGACGACCCTAAGAGAACATCTGCGGAGTTCAGGCACGACGACTATACGAATCGCCCGTGACGGCGATTTTACTGACAATTTACCCCCTGGGATATTACTGCAGATAATGCACGACATTTTCGAAGACTCTCGAATCGCGGTAACAATCTGCTATGGGAAAGTGATATTGCCCCCGCCTGAGGATCGAGCAGAAATCCTGCGGGAATTCAACTCGAACCTCATAGGCAGCCATAAAGGGGTGACAAAAACTTACCATAGAATTCGAGAAAGATTTTACTGACCTACGCTTCGCAACGACGTCCAAAATTTTATACGACGTTGTAAAGGCTGCGAGGAAAATAAGCTGGTGAGGGCAAAGACCCGTGAGCCGGTGCTCATTACGGACACCCCCGCTGATACCTTTGACAAAGTCTCACTCGACACCGTAGGGCCCCCCCTGCCGACCACCCCTCATGGCAATAAAGATATCCTGACAATGCAGGATCATTTGTCGAAATATTGCCTGGCAGAGCCTATACCGGACCTAAAGGCGACGATCGTCGCCGAAGTGATAGCAAGACGACTGTTCAACCAATTCGGTGCCCCCGAGCAATCCTAACGGACCGGGGGACGGCGTTCATAAACGGGTTACTCCGCAAGATCTCAAGAATTTATAAGGTCAAACACCTGACCACGTCAGGCTACCGGCCGCAAATTGGGACAGGCTATTGCCCTTTGCCGAAATTTCCGACAATACGAGCGTGCACGAATCTACTAATTTTACCCCACACAAAATTGTGTATGGTAAATTAGCTCGTCAACCCAGCTCCTTCCCCATCGAAAAACTCCCGACCACGAACTCCTTCCTCACTGAGCTTATCAAACGGCAATCTGAGATCCGAGAGCTGGCCGGAGAAAACTTAATTAAATCCAAAGAGCGTTCTAAGACCTATTACGACAGGAAATGCCGCGCTTTCGAAGGGAAGGTGGGGGATAAAGTTTACGTATTAAAGGAACCTAGAAATGGAAAATTCGACAGTCGGTATCACGGCCTTTACACTATCAAAATGATCTCGGATAAAAGTAACCTTAGCTTAGAGACCGAAAATGGGCAGAGGTTCCGTAAGCACGTCGATAAATGTAAGATAGATTGCGAGTAAATTTAAGAACGATGTACGCGAATAAAAGAAGAACGAATATTTTATTAGCCGTCACGGAAATCCGTCACTGACTCCAGCACCGACGATACGCAGACCTCCATTGAAGACCGCCTAAGAAGAAGACTGGTCGCCATGAAGATCGTCTTATTCATCGGAATAATGGGACTCGCCCGGGCTGAACAGGCCAGTGACGTATACCACATCACGCCCCTCCAGGACTGCCCTGGGCTTTACTACGAGCGTCTGCCCCCACTCCAACACCAAGTGGCAGACTGGAGAATAACCATTTTCATGGCAATAACAAGGATACAGCGTGACTTTCCTCAAGATCTCAAAGAAATGCACGCGATGGCTGGCGAATGCAGCCAATATAATTCGCGACAAGCTTGCGATGACCTGCTGCAGCACGACTATCTGGCAAACCGGTTTCTGCGTGCTATGACGCTGCGAGACGAATTGATCGATCTCGCGGAGCGGCCGCGAACCAAACGAGACCAAATGCAGACGCCGCATTCCGTACGGAAGCGCTCGGTCCCCTTGGCAATAATCGGCACAATCAGCAAATCCCTTTTTGGAACCCTCACGGAAGACGACGCCAAATATCTCACGAGCCAAATCAACCGCCTTTGTCGGGGAACAAATGCACATAACCACCTCCAAGCTGCAAGAGCTCCACAGTGACCATCTCGAGCAGGCCAAACGAGTAGAAAGATTATTAGAAACTATCGAGCAATTTAATAAGGTGTAACGTCCGGAGATGTTAAGATAATCGAGCCTAAGCGTCGCGCGGCTAACGCTTTACTCTGTTGACTATTTATCGCGACAAAAGTAACAACAAATAATCGGTAGTGGGAACGTACACTGAAAGATCTCCGGAGACCTTGTTTTATCAACTGGTTATTAAATTTAGATTCACTTGTTCGTTGCGGAGTTCCTTTTCGCACCCAGGATTATGCTTTTCGAGTTAGGTTGTCGTCGATTGATGGTTGACACTTGATTTTAGTTAACACTCGTTTATTATTTTGACGTCGAGTATTTCTTTACATCTCACACAATTCACAATTTCGAGAATACAATTTTGAATAATGAGTCGACGCGGTAACACACTTCGCGGACAATTTCAAACACAAACTTTTAATATTAAATAATGATAATAAAAGATTCGCTCACGACGATATCAATTCCGAGGCTAGATACGCGATCGCGGACACACTAGGATAGTCCTACTCCTCACCCTCTCGCGAAGGTTCGGAGCGTGACGACTCAACGCCATCGAAGACTAAACGAAGACCTAACTTGAATTTGTCGCTGCGCAAGAGTTTTTAAAGGGTCTGTTTGCTCAGCGGGAGATGATTTTACAAATTTGGGTATACGGATTTTCCTACGTTTCTATTGGTGAATACAGTTGTTTTCCGCGTTGGTCTAGTTTCGAGACCCACGGGATTAAAAATCTTAATCGGGTATATTCTTTTCTAGTACAGCTGACTATTTATAAACATATTTTTAGTTTTCTCTTGTTACGTACGAGCGTAACACGAGGGTTATTTTCCCCCGTTTGACTTACCGTCGTTATATTTTGGGCCGCCTTGCCTCGTCCTCTACAGGCCCGTTCCCGTCGCAAGATGGGTGATCGTTAGGTTTTCGAATAAAAATATCAAAAAAAAGGACAATTTAAAATAATGCTTAATTTTATTAGTCGTAGCGAATCGAATCAACAATATGGAATGCCGAGATTCCACGCGCAATTACCTTAATTTCTAAACTAAATTCCACACACACCCATACACACACTTCGCTCACCCTTACTGAAGGTTGCTGAGTTTCCTCCGACGGATTGTCGGATTTGCTCGAATCAGCCTCGGACGCCAATATTTATATCCAGTCACAAATCAATTGAAAAGGTTTGTTGCGCACAAATCACAATCATAATTTTGGCAGACACAACACTGTCAAGAACAGTTTGAATATAGGGTTGATTCCACGCGGGCACTCGCGACACAATAGCCCACTATGCGATACCTATCCTGTCTACACGCGGATAGGGTTTACAGACGCGGCGCAGGGAGGACACAGAGTATCCCGGAGTCACAACTTTTTAGTATTTCAGTCAACAAAACAGTTCGAATAATTATATCAAAAATTACGGGCACTCGCGACACACTAACCCACTATGTGGTACTCATCCCGCCTACACGAGGATGAGATTTACGACACGGCGCAGGGAGGACACGGAACAACCCGGAGTCTCAGCTCTTAGGTGTTAACCCTTTTAATTTTTGTCTAAGACTGATTTCTCGGTCGCCTCGAGAGAAGGATTTTTCCCCTCTCGAGCGACCGAGGAATCAGCTCTTGGTTTTTTTCCAGAACTCAAATTTCCATTCCACGTGCAAAACTCCTGACATGGTCGTTTCGCACCCGCGTGAATCCAGGGACTCTGTCGTTCTCACGATCGCGAACTGCAGCATCGCCGAATAACTCGGACGAGGCGACAGTTCGCGAGCTGCAGGTTTTATATTATGTCTGCTGTAACGGATATTCCGTTCTTGAAATAAAGCATGAGCGCATCACGAGAGTGAAACGCAATATAAAATAAAAAGTGAAAAATGCAATTATGAAAAATATAATAAACATAATAATCATAATAATAATAATTATTATTAAAAAGGAATTCAGAAAATAAGGGAAATGTCGGGATGTAACACTCTCTTACTGAGGTAACACGTGCATTCCCCTGCTGAGTTTCTATTTTCATGTGGGAATTGGGAAAAACAAGGTTCCTTCGTGAAGGAAGGGCATATGAGGAATAGGAGGTTTCGGAAGTGTCGTTGTTTTGGAACTAAAGGTTTGGAAAAACGCTGTTCTCTGTAGTACTTGTTTCCCAGAGCATGCGGGAGGGGCAATAAACTGTGATTTTTTTACAACCTGTCATCCAAACAAGATCGGTCCACTTGGCGGTTTCTTTTAATATTTGGAGCTCTTTTCGGAAAGTGCCTATACTAGTACACAGAGACGAGCGCGAGGGTATATGTATACGTGGGGTGGATGCGTGTGTTGCAGCGGGACGCTGTGTCTATGCTCGCCTATATACTTGCGAGTAGGCCGGTAGGGATGCTCTGGTCTCGGTGACACTTGTGTGCGCACCGGTTTGATGATTTTACGACTTTCCTCCATGCTGAGATATATCTCACGTGTTTCCGTGAGATATTTTGGATATTCTAAGTTAATCGCACTACGTGTGGGAAGGCGACTAGAATTGTTAGCTACTTTTCTTTTCCGAAATGCGTCATCGTGAACTGGTTTTTCCTTAACTATATTAAGACGGTGGCGGAGGGTCTGAATTTAAACAAAACAAGAAAAATTGAAAATACGTCATACGTGACAAAGGACTTGAGGAGCGCGGATCAACGCGCCGCACTCGCTCGATATAATAGTTCGCTGACGCATTATGCGTTTAGGGTGGGGACAAAAATAGAGAATTATATAAACACCTGTCGTACGTATATGCGAGTGATAATAGCAGCACGGTAGGGGCGATTCGAGGCCGAAGCATTGGAGCCGGAGCAGCTGATAGCCGTGGCGAAGGAAGCCCAGCTCCAGGCGGCGGGGTATGAGTTCCCCCTTCCACTCGAGCACTTGCGGCCGGAGACGCTAGCCCCTCTCGTACGCACCGACCTCGTGTACAACGGTGACCGCATGATTATCGTGGTTCATATTCCCCTGCTGTACGACTTCTATCGGATGCGCCCATGGCCAGTATCACAGCAATTTAAAGAGGAGAGGCGACTTGGCACTGTCAACGGATTATCGCTCTTTCTTTATGGCCGATGCGACTTACTACAACTCTTGTAAATTCGCGGAAAAGCGATATATATGCCCGAAAGCCATTCCAATACTCGACGTATCGGCTGCAGAAATGTGCGAGCTGCTCATGCTAATTCGCCCTACGGAGGAGGTTCTGCAGAAATGCGACGTGCGTTTACGCCCCCACCACGAGGCACATTGGAGCCACCTCTCCACCCAAAGAGGATGGCTATATTCATTGCCTCATCCTGAGACAATGCAAATCAATTGCCCAAATCGTCAAAATATGCGTGTGGAATTGGAGGGAGCAGGAATTCTTTATTTGAGCCCCAATTGCATCGGAACGACCCATAGCGTAACATTGACGAGCTTGCGCACATACGAGAGTCAAACGGTGTTTCAATACCAACCAGGCATAATGTTGAACGCCTCAGTCATCGCCCCAGCACTCGGGGACTTCGTTGTTCAAGAGGGTATGAGGAATTTATTTACCCGAGAGAGCGATAAGAACCCCCACGTGCACTCGAACTTAAAATCGACCACCGTAGGAGAGTCGCTGTACGAAATCGAACGAAGAATACGCGACATTGGAACTCACAAGCGAGAGCGAGACGGACAACGTTTCCTTGCTCTCAGTGGCTTTGTGAGTCAAGGGGCTTGCTATAGTGTGCTATCTCGCTCGCACTAAGCTAGCACTCCTTCGCTCTCTCTTATACGTGGAGCATTGTCGTGCGGGAGGAAGGAAAGCACACCAACGGGACACATTGTCGAGGCTGTAAATTCCGAAATAATATACTCGGCGCCTGAACGGGACTCTCATACCCGAGAAATGGGAAATATGACACCCCCGATTACGGGCCCAAGAGCCCGCGCGTCCCCTGCCCCGCGATCCCTTCGTCGTCAAGAGCCGATGGTGCCATAAATATACCGACGGAGAGAGAAAGAAAAATATACATCCCCTCCGTGCAATGAGTCAAAGAAACAAAGAATCGGACGATGCGACGCCTCGGAAGTCACGACGAGACGACAAAACCCATCGAACTTCGAACGAGGTCGGACCTACGTGCGAACTGAAATTTCCTACATTTCCGCAATTCTTTTTTTGTTGTTGTTGCATCGCGATCTTGTGCCGTAATTTAAAAAAAAAAGGGGAAACCTGTGAAATCAAAAAGTGCTGCAACCCCACGCGCGTATACGGGTGGACCGCGTACCCGCGTGTGAATCCACGGTGACATGTCGTACAAAGAAAGTAAAAGTAAAAGTGATAGAAGAACGGACAAAAAAAAGCATTTTAGAAACCCTTTCTTCTACATAACTACACACACAGATATATAAAAATAACAATAACAATCTTATACCCATAGTGAGTGCGCGTTGTGTGAACGTAGTTCATCGTCTCAGTGAAAGGAAAAGAGAGAACACGATGGAGCAGCGCATTGTCGAAACGTACCTGGCAGGAAAATGTCCGGTCTGCGAGCGCAGCACCCGGGCCTGTTCAGACGTATCGGCCTGTATTCGGCATTCCATTGCGACGAGGTCACGGGCGTAGGTGAAACTCCCGTGCCCTCTCTGCTCATCTGAATTGCGAGGCGAGCAATATGCCTCGCATATGCGATATTGTGAACAGGATTTGTTCACGCACCTGTCTAGCATGGTCCAGGAAGTGGAACCCCGCGAGGGCCCTTTATTCGAGCCTTTGCTCTCGATGCTCGTGCTCGACGATGAAGAGGGGTCCGTTACCCCCCTTCCCATTCGGCCGCGACTTCAGATAGCGAGGAGAAGCCCGTGAGCCATTCCCCCCGCGTGATCGTGAATTCCAGTCACGGAAGGGGGGCCTTCGAGCACGTCGCGCGTGCCACGACGAACCAAGGCGACGAAGTGGGCGCCGCAAGCTCCTCCGCGCGCGCATCGGACACATACCATGGGACGCAGGCCGCGGCCTCCCACTCGCGTGTGAAAGTGAACGTGGGAAGAGGGGGCGAAACCCGGGAGCCTCCCCACCCGCTTGGTGAGCTTTAAAATTGACGGGGAATCCGCGTGTGCGCCGTCTCGAGAATCCGTCAATCGCGTGGATCCCGGGGGTCGCACCACGGTACCCTGGGTGTTTGGAAAAACTTGCCCGTCTTGCAAACGATCTAAAGATGCGTGTCGCGACCTCGGGGCGTGTATAGTGAAGGGGTACTTCACGCGTCGAGGAAGAAAGGGGGAGCTGTATGCCCCCTGTGTAATTACCGTTACATCGGGCCGGAATATACGCACCACGTGGGTGCGTGTCTCGTGAGGCACGAGAAAAAGCTGGCCGAGGCAGCCCAAGGGGTGGTAAATGCCTCTGATAGAAGTGCGCCGTCGGCCGCAGCCAACCAGACAGGAGAAAGAGGAAATTCGGTGAAACGGCCCACCCGTTCGATTGGGACCCAGACGCCGAAGATCGGGCTATCTTGGTCGGGGCCTAGTCCCTCCTTCGTTCGCTGGCGAGGTCCGATCGAGCGGCCTCTAGCCGCACACATCGCACCGGCCGCCACCTCAACGGGCCCGGAGCCAGCCTACGGCCTCCCCGAAGAGGATTACCACCCTTCGTTCGATGGAGCAGCCCCCGACAGCGAGGGAAATCGAAGAACCGCACCCAAGGTAGCAAACCCCTACCTCCTGTTCGCAGATCTCGCGACAGCCTGGGCCGCCACCCTGAGAAGATCACAGTAAAGCGGTGATATGCGATATATATATATACGCTCACATATTCCTTTTTTTTATTTCTTTCTACTTTTACCGTAATTCCATGTTTTCTTTTGGGATTTTCATTCAGTAAACGGGATTTCTATTAAGTAAATGGCGAACTAATTAATTCCACATATTTTACTTTTCATTTATTATTAGTACCATTATTATTGCTATTCGCACTATTGTTTTATTTGGTCGAACCGATAACGGGGACGCCATCGCATTCGCAGGGGGGGGGGTGTCACGGCCCTCTTTCGCCAAATTCATTTCGCGAGAACGGACGTGGACTCACAGTCCCACGTTAAAGCGTTCACGTCAGCAGATTCCCGGGGCTTATGTGTTGTGTACGTGCGATCACCTCATGCGAGGTGATCGCACCTCGCCACCGCACCAACGATGATCAGCACCTCTTGTCACCTTGAGCGAGCTCGTGTATGACTCTTAAGGGCATGCACGCGCCGCTTCGGAAAAGCAAAATTGCAAAAATACTTGCTCGGCTCGCCAACGTTCTAAGGACCGTCGCCGGGTCGAGCCAGTACCTCGCTAACCACCGACAGGTGAATCGGGAAAAAGTACTCCAGCTTTCAGCTAGTCGTAGCAGCGTAATACCCCGCGCAACCGTGTAAGATTAATACGCTCGCTTGCGTTAAACTTGGTGAGTCACGGGGGTACTCGCGGGGACCCATAAGTTTCGGGCTGCTAATATTCAAACAAATATAATATTCAAACAAATATAATTATTCAAACAAATATAATTATTCAAACAAATATAATTATTCAAACAAATATAATTATTCAAACAAATATAATTATTCAAACAAATATAATTATTCGACAAAAATATAACAGTTCGATTAAGTGCCAACATTCATACAGTTAAACTATCCGACAACCAAACTATTCAACAACCACAAGTATTCAACAAATTCCAAATTATCCAACAAATTCAAATATTCAATAAACGAACTATTCAACAATTCGAACATTCAATAAGTATCAATAGTGCAACGAAAATAGCGGACAGACATATACACAAATATATACATACCCGTGCGCCGTGAGTGAACGCGATCTACGAACGCCGCAGCGAGTGCGAGTCAATCCTTCACGCCCTCGGGCACCGGTGCGCGTAAGGGACTCTTCAGAGACTTCTAGTGTACGTGAGGACCTATAGGGACAATAGTGTGCGTGCGCAGGAGCTATTGGAAAACGCCAACGCTCAGCGCGAGGCCAATGAGGTCTCCCCTTATCAGCGTGCGCGGGGACCCTTCCAACACTGTATCGCGCGCCAGCCCAGAGCTCCGGCTAATGTAAGTCAGCTGTATTTTCACGAGCGATGGCGCGCGCGAGATTGTAAGCACCGTTTCTCTCTTATGCTCATCCATCGCGGACGGATCTCCGCCCGCCTTTCAATTATCGTCTCATCCGTGGTGGGACGGTACAATAAACGCTATATATACATATTCTCAAAATTAATCGGGACGTATTCGTTTATTTATTGACGACCCCCTTCTCCTCTCGGCAGTGGTCGAGCCCGTATGGGACGACGTGGAGGCGCCCAAATACCTTTTCTTATAACAATTCAATCCTGGAAATTAATTTAGAATCTTTTATTATCCTTAAAACGCGCCTTCGGCACGTAACATGATTACACAGGCCCACAAAAAAAACAAAGTTGTGTGTGCTGGGTGTCCCACTACATTTCTCCTACGTATTTAGTCCCGCTGAACACGAATCTGAAGTTAGAATTAGGGACCGCACATGAAATGCTCGAGAAAATCCATAAAAACTGATAAAAATCATGATCTAGCAATCTTTTTGCACAAAAAAAAAGTTGTGTATGCTGGGTGTCCCACTACGTTTTTCCTACGTACTTTGTCCCGCTGAGAGTGAATCTGAAGTTAGAATTAGGATTCGATGAAGAAATGCTCAAGAAAGTCGATAAAAACTGATAAAAGTATCATGATATTTTTATGGATTTACTCAAAAAAAAAGTTGTGTGTGCTGGGTGTCCCACTACGTTTTTCCTACGAATTTCGTCCCGTCGAACACGAATCTGAAGTTAGAATTAAGGGTCGTTGAGGAAATGCTCGAAAAAATGCATAAAAACTGATAAAAATATCATGATATCTTATCAGTTTTTATGGATTTTCTCGAGCATTTCCTTATCGACCCCTAATTCTAACTTCATGTTCGTTTTCAGCGGGACAAAATACGTAGGAAAAACGTAGTGGGACACCCAGCATACACAACTTTTTTTTTGTGCACCAGATCATGATTTTTATCAGTTTTTATGGATTTTCTCGAGCATTTCATGTGCGACCCCTAATTCTAACTTCAGATCCGTTTTCAGCGGGACAAAATACGCAGAAAAAATGTAGTGGGACACCCAGCACACACAACTTTTTTTTGTGGGCCTGTGTTATTATTATATATTTAGATTAACTCGATGTTCAGTCAAAATGTAGGGATCCAATAATGAAAACAATATTTAAAATCCTCTCAAGAGCGCTGCAGCGCCACCGCTCGACTCGCGCGCGGCAGCGTGCGCACACTCCCTAGTATATTTAAATTAAGGGAGCAAACGTTGAAAATTAAAATTTATATTGGAACATCACTGCACACAAGTATATAATCAAGAGACGCGGCGCCAAGTATTTTACTGTACTTATATTAATAAGAACTTCATAATTTGTTAGGCATTTTTTTTATTTTTTATGACATTATACAAAGTATATACAAGTATTATACAAAGTATGATGTGTTTGCTCGATGTAAAAAAAAGTCTGCAGTTTGCACTCTTTGGGCTATAACTTTGTCATTTTTGGGAATTTTTACTCGGAATTTAACATATGAAACTTTAAGAAAATGTGAAAATTGAAAAGTCAACTTTTCGGACCCTGCCAAGTATATATTCCCTTCAAGGTAAATCTTTAATCACCAGAATATAAAATTGTTATGAATGTAGGTACAGTATATAATATTATATACTTGTGTGCAGTGATGTTCCAGTATAAATTTTAATTTTCAACGTTTGCTCTTTTAATTTCAATATACAAACATTGAATTTCTGTTGAAATTGTTAATTTTCCAATCAATGTCTATTAATTTTAATTTCCTAAACTTGTTTTTCAAATTTATTATACAAAAGAATATGAAATTTCAGTCCAAGTATATTAAATTTAAAGGCATTTTTTACAGGTAGACAAATTATGGGAAATGCTTTTCAAAGTCGCGACTAGTCGCTCTATGAAACGCATATGAAAATAAGGGGTGTGAATGCGCTACAGGTGTGAGTGAATAGAAGCGAGAGAGCGAATATAGCTGTCTCACTTCCACCAAGATGTACCCGAAATGCACGAAGACCCGAGTGGATCCGAGAGCGATGTAGCCGGCGTTCACCCGCCGGCGCCATTACGCTTTGGTTCGTTTCCCCTCGTGAGCTTCTCGGCTGAATCGGTGTTGTGCGCATGCGTCACCAGTGGAAGGGGCGATCATCGATCTCTCTCGCGACAGCAGCGCTAACTATATTGATCCACGGTAACTGACATTAGAGCTTCAAAAAAAGGCGAGAGTGTACATTCCCTGGTTCAGTAGGAGCACGGTAGTACATACAGTCTGGAAACTCAGCCAAATTTCGAGGGTGGGAGTACTTGGCTTATCGAAGCACGAGAATAGTTCGTAATTCCATCACTACTCGTCTCTGCGATGTACGTGCGTTCTGGATATTCTCAAGCAATTGGGCTATGGCTATTATTCCCACGTGGCGATATAAGTGGATCCAAGTCTCGAGGAGGGATACGAATAAGGTTCAGGGTTCTACGAGGGGTTTACACAACAAATAAAGCACTTTCACAGACCAAGGGAGTTGCAAAAGAGAATACTATAAATATATTGATCAGAATAAGGCTCAAGAATACTGATAAAGCCGGTTCGTCGTAGATCACAATAGGTATAGGTATTTTCGCTCGTGAGGAGCTCCCCGCATGGGCGCTCGTCGCTCTTATCACTCGGACTCTACTGTCTCTCCAAAATTCCTCTCACGTCGCTATCGCCTTATTTTTCGGAGCGTGATAATACTCCGCGCATGCGTCGTATCTCTCCGCTCTCCCTCTATCGTACACGGGTAACGCTTTATCACTCGGCCATCCTGTTTTATCACTCGTCCTCGAGTGATAGATCTGTAGCGCAATCGTGTAGGTACTTTGGTTTCTCTCGTTTTCGCTGTGGTCGTCGTGGGTCTGGTGTAGGACCTCTGCGCGCGCTCGTTGCACGTGCGCGATCGTCCTCTGGAGGGTCCTCGTTGCTTGCATTTACTCGCTCGTCCTCGTCGTCTGACGCGCTCGAATTGTCGTCATCTCGGTGTGGTTGCCACGCTTTTAGTTGACTTGCGTGAGTACTCGATGCGTATCGTCTCCCATTTTCCGCTGGTTGTAATTCTGTTACTCGATATGTATCTCCGAGTAATTTTCGCGTTATTACGAGTGGTCCACAAAATTTGTTTTGTAATTTCGTGCTCTGTCCAGTTCCAACCGGATGCACTAGCATGTAAACTATGTCCCCGATGCTGAATATGACGTTTTTCGAGCGTGTCGCGTCGTATCTTGTTTTTATTTTCATCTGGTTCTCGCAGATCTTTTCCCTCGCTCGTTCTTGCAGGGTCGCCGGTGATTCGTATGCTGATTCGTCTAGTAGTACTCGAGCCGCACCTTCTTCTCGTCGCGCAGTGTATCCAAAGAGTAACTCGAAGGCACTGTTACCGGTCGCCGCGTTGCGGGCATCGTTTAAGTCTCGTTGTACGCCTGGTAGTTTGGTATCCCAGTCGCGTCCTTCCTCATTCGTTATCGGAACTTGCAGGATCGGTAATAGAGGAAAGTTCACTCTCTCCACGAGCCCGTTTGCCTGTGGGTGTCTCGGAGAATTCAAAATATGCCGAATCCCATGTTTCTCGCAAGTTTTGGCGAAACTTTTGGCCGTGAAGCACGTCCCACGATCCGTGATTATCCGGTGGGGTGCTCCGAAATCCAGAATCAATTTATTTACTGCTCGTAGAACTCCTGTCGTCTTTATATCACGCGACGCACTGAGTTGCACGTATTCCGTGAGATTGTCTATCATAACAAGGATATACTTATTTCCTTGTCGAGTTGTGATGAAGGGTCCCACGTGGTCCATGTGGATTGTCGCAAAGAGCCGTTCTCCTGGCGGTATCGGATGTAACAGGCCGTACTGTCACCCCGTTTTCGCCTTAGTCATCGCACAATGTAAACACGCTCGTATGTGCTTCCGCAAATATCTTTTACTTCCAGGGAAGTGATACACCTCGTCGAGCATCGCGCTCGCGCGCTCCACTCCCGGGAGCCCCTTCAAATCGTGGTATCTCACAGCAAGACTTTTGCGCATCGCTCTCGGCACTGCGAATAATTTTCGCTCACCCACGCATTTGTACACAATTCTTCGTATTAATTCGTAATCGTTCGTCTCGCTCTTTTCATGTGCATTTCTTTCGTTTATACTTTTTTTCCAGAATCGCTCTCTTATGTCGCAGTGTCTCGTCCGCCCATTGTTGCATCACGACCTCATCGATCTCGTTGACGATCGCGAATACACTCGAATTTTCGATCACATCCTCGCTCAAATTGTCCTCATCAATCGGTGCTCGGCTCAATGCGTTCACGTGAGCAAGTTTTTCGCCCGGCTTATGAATTACTTCAAAATCAAATTCACTCAAGGTGTCATTCTAACGAATGATTTGAGGGTTTTTCGTTTTCGTTTTTCTGAGACTTAATAGTGCTTGGCAATCTATCACGACAGTAAAATGTATGTTGGCCAGCATTGGCCGCAACCTTGTAATTGCCCACACTATTGCCAGCAACTATAACTTACTTGAGTGGTAATTTCTCTTCGGTGCACTCGTTCTTCGACTAATTGCGTAGACAAGTTGCAACCTATTTCGGTCGTCTCGTTGGAGCATTAACGCTCCGAGTCCTGACGTACTGGCATCGGTGTGTATTTCCGTCCGGCGCTTTGGGTCGTACCCTACCAAACCGTACGACCGGTCAGAACGTCACGTTTCCGACCGGTCGGAAATAGCGGTATGAACACGGTCGGATTGACGTCGGAAGACGGTATGAAACACGGTCGGATCGACGTCGGAAGGCGGTATGGATATGGTCGGATTGACGTCGGAAGGCGTCCACCCAACTAACAATTTGCCTTCCAACGTCGATCCGACCGTGTTCATACCGCTTGACGCGGTCGGATTACAGTCTGACGGATTGGTAGGGTATGGTTGAAGCACAGGCTTGCTTGCCAACGCCACCTTCAAATCCTCGAACGCGAGATGTTCCGGTTCCTTTCAACTAAACGTCACTCCACCTTTCAACAGAGCGTGTAGCGGCGCCGCTTTCAGTGCAAATTTCGGAATAAATCGCCTGAAAAAGCTCGCCATACCAAGAAAACGTCTCACCTCCGTAGCGTTTCTCGGTGCTGGGAACTCCATGATCACCCTGGCTTTCTCCTCACCCGGCTCAATCCCCGCATCGCTTAAGATAACGCCGAGGTAACTCACTCGAGTCTGGAGAAATTTTCATTTCTTTAGATTTATCGTCAAGCCCGCCTTGCGAAAAGCTTCCAACGTCAAAACTAATCGCTTTTGCAGGTCTTCCCAGTCTCGCTCAGGAATCAGCACGTCGTCCAGGTAGCATAGCACCACTTGATCGCGCAACGGACCGAGTGCCTTGTACATTAATTTGGAGAAGTACGCGGGGCCGTTCATTAGGCCGAAAATCATGCGATTGAACTCCACTGTTTCGTCCGGAGTGATTATCGCAGTCTTCGGCTTGGCACTCTCCTCCAACGGTATCTGCAAATGACCATGCACGAGATCCACGGTTATAAAGAGTTTATTATCTCGCACCTGTGACAGATGGTCATCGAGGTTATATGAAGGGGAAAGTGTACCCGTTCGGTCTGGCGATTGAGACGCCGAAAATCGACCACTAATCGCGCAAATCCATCCTTTTTCTTGACAAGCAGTACTGGGCTTGCATAAGGCGATTGCGTGTCCCTCACAATCCCTGCTTCGCGCCACTCGCTTATAATCTTTTGGATTTATTCGCGCTCTCTGTCACTCGCACGGTATGGTTTCGCACTCACGGGACGACTATTCGGTAATTCCTCGATTTGCATTTTTATCTCCGTCGCGCAGCCCAATTCGATAATGTTCGTAGCCACGCAATCTCGGTAATTGTTTATTATTTGTAGGAGATCGCGAATCACTTCTGTCGATTGTTTCGTGCCGAAACATATGTCGTCCTTGACGATCGGCTTCGCTGGGCTACTACGTTTTAGCGGCGGTAACTCCGTCACCTTACCGCGCATCAGTCGATGTCCACGCCGCAACGTTTGCTCAGACGAGCCTGTAGAGATCCTAGTCGGTCTCGTACGTTAAGCGCGTTGCGCGTTTGAGTTGAAGCGTACATGAACGTATGTTCGTTGGTCCAGTTCTCGTAAGTCGGTCAGGAAGGAAGGAGGTTGGTAAAGAAGATCCCTCTAGATATTCTTCAGCGAAAAATATAGAGGAGGATCCTCTTAGCGTTTCGTCTCGGGTACAGTGCAGACTCATCAGTAGGGCTATGCAACTGTACCCTGCCCCAGACGCGCCGGTGGTGGTAGAGTCTGGAAGCTTGGAACTGTTATATATACGAAACGCTGGGTGACCAGTCGTTTACGGGAAAGGACCAGGTACAATTGCGGATGCGCGCGCCACAAGCCCATGTTGAGCACTGCCATCGTGCGGCAATTCGTCGGTGTTACAACGTCGATAACTTGCATAACCGCCGGTGGTATCATGACGTTGGTCGATAACGTAGAAATCTCGTTCAATGTTTCATCGCTCGGGTCTATCGCACTATGATACTGGGTTTCGCTGCTCGCGAACGTTAACTTATCACCGTGTTTGCGATATTCTACATACGGTTGTTCCGTATATGTGCGCCCTATAATCGCATCGTAGCACTGTGTATCGTCGGGCACTACTCTGATTAGCATGTTTGGCACCAACACATTGTCAACTGACACATCCGCCTTAATCACACCTGGGAAGGCGACACAATGAGGTGGCCCGAATCCTTTTATCTCCGTCGGTACATGTATTACCTCGAAACGCTCGGTAAGCACTATCGTTGATTTCATTGTACAGTCCGAATTTCCGGGGTCGATTAACGCGTTGATCTCTCGTCCATTTATTTTCACTCGCTTCAAATACTTTTCTACCGTACTAATATTGTCCGTGCCATGAATTACATTTATCGATCCCGTAGCATTTTCGATTTTCGCTGTGCAGTGTCGATGAGTATGGCCCGTCGCGTTACATCTATGGCACTTGAGTTCCTTCTTAGGCCCAGGACACTCACGAGACATATGCCCGTAATTTCCGCAATTGTAACATTTCCTCTCACCGTCTGAATTCGTCAGAGGCGGTCGTTTGTCCGATGATCGTGCTAGTCCGGCCTCGCTCGGTTTCCTGTTTCCCGTTTGATCGTCGTTTCCCGCGCTTGTACTCGTTGATCCTCGTTGGCGCGATTTTTCATTTTCTCGCCCTTTCTCTCTCTCGATTCGCTCGTGCTCGGTTCCCTCGTTGTGCCAATGTCCGTTCGTTCGCTATCAGTTCGTGTAGAATATCGTCCATCGAATAATGCCGTCCGGCCATCATTGAAACACACAGTTCTCTCGACCACAGTCCGTTTAGAACTTGTTCTTTAAGATCCGTGAGGTCGAGGTTTATGTTTACGCACATTTTTGCCTTCGCGTGAAATTACGCGCTCACAGGTTCGTCTTTACCCTGCACTCGCTCTACCATCTTCTGCCATCGCTCGGTCGTACTCTCTACGACGACAAATATATTTCGAAATGCCGTAACAAATTCACCCCATGACAGTATTCGTGAACTTCGTGCACGATACCAATCGCGCGCGCCACCACGCAGGTGCATTCGCGCCGTTTCAAGTGCATAGTTTTCCGGCCACTTGTGGATTTTACGCATGCCCTCGATATTTTCAATCCATTCACGGGCGCGTACGCCGCTGACGCCCGAGAATTTCTCGACATTCCAGCTTAAATCTGGGATGACATGATATAATGGCACTTTATCTCTCGCTTCTTCGTTTCGCGTTAATCGGGTCATCATGCGTGCCAAAATGGTTTCTATGTCCTCTCCGTCGCGTAGGGCCGATAGAAACGTCGCGTTCGTTATTCTTTCCTCGTCTAGCGCGTTATTGCTTACGCGTCGCTGATTCGTCTCGTTTGAATGCACGCCCGTTGCGTCGAGCGTTCGAAAGCTCCCTTCGCGCGCGGCTAAGTGGGGGTACGGTCCCGCGGTTTCGTCCAGTCTCCCTGCTTCGTCCCGTCGTCCCTCAGATATCTGCGCGCGCAGTCTTCGCACCTCGAGATCTACCGCGTCTTGTGGTTCCGTCCATAGTTCTCGATCTTGGAGAATTGCTGACGCGCTACTCTCGCCATTTTGTTTACCGTTGCTCCGGTCTGTCCGTGGTCGCCGTATGCCGCCATCTTGGATCTGGTCACCGGTATGCGATTCCGAACTCGTACCTCGGCCGAACATTTCCGCATAGAAATTTTCAAAGTCTCTTTCCGTCGGCATACCTTTTTGTATGCACTTCACTCCACACTATCCCTTACACGCATCCACTCACGAGTATCCCTCTTCTGAATGATAATAGCAATTGGGCTATAGCTATTATTCCAACGTGGCGATATAAGTGGATCCAAGTCTCGAGGAGGGATACGAATAAGGTTCAGGGTTCTACGAGGGGTTTACACAACAAATAAAGCACTTTCACGGACCAAGGGAGTTGCAAAAGAGAATACTATAAATATATTGATCACAATAAGGCTCAAGAATACTGATAAAGCCGGTTCGTCGTAGATCACAATAGGTATAGGTATTTTCGCTCGTGAGGAGCTCCTCGCATGGGCGCTCGTCGCTCTTATCACTCGGACTCTACTGTCTCTCCAAAATTCCTCTCATGTCGCTATCGCCTTATTTTTCGGAGCGTGATCGTACATACTCCGTCTATCGTACACGGGTAACGCTTTATCAGATATTATCACTAAACTCTAATAATACTGGAACGCGCGCTTGCTATGTCTTCCTATGTACCCCCCGCGTATTGCCGCGTATCGAGATAGCTTCGTCAAAGCAACTGCAGGTAGCTTTTGCTCTGTCTAACAGTTTTGCGCATGCGTACAATGAAATCACACAACTTTACAGAGAAAAGGCTACTTCGCGCATGCGCACAACTGTATCGAGAGAGAGAGGGCTACCTTAAGCTGGCGGTTTTAGCTATGTCTCTCGATATGCGGAGGGCAGCAGCTGCGTACGTTCCAGTATTATTACAGTTCAGTGGACATTATGCTCTGATACGTTGTACTTTGCTGCAGTTGTGATTCAAATTATATTTAATAAGAAGATAAGATTTTGAAAAATTAAAAAAAATGCCAAGACGGCGCGCTGTCCTTATTGCAATACGGGCCGCAAAGCCGATAATGCGAAGGTGTCGTGTTTCCGGGTGCCTAATGACAATGTTTTGCGCTCAAAGAGTGGGAAAACGCGATTCCAGGTATCATGAAGTTGGAACTGTTGCAAGTGCGTGTTACAATAGTCTACAATAGTATTAAAAACGCATAATATACATTGAGGTGAGACAGAGATTGAAAATCTATAGCGCTGTCTCTATCTCACTTCCCCCACCCATCGTCATCGCGCCAGACTTTAGATCGCAGCGATCAGTGACAAATTTATGAACTACACGTCTGGCATCGATAAGCCCATTACCCCCACCATGGGAGTTTCCAGACCTGTACGTACTACCGTGATCGGGAGTCTTGCCCTACGAATACTTTAGACTTTTTTGACTTTATATTTACAAACTTATTGTTTATTATTGTGATAAGCTCTCTAATTCAAGATGTCTTTTTGATCGCAAAGATTAAATCAATGCAACCATAAATTTTCTTTGTGCGTATCTTGGCTCCAAGTAGCATAAAAAAACTGATTTTAATAATTAATATCTCAGAAACTATATGTTAATCTCGTGCAAACTTCACAGTGGCATGTATGAAGGTTTCGACAATTCTATACAAAAAATTTGGATTTTCATCTTGGAATTGCTGAAATCACCAACCTCCTTAAATCAATATTTTTTTAGCCTGATATCTAACAATATTAGGAAGCTAGGGTAGCCACGCTCTCTTTTGGAAGTTCAGTCACATAAAATCTGCACACCTCAAACAATTTTGCAAATTTTTAGCAAAGAGCGCATAATGCTGGGCTCATATAAAAAATTTGAGCCCTCTACTTCCCTACATTTTTGAGATATAGCTATTTGATTTTTTCAAATTGGATACACTTTAATATGGCCAGACATTTTGAGAAAATGTAATTTCTCCACGTTTTAGGACATTTCGAACAGATTGTCATGAAAACCAAAAAAAATAAATTTGTTCATACAACAGTGGCTTCCTGTGTATGGCAATGAATAATGACTTGCATTTATGGCTGCAGCCGTTGGGATGGGTAGACCGTAGAGAGTAAGCCAGGTATCTTGAAGCATAGTCCAAAATTTCTCAACACGAACATCATCCGGCTTGTACATCTCTACTATGTCCAAGCCTGCCGAGAATATTGTCGAGAGGGACGAGGTCAGTACTACACCGGTGCTATTATCTTTTGTCGTGTGGATCAGTGCACTTTTTAAATCGGTCAGCAACTCGAGATTCAAACCATTCACAGGATTCCGTGCCATTGAAACAACGCTCACTCCTAGAATATAAGTTACCAATTTCAATTAATGGTCAATGCTTAAGCTCCTGCTAGGAATATATATTGTGTTGCCCAAACGGGTTACCGTTTTCTTCGTTTTTCATAACTTCCACAAGTTTGTTAGCCGTTGCAGTCGCCGAACTGCTGTAACGTTGCCCGAAATTTGCGCTCATCCGTCTACTCCTTCCCGTTGACAAGACAATGGAAGAAGCTCTACTCGTTATTCTTCCCGACAGACCTGTTAACATTTTACCCCAAAGCTCCATTCTCTGTGTTTACAAATAACTGCTACTGTTGGCGGTCACTAGTCTTTTTGGACACGTTCAGACACGTTGACCGCGTTGACCAGTGCCAGCGAACATATATTAGATGGAAGCGCCAGACCCCAGACCCGTGTTAGGATTAGGCACAGAAAATGTAGTTCCGATTTCGGCCGGTAGACTGAGCGGCTATATATTGGTGTGCCCGACACATGGACAGACTTGTGTATTCGTACTACGCATTTGTGTACACCGATATAGGCAGCGCTCGCGTCGGTTGGGGTGATAACTAAAATCACCCCAGAGAAATCGTGCCAGATCCTAACACGAGCTTGGCGCTTCCATCTAATATATGTTCGCTGCCAGTGCAGAGTGCAAACCAGGAAGTAAGTAAGAGGTAAGGGTGGCTCCCGGCGACGCGTACTTTGCGTATCGCGCACGGTCGTACATACAGGTCCGATATCTCTATTGTTCTTTCGGTAGTGGGGGTGACATAGAATTCGAAGGAGTTTTTAGTTTACATTATGGCCACGTCGCTACTATCGACTGCCAAAGTGAAATATATAGTAATACTCCTTAATTAATGACTGCGCATGCGCTATCATCTTTCTCTCTCTCACACATAGTGACACTAGGATGGTACTCGATCACAGCGCTCTGACGGCACTGCTTCGAGTACTATGTCACCTCCCACCATAGAAGATATCGGACCTGTATGTACGACCGTGGTATTGCGTAACTTGCGTTGGCCAATCATGTGTCGCCGTAAGCTTTCCGGTTGATAATAGAACGGAATTACGGTTCGTCGATTGGTAGCGCAAGCTACGCATACTTTGCGTATCGCGTAACTTGCGTTGGCCAATCATGTCTCGCCGTAAGCTTTCCGGTCGATAATAGAACGGAATTACGGTTCGCCGATTGGTAGCACAAGTTACGCGATACACAAAGTCCGCGCCATGGTCGTACATACAGGTCTGGAAACTCTCGCGATTTTCGGTGGTGGGGGAAGGGCCCGTTACGTGCAGCATTCCTAGTTTGAATTGCCACCACGCGTGGCCGAGGCGCTGTATTTATCCCCCGGATAACATAACCTTCAAATCGAAAGTGAGATACGCGTTGTCAAATGCTAATTACATTTTTCATCAACATGAGCGACTTATTGTCATAAATGTTTTGTTTTTTTGGCATAAACATTTTTAAAAAATGCCTAGAAGTGTATTGAGCGAGCAGCAGGATCGTGTTGTCGAAACATACACTGTTTCAAGTTCAAAACGGGATTAAGCATAAGTGTGACGGAGACGGACAGATACGAATTATTGCAGCGATTTGTGCTGTCCTTGTTCATTATCCCCGCCGCGGTCTAAATCGTCTGCCGTCACACCGCGTCTCGCCAACGCGGGCGATAAGGTTAGCGCCTCTAGCGGCCACTAACAGTTTCAAAAATGAGGCACATAACGGAGTCACCTAATTTGACGGAGTTTCCAGACCTGTATGTACGACCGTGGTCCGCGCCATAGACTTGAAGAGATAGACTGAGCGCTTTGATAAGTGGCGCTGAATGAACCATCTGAAGGACAGAGATATACAGTAGAACCTCAGATAACTAACCCCGCATAACTCAAAACCTCGCATTTCTCAACTCGTTACCATGGCAACGACCTCGGATTTCTCAAATTCCCCTATTGCCGTTTCTCCCCACTTCAAACCTTGACTGTGTGTTACACAGGGTACCATAACCTCAACCTGTCAAATTTTCTCGCGAAAATATGAATCTCGGGAAAATATGAATTTTACTAAGTAATGAATGTGCCTAAAAGGTATTAATAATGTGAGGAAAACTTCGCTGGTAGGCAAAAAACAGTACGCATGAACTTTTAAGAATGTGAATGGAAGAATAAAGGAGAAATTTGAATTATTCGAGGTTTCCGGTCCCGACGAATTGAGTTATCTGTAAGTGGAAGCGTATCACGGTAAAGAGAGACAGAAACTAGAAATAGTGGCACTGTCCTTGTCTTGCCGCATGCGCAATGGCAACATGCTGCGCGCCGTCCGTTGACGCCGCAATACGAAATGTTCTAACCTATTATTTCGCTTCAGTTCGTTCACGCGCGTGCAAATTTTTCACTTATGTTTATTTTCGATATTATAAAAAATAAAATATAAAAAACTAAGATGGTGATTGCGTGCATTTTGTGCAAAAAGGAATCGACTTTCCTCAACGAGGGTCGTAGCTTTCACAAGTAAGTGGATAAAAACATTGTGTGTTAATTCTCCAAACTACCGGTGACATTATTTCTATTTGTTGATCTCGATATATATTAATTCTAATAAAAACAGATTTCCAAACGATGAGAAGTTAAAGAAAGAATGGCTGGATGCAATTGGCTTGACAGTGGTCTGTAAAACTGCAATGATATGCAGTGACCACTTCGATGAATCTGCATTTCATGACACTGTTGAAGTTGAACGCAGAAAAAAAAGACGATTACTTTCAAATGCTGCGAAAATGATATTATTTTACAAAAACAGCTACACAATATACATTACCACAAAATTTTGACAGTCGAATGCGGAAGGGTCAGTACAATACCGGAGGCGAATCGTTTACTGCGCATGCGTCATCAGACAAGGAAGCGAATACTATTCCTATGCTCTTTCTCTTTCTACCATTATAACGCGTTTCTGGCTGGCTCACCTCCTCTATGTTTAATACCTCTATGGTTATCTGAGGTTCCACTGTCTCTGTAGTAGTCCTCTCTCGCTCTTCAATCGGCGTCATGGTGGGAGACATCAGAGCAGTGGAAAGAGAGGCGCCTGCGTGATTTCTCCTCATTCTCAACCGCCTCATTCCCCACCACCAATCCTGCGAGACAGAGAGAGGACTACTACGGATATATCTATGTCCTTCAGATGGTTCATTCAAGCAGCCCATAAGAGCGCTCAGTCTATCTCTTTAAGTCTATGGTCCGCGCCGTCGGGAGCCACCCTAAGGACTCGAAATCGAAACTCTGCCAGGCTGGCCGGCGAAAAATGGTTCGCGCTTTGGCTCAAAGATAGTAGTACCAACCTGTCCACTTGCAGCGCTGATGTTCCAACATCGTTCTAAAAGTTTTCCAACTGTACAGTGTTGCTAATTTAACGATTTTGTAGCTAGATCTGGAGTTTTTGAATCAGCTGTGAAGATTTTTACTGCAGCTTTGCGACATGTCGCAAATCTGGTGATTTGTATAAATTTTTGGCTATTTTCTGAAGATTTTTCAATTTTTTGGTGAATACACCAGTCTCCGCGGTTTTTCATTTCCGAACATACCACTGCAGATAATTTTGTAGTTGCGTCGGTAACTAACAGATGAAAAGGTTATCGAAAGGGCATTGCAAATTTGCAGCAATTGTTCCTATATTACTAGATAGTATATGCATCAAAAACAAAAATATGTAATTGAAGGTAGGGTCCGATATTCGCCGGAATGGTATTCGCCGGAAAATCACTAGACTTCGATATCTCGAAACTGGCTTACTGGCATGACCCACAGGGGTCATTGCAAACATATTCTGGACTGCGAGAGATTGAATAGATGATGTGAACCCTTACTTTAGAAGACGAATTAAAGGCCAAGAGCCCTTGAAGAGAGTGGTACAACCCCTCAACAGATGGCGAGGTTAACCTGCCAAACTAGGCTAAGAAAAATAATCCGGAGCTCTTTGATAAATGTACGTTATGCACTTTGAGTGACTTTGAGGTTATCGCACGCACTGTACGCAACAATTAATCGTGAAATCAAGTAATTAATCAATGAATCACGAAATAAGTAATAATTAATTGCGCGACGATTAATATTAACTCGCACGAAGTCTACATTGTTATTATAAAGTACGCGAAAACGAGTTTAATAATGTTTATTTATAATTATCGATGAAATGTCATATTCGCCGCTGCACCGCTGTGTTTCTGTGTTCTTTCAATTGATATCAAATTGTTATTGTAAATATTAAATTGTTGAAAATAACAAAATTGTTTTCTTACAATTGTCAATGAAATAAAACTAGCCGCTGTATGTACCACTGTGTTTATTTATGTATTCTGTACATTTATTCGCTTCTTTATGTAATATATTTACATATTTATAATTAATACAAACAATCTTGATTGAAAATGTTAAAAAAAAATACACCTTTTCGTAATACGTTGCAAAATCCTGGAGCAAGTTTGTCCTTCTGTCGAGTTAAATTGTTTCCGCTCAATTGTAACAAATTGTTGAAAAGAGTAGCGCAATAAGCGAGAAGACTATCGACGTACATACTCCTTCATCTACTGATTATTAGGCTGGCTGCACTCATCTAGAATGGCAATATAAATTCATAATCTCAATTCCAGCTTCTTATCACACACCTTGCTTTCTGCATGTAAATACCTCTCATGTGTTGAAAAGTTTCAAGCGGCGCTCTGTGCGTCATGAAATTCTACTAATTACACGTTGTTTAACCGATGATAGACAATCGGTGCAAGCCTCAAGCAGAACATGATCAACAAGTTCAACAGTAAATAGACCACCGTTCAAGTGTCTCAGATACGATTCGTCGTCGTTCCTGCTCGTTCTTCACATATTTGAAGCGTAATTGCATCAGTCGGTCGATTTCATATTCATAGTGCCATTCCAGATGAGCAAGGCCAGCTCAATAATCAGTAGACGAACGAGTATGTCAATAGTATTCTGATCTTAGCAAAGAGTCCTGGCACAGAGACGAGCGCCACTTGAAACAATTCGACACATTATGAGAGGTATTTACATGCAGAAAGTGACGTGTGTGATAAGTAGCCGGAATTAAGTACGTCGGCGTGCAGACACTGAGCCCACCGATGTACTACCATCCTCTCCGGGACGCCATTAAGGAGCTCGATAAAACAACCGTCAGATCAGCGAGGGAACCAAATCCCGTTAACGGCACATTGAAAATATTGAACGACAAGTTTTCCTCGAACATGGACAATATCTCGAATATTTTATTTCCCGATCAGTCTTTGACGTGTCCGGTCGTACAGAGGTAACCACCGTCTTCGAAGTTTCCTGCATACTCTGCAAAAAAAAAGGGCGTTTAACATGGATATTGTAAAAGAATGATCATTTAAGTCAATATTTTTCCATCGTACAGGGCAATTTGCATTATTTCTACCTCAATAATCAGACATGAAGTGACATACAATTAAAAAGTTTAAAGTATGAATATTAAACATTTACCAATAACATATTTGAGATTCCTAGTCCTCGCAGTGCGATGAAGCCGCCGTCTCGGATATCGTCGTCTACAGAACTCATTCGGATCGTCTTCATCGGGACCTTTGAACGTTCCTCGGCGCAGCATCACGCGCCTGCAGTCATCATTTTCACACTGCCTTACAGGCATTGTGTAAACGCGAGATTTTGAAACGAATTTTTTTTTTCTCAATTTCCTCAACGTACCGCAGAAAGCGCCGAAGATATCCTGAGAAATTGTTCCGCCCACATGCAATTCGAGATCGGGACATTGACCTATATAAAGTACGTCGGTGTGCAGACACTGACCCCAACGACGGATTACCGTCCTCTCCAGGACGCCAGTAAGAAGGAGCTCGACAATACAATCGTCAGATCAGCGAGAAAGCCAAATCTCGTTAACGGCACACTGAAAATCTTGAACGACAAGTTTTCATCGAACATGGAGATCTCGAATATTTTATGTCCCGATCGGTGGTATTTCACGTGTCCGATCATACCGAGTCACCACCGTCTTCGAGGTTTCCTGCATACTCGGAAAAAAAAGGCGTTAAACATGGATATTGTAAAGGAATTTTCATATTGGGGAATATTCTTTCTTGGCACAGGGCAATTTGCATTGTTGCGACCTCAATAATCATGCATGAAGTGACAAACAATTAAAAAGCTTGAAATATGAATATTGAACATTCACCGAGAACGTATTTGAGATTCTTCGTCCTCGCAGTGTGATGAAGCCGCCGTCGCGGATATCACAGTTTACAGAACCCCTGCAGAGCGTCTTCATCGGGACCTTTGAACGTTCCTCGGCGCGGCATCATCACGCGTTTACAGTAATCATTTTCATACTGCCTTGCAGGCGCATTGGGTAAACGCTAGATTTTGAAACGATTTTTTTTCCTCAACTTTCTCAACATACCGCGCAAAGTGCCGAAGATATCCTGAGATATTTGTCAGATCAGTGAGAAAGCCAAATCTCGTCAACGGCACACTGAAATCAGTTTTCCACGTGCCCGGTCACACCAAGTGACTACTGTCTCCGAGGTTTCCTGCATACTCTGAAAAAACGTTCAAATTGTAAAAGAATTATCTTTATAGCGAATATTTTTTTCCATCGTACACGGCAATTTGCATTATTTTTCTACCTTAATAATCAAATATGAAGTGATCTACAATTAAAATGTTTAAAGTATGAATATTAAACATTTACCGAAAATGAATTACAGATTCCTGGTCCTCGCTGTGCGATGAAGCCGTCGTCTACAGAACCCGCTCAGGATATCTTCGGCGCTTTCTGCAGTACGTTGAGGAAATTGAGAAAAAAAAAATTCGTTTCAAAATCTCGCGTTTACACAATGCCTGTAAGGCAGTGTGAAAATGATGACTGCAGGCGCGTGATGCTGCGCCGAGGAACGTTCAAAGGTCCCGATGAAGACGATCCGAATGGGTTCTGTAGACGACGATATCCGAGACGGCGGCTTCATCGCACTGCGAGGACTAGGAATCTCAAATATGTTATTGGTAAATGTATAATATTCATACTTTAAACTTTTTAATTGTATGTCACTTCATGTCTGATTATTGAGGTAGAAATAATGCAAATTGCCCTGTACGATGGAAAAATATTGACTTAAATGATCATTCTTTTACAATATCCATGTTAAACGCCCTTTTTTTTTTGCAGAGTATGCAGGAAACTTCGAAGACGGTGGTTACCTCTGTACGACCGGACACGTCAAAGACTGATCGGGAAATAAAATATTCGAGATATTGTCCATGCTCCTGGATTTTGCAACGTATTACGAAAAGGTGTATTTTTTTTTAACATTTTCAATCAAGATTGTTTGTATTAATTATAAATATGTAAATATATTACATAAAGAAGCGAATAAATGTACAGAATACATAAATAAACACAGTGGTACATACAGCGGCTAGTTTTATTTCATTGACAATTGTAAGAAAACAATTTTGTTATTTTCAACAATTTAATATTTACAATAACAATTTGATATCAATTGAAAGAACACAGAAACACAGCGGTGCAGCGGCGAATATGACATTTCATCGATAATTATAAATAAACATTATTAAACTCGTTTTCGCGTACTTTATAATAACAATGTAGACTTCGTGCGAGTTAATATTAATCGTCGCGCAATTAATTATTACTTATTTCGTGATTCATTGATTAATTACTTGATTTCACGATTAATTGTTGCGTACAGTGCGCGCGATAACCTCAAAGTCACTCAAAGTGCATAACGTACATTTATCAAAGAGCTCCGGATTATTTTTCTTAGCCTAGTTTGGCAGGTTAACCTCGCCATCTGTTGAGGGGTTATACCACTCTCTTCAAGGGCTCTTGGCCTTTAATTCGTCTTCTAAAGTAAGGGTTCACATCATCTATTCAATCTCTCGCAGTCCAGAATATGTTTGCAATGACCCCTGTGGGTCATGCCAGTAAGCCAGTTTCGAGATATCGAAGTCTAGTGATTTTCCGGCGAATACCATTCCGACGAATATCGTCCCGGCGAATATCGGACCCTACCTTCCGGCGAATATCGTCCCGGCGAATATCGGACCCTACCTTCAAAAATAATAATCGGGCTGGTAGGGTGTCATCTTCGCCCGGGGCATCTTCGCCCGAGTCATGTTCGCCCGAAAGTCACTAGACTTCGATTCCTCGAAACTAGGTTACTGGCACGACCGCTACGTGTCTCTGCAAGCATATTCTGGGCTTTGAGAGATTGAATACGTGATGTGAACCCGTTCATTAAAAAACGAATTAAATGCCAAGAGCCTTGAAGAGAATGGCGCAGGTCCTCAACAGATGGCGAGCCAAACCTGTCAAACTAGCACGCTATGAAAAACAATCCGGAGTTCCGGAGTTCTTTGGTAAATAATGCACTTTGAGGTTACGATAATACACACGATCTCTATATTGTTATTATAAAATGCTTGAAAACGAGTTTAAGATTTTTTTTGTAATTATCAATGAAATAAATGTATCTCGCTGCTGCATTACTACATTTCTGTGCTCCGTTAATATTAAATTGTTATTGTTAATATTAAATTTTTTAAAGTAATGAAACTGTTTATTATAATTGTCGATGAAATAAAACTCGCCGCTGTATTTCTGTGTTCTGCACATTTATTATTTACGTTATTAAAACCAAAAATGTTTCTACAGTATTCGCTGATACACCTTTGTCAATGGCACCTAAAATTCGACTAATTATATACATAGAGACATATTTAGACAATACACATTTTCATCGTTATCATCATTATCATCGGTGATAAACAAATTAGAGAAAAAAATCAAATTACTCGTTCGAAATCGTCGCGTTGTGGCATGTAACCGAGATTGGTAGCTTCCTCCGGTGTAATGTCCAAAGGCGGCAGCCTCGAGGTGAGATCCGGCGATAACGGACCATGATCGGAGCTCGTTTGATCGGTGAGATTTGGTCTGTAGCTTTCTGTTGGTGGCCACGTGTGTTTTCCGATATTTCCATCGAGATATCTGACGATGTACTCCTCTTTCGCCTCTGTAAAAAAAAGAACATAAATAGACATTAAAATGAGGCGTTAGATTATATAGAATTGTGGGTACGAATTATTCGACGTGAAACTTGAAAATCTAATTTGTTCCCAATAAGATTCGAAATTAAATAAATGACGAACCTTCAGGGGTTCTTTCTTCGATATGTTTGCTGATATCCTCCCAATTGCGAAAGCCAAATTGTTCGATGGCGTCGAGTAATCTGAGATGTTCTCTGGCTATCCAATTGCCTCTTCCATTGAATATGCTAATTGTTCCAGAGTCCTGTGAAAATGAAATTGCGTAAATTAATTTTTCAATTATGGATATTTTTATTTTTTTCAAAATTTTTAATTTTTTTTTTTTCAAGCAAAAACATCTGAAAACAATTGTGTCCTGAGTTTAAAATTTTCGAGATTCCATAAGGGATATTATGATTTCTTTTTATTTTATAATTTCATTTTTGTAATTCATCATTATCGAAATCAGTTTTTTTTTCAGCGAATCACGAAAAAAATGGCAGAATGGAAGAGAAACGTACCATAAATTGAGAGGGATGATCATTTTTGTGTTGTCCAATTTCAGCACCTGCCGAAAAACACTGCGAAAGGAAAAATATCGTTAATCAGATATAGCAGAAACATTGCGCCTTAAAAAATGTCCATCGATATTCCTTGCATTTAAAGCTACATATAGTTTTATATAATCAGGCCACAGTTTTGTCAAATAATCCATGATTACTTGTAAATAAATATTGTAATTTTGTAATCCATAAAAGAACATTCACAGCGATAATAAAGATGAACATGACCTCAAAATCTTTCAAATTCATTTAAATATAATTGAAAAATGGCTTGATGGAATAAACAGTAAATAGTTGTCCAACAAATAAGCAAAGGCAAACCCCCTATTCTATTTTTATTTCATTAAGTTGTTTTTAGGAAAAATCAGCTAGCAATTTGGGCAATAAAGAAAATCCTTGTGTAATGTGTATTCTAAAATTCACGTACAATTATCGAATTTATTAATGGATACGCTGTCGAAATAGTAAAAACGTCAATTTTACGCCTACAAAATTCACCAATGAAGTATCGCAGTGCATTTTTTAATACGCAGTCAGGATTTACAAAAAATCGATTTTTTGTACATTTTTGTTTCGTAATGTACAGATATTTAAGTGTATAAACAAAAAATCAAGATTTCTCAAAAACGGCATAACAGATTAGACTCAAATTTTTACACAAGCTCTATAAATATATTTCTAAGTAATTAATCGGAGGTTTTCTTTCACTGATAAATATTTTCCATTTTATAAACAATTTAAGGCAAATATTTTTATCAAAAATCACATTTTTTTTTCCGACGCCAACATTATGTGAAAAATTAATATTTTGCTTATTCCTTTGAATAAATACTACATTATACCTCTTATCAAAGGAATCTTTTTTATTCTTTTATTCTAGATTATCCAATCCAGAGATATCGTGCTCACCGCAGGGGAGTTTTTTTTACAGGACCTCGGTCGTGAAACCCAACTTTTCCTCTTGAAGTTAATATAATGAAAACAAGCGAGACTGATGTTGTAACTGTGCAATTCCATTGAACCACCGAAAAAATGGTCCTTACATGGTCCTTTGTAAAAAGAAATAAAAAGTGATTAATATCACACTGCAATTGAATATACACCCCCGCTCAAAAGTTTGGATACAACTGTCGATATTTTTTGCCGCACTAAAAGTTGCATAACTCCGCCAAAAAAAAAGATAATCAAATTTTTAAAAAAGCGTTTTGAAGGGAAGGAAATCAGCTTCATTTCCCTTTTTTAAAAGATTTTTTACGATTTTTTTTCGACCCGGTATGAATTTTTGAACGTGACCGTTTTTTGGCTTTTTTTCGACCATCGCGAAATGGGCGCACAGCTTAAGGGCATTTTTTTTCGGCTTTTTCATCTGCGGGACATTTAAAAGGGTACGCAAACACTTCATTTTTGTCCGTAAAATATTTTCGTACGATTTTTTCTTGCAAAGTTATTTCACTTTTGGCTAAAAAAGACAAATTTTGAAAGATGCAACGTAACTCGAAAACTATAGAGTTTGAAAGAAAATGTCAAGTACAAAAAAAGAAGCGTAGGTATACGCGGAAACGTCTGGGATTATTTCAGAATTCTCCTATAAAAATTTTTTTTCTACTATTTTTGCTCGAAACTCGAAATCGTGTCTGATTGAAATTTCCGTACTTGGTGATACAATAAAAATCTGAACAAATTCAGCAATATTTGGTATGCTATGGACAACAATTATTAACAATAATACTGCCCAAAAGTTATTGATAAATTGTTTAAACAATTTCTTAATGACTTTTGGCCAATATTATTATATTGATGAACAATAATCAATAATTAATATTGATCATTATCGTTCATAGCATGCCAAATGTTGCTGAATTTTTTCAGATTGTTTTCAACATGTTATTATAGGTCTTCGAGCTTTTTCTAAAAAACATGTTGAAAAAATGTTGAAAAAAATCTGAAAAAATTCAGCAACTTTTGACATGCTATGAACGATAATGATCAATATTAATTATTGATTATTGTTCATCAATATAATAATATTGGCCAAAAGTCATTAAGAAATTGTTTAAACAATTTATCAATAACTTTTGGGCAGTATTATTATTAATAATTGTTGTCCATAGCATACCAAATATTGCTGAATATTTTCAGATTTTTATTGTATCACCAAGTACGGAAATTTCAATCAGACACGATTTCGAGTTTCGAGCAAAAATAGTAGAAAAAAAAATTTTATAGGAGAATTCTGAAATAATCCCAGACGTTTCCGCGTATATCTACGCTACTTTTTTTGTACTCGACATTTTCTTTCAAACTCTATAGTTTTCGAGTTACGTTGCATCTTTCGAAATTTGTCTTTTTTAGCCAAAAGTGAAATAACTTTGCAAGAAAAAATCGTACGAAAATATTTTAAGGACATAAATGAAGTGTTTGCGTATCCTTTTAAATGTCCCGCAGATGAAAAAGCCGAAAAAAAATGCCCTTAAGCTGTGCGCCCATTTCGCGATGGTCGAAAAAAAGCCAAAAAACGGTCACGTTCAAAAATTCATACCGGGTCGAAAAAAAATCGTAAAAAATCTTTTAAAAAGGGGAAATAAAGCTGATTTCCTCCCCTTCAAAACGCTTTTTTAAAAATTTGATTATCTTTTTTTTTGGCGGAGTTATGCAACTTTTAGTGCGGCAAAAAATATCGACAGGTGTATCCAAACTTTTGAGCGGGGGTGTACTTTCTCATATTTCCTCATATTTTTGGCATTTTTTGTACCCACATGCACACACGTTTCGGAGAAATATTTTCTACACATTTCGAAATATGAGGATCAGAATTATATTTGAAAAAGAAAAAGTGAGTTTTACCCTCCACGGTTGATCTTTTATTTCGTTGTCTTCTTGAAGCTACTGCTATTGGCACGCTGATGTCTCGGTTGCAATGAACTGAAAACTCGCTTGATACTTCTGAATTGTTGACTGCAGAACTCGTCGAATTTGTAAAACATTTTTAGCAAATCGGGAGCCGTTGATTTCCTTATCATTATTGGTCCCAGCCGAGATCACCGTCTATGAATATGATTGCCGGTCGTCTTGTAGACATAAATTCGTCACCGCTGTTTGTACGATTGATCTTCCATTCGTCGCGCAAGGTTACATCGAGGGACGATACACTCTTGACATGAGAACTCTCATTCCCATATAGACCCATAATTCGAGAGCGAATAGTTTACAGGCCTAGCAGGTGATCAGGATTGGTACCGGGTTCTTTGCGGATATGTACGGAAATCATGAGAAATTATTTAATTTTGAGCTTACTCATGAGTTTTAATGATACGAGAAAGGCGTGTCACGCAATTTGGGAATAAAACTCGCAAAATTGTGAGGAAAAGGAATGAGATACGTACTGTAAGTGTCGATTTTAATGAGTTCAATAGTACCACTGGCTATTCCACTTTTGGTATCGATACTGAAGCCACCGAGTCCAATGCCGATGTCCAAATTTTTGTGTCCCGTGCAGTCTACCATCAGAACGAAAATCTTTCGTCATCCATACGACGTTACCAATTACATTGCCCAAATTCATGTGAACATTCAGACGAGTGAAATTTTCGGCAAAGAGAACGAGAGTTTTCCAAGATGTGGATTCGCCCATTTTAACCTCGGACGACGTTTGTTTATCCACGGTGAAACTCCAGCCTCGTTCGATATCTAAATGGAAAGAGGAAAAAAAGGAAAGTCAGTTATAATTGTTGCAAGGAATATACGAATAGTGCGACTTGATAATGATGATAACGATGAAAATGTGTATAGTCTAAATATGTCTCTATGTATATAATTAGTCGAATTTTAGGTGCCATTGACAAAGGTGTATCAGCGAATAATGTAGAAACATTTTTGGTTTTAATAACGTAAATAATCAATGTGCAGAACACAGAAATACAGCGGCGAGTTTTATTTCATCGACAATTATAGTAAACAGTTTCATTACTTTAAAAAATTTAATATTAACAATAACAATTTAATATTAACGGAGCACAGAAACGTAGTAATACAGCAGCGAGATACATTCATTTCATTGATAATTACAAAAAAAATCTTAAACTCGTTTTCAAGCATTTTATAATAACAATATAGAGATCGTGTGTATTATCGTAACCTCAAAGTGCATTATTGACCAAAGAACTCCGGAACTCCGGATTGTTTTTCATAGCGTGCTAGTTTGACAGGTTTGGCTCGCCATCTGTTGAGGACCTGCGCCATTTTCTTCAAGGCTCTTGGCATTTAATTCGTTTTTTAATGAACGGGTTCACATCACGTATTCAATCTCTCAAAGCCCAGAATATGCTTGCAGAGACACGTAGCGGTCGTGCCAGTAACCCAGTTTCGAGGAATCGAAGTCTAGTGACTTTCGGGCGAACATGACTCGGGCGAAGATGCCCCGGGCGAAGATGACACCCTACCTTGTTTATGTACACATATTCCGCTTCACACACTCTCGCATGTGAAGATCCAACTCCCCATGACGCGTATTTAGCGTAACATCGATTTGCAGCATCCAATGGCATTCTTTTAGTCATTGTAATTTATATTATATGCGATCCGCCATTGGTTGCGCTAAATACGTTTTACGCCATATTCGGAAAAATACGCGCCATGGGGATTGGGATCCAGAAACGAGCGTAATGTGCTAGTGATTTTACGCATACGCCAGTTACGCGAACGCAAGCTACGCTGTATGGGGAGGCACCCTTAGACACTACATGGACTGAGCATAGCCGTAGGCACGGTCGTACATACAGGTCTGATATCTCTATTGTTCTTTCGGTGGTGGGGGTGACATAGAACTCGAAGGAGTTTTTAGTTTACATTATTGCCACGTCGCTACTATCGACTGCCAAAGTGAAATATATAGTAATACTCCTTAATTAATGACTGCGCATGCGCTATCATCTATCTCTCTCTCACACATGGTGGCACTAGGATGGCACTCGATCACAGCGCTCTGAGGGCACTGCTTCGAGTACTATGTCACCCCCCACCATAGGAGATATCGGACCTGTATGTATGACCGTGGATTTAGAGACGTTGGACTTGAGGGGCATTGAGCATTCGGCCAAGTGATAGCGACTCGACATGTATATCTGTGAAGTTGTAGAACCGACCGCTAGGTTCGTCGTCGTAGAGGAGTCGCCCCTTTGCCTCAACCATATATGTAATACTCCTATATTGCTAGCAGCCTATGCTTCCCTATAAGCGGTAGGTGAAACAGAAAAGAGAGACAGAACACTTGAACGGGGTCATACTGCCCACGCGCGACCCACTACGTAAGCATAATATATAAATGTTACTAGCTGGGGCACTCCCGCTTTCATTCGCGCTTGCGCATTGCAAGAGCCAGAGAGAGAGAGAACGATATTGTCTGCGCCGTAAAGTGTTCACAGAGTTTTGGCCAGCGCCAGTGTTGGCAACCGTACGATAATTATCCTACATTTACGATAATTTCATACCAATGTACGATGTACGATAGCGATTCATTATCGTACGCGAATGTACGATAATATTCAAATATCGTACGCGAATGTACGATAATATTCAAATATCGAGAATTTCTTTTTTTCGAACAAAATCAAAGTTTAAGCGGGCTTCACACGCTATTGCATGGCATAGCATAAGAAAGCATTGCCGTCAGGAGCGCTGTGATCGTGTGCTTGTGACACTTTTGTCACGTGTTTCAGCGGGAACTTTGAATTTAAACCATCGATGTCTCTCCGGTAGCGTGAACTCTTTCGCAGGTAAAAAGCAGAACCGCACCTTGTGAATTGTTAATCTTTTATTAACGAACTGACTGAAATTAACTCTTTGGATTTTATGAAGAAAGATTCAAGAGTTGGTCGGTTCAAATCATTGGCCTTTTATCATTAGATGATAAACTCGGAAAAGTTAGATTTTACTGTTGGTATGAAAATCAAACAAGTTCTTTGGTGTTACTGCACCGCAAGACAGTCAAAATTGAAGTGAAGCATTGCCGGAGAAATTTGGGCTTGCAGGCTCCAAGGCGACACACACATTAATACAACGTGCACTAACCGACACACATACACTCTCGTTGCGTGCTGTATCTAGCCATCCTTCTCGGTCAGTACGCACATAAGGGTTGCATTATGCGTGGTCCTTGCGCTCGCTCACACACACATACACCTGGTCCAGCCATATGGTTTTAGAGTATCCATGCTTGTACACAAACCACTTGGGAAAGTCCGTGGACCCTGCGCATTTTCTTAGAGCCCTACCAGGACGAACGACAGTAACCGACAGTCGTTTGTCTTAAATTCCGACAGTTCCCGGCGGTCCAACCGTCGGAATTCAGCACTCAACCGTCGGAATTTAAGACAAACGACGTTGGTTACTGTCGTTCGTCCTGGTAGGGAGGTTCATATTGCAAATTTATTACTTTCGTTACATTTTCGTTGTGAAGGCATCTCGAAGTTTTACGACTATTTTATGTTTCATCTATATATTTTCCAAACGTAATATGAGTATTTATTTTATGCGTTCTATTTTATATATGTATATATATATGCAAAGACCCTTTTTGAGATGGAAAACAAAGAATAATGCTCTTCTTTGTTAATTCATAGTCTCACAAAAAGCACTGTTGCGTGATAAACAAAATATAAGAAAAGCCGTAAATTTAAGTCGTCAAACTATATGAAAACATAACAAGCAATATTAACTTACACGTTATATACCGTATATCTTAGTTATTTATGATATTCTTAAATATAATGAATCACCACCACCTTAATCTTGAACCTCTCACAGTTTTCCAAAGGAATATTCTATTGAAATTAGCGTTTGATTCGCAATTCTGCAAGTATTTCAAATGTAGCGTTCAAATAATCCGCGCTACGAGGGAACCCTCCGATGGCAAATCTACTGCGAATCCCTGCATTCGTCACATGTCATCCTAGTGCCACCATGTGTGAGAGAGGGATTGATGATAGCGCTTGCGCAGTCATCAATTAAGGATGTTGAGTCCCTATGAAATCTTTTGATGTTAATTGTTCAATAATTAGCTTCGTAATCGTCGTGAAATTTTTACACGACCTCCTGAATACTTCATGTACAAACATATTACATTTTCAGAATTCTATAATTATTACTTCAACCTCCTTAAGAGTTAAAATGCAAAAAGATAAGAAAATTCTGAAAATATTTTATGTTTTTGTATGAAGTATTTAAGAGGTCATGTAAAAATTTCACGACGATTAAGAAGCTCGTTATTAAAATATTAACATTTTGTTAAGAACAATTTTTTAAACAAATAAAAAAAATATTTATCTATAAACTTCGTATTGTTTCCGCGTTGCTTTTAATATAGTGTAGATATTAAAAAATTGAGAGGTAAAAAGAACTTGTCGCAAAGTTATATCAGTTTCCATAAGACCACATTTAATTAAATTTAATTTGGTAATGTTAACTGTTCGATAATGAGCTTCCTAATCGTCGTGAAATTTTTACACGCCCTCTTAAATAATTCATCCAAAAACATACTAAATTTTCATAATTTTCTCATCATTTGCAATTTGGGACTCAACATCCCTAAGGAGTATTACTATATTATATTTCACTTTGGCATTCGATAGTAGCGGCCTGGCAATAATGTTAACCAAAAACTCCTTCAAATATTCTGTGTCACCCCCACCACCGAAAAAACGTTAGAGTTTCTCTACGTACGACCGTGACCCAGTCAAAAATGATAAAATTCGAAAAATTACGTGTTGGGCGCAATATAAGTTCACGATAATAGCCATTTTATTAATCAATTTTATTATTTCATTAATAAATAACGCGGTTTATGTTATTTGAAAATGTACGATAATTTTTCGTCAGGTACGATAATTTTACGCCCCTGGTACGATCAGTGCCGTCTTCCAGGTTGCCAACACTGGCCAGCGCTAGCAATATAGGAGTATTCACGGTCAGGATGGGAATGAGTGAGGCAAAGTTTCGCAGGGCCCGTCTCGCTAGTGTCGCTACCCATAAGCCATTGCATCGATTTTTTTTCTCGCTCGTACACACCTACCCAACGAAATTTGCGCCGTCTTGGATTATTGCGTGTTGCGCGCCTTCATAGTGAGCATCGGGTGTGTCTGTCGTAATGTTTTTTTTGGCTGTTTTTTGTTATCTTTTTGCAAATATATTGTGCAGTTTGCAGAAAAGACAAGCGCATTGTATTGGGCGATCGTTGTAATAATCATTTTTCTCTTCACCGAAGCAAGGTAAATATATTTCGTTCTGTCATTAACCTAACCTCTTCTCGTATTTTGACCTAAGTTGAATTCTTGACAAAATATTTCTTTATTTTCGCAAATATGGAGTATTAAAAGTGGACTGCACAATTTTTATAAGTATTATGAATCTAAAAAAATCCTTTTTACTTATTATTTGTAACAGCTATGCCGAAGAAGTGTTACGTAGCAGGATGTTCGTCGAAGGCTCCATGCTTCTTCAAATTCCCAAATCCCATGACTGAGTTTGATCGGTTTTCGAAGTGGGTGGCTGCAAGCGGGAATCCTGAGCTGCTGAACGTTTCTTCAGTACAGATAACAAATAGACGTTTGTGTTCAGCTCACTTCGAACAAAAATATATGATGGCAAAAAACTTAGCAACACTGCAATTCCGACTCTGTACCTTCCAGGTAATTTTCTCATCTTTGTTTAATACTTTAAACTAATATCTTAGTCAGGTCTTATTTATGTATAAAACTCACATTCTTATTTAAAGTTACTGCGCTGCAGCAGCAGAGTAAATTTTGTAAGACGTTTCTCCGTAATAGAAAACCTATAATATAACTATCGTTTCGGTGCTGGACATTAAAATGTTAAATACTATGTTTGTACCAAAAATATTACTTTTAAAAGGACAGAGAAATTTAGCACAGATTGTCCGTATTATTTGTCTATTTGTCCGTATTATTAAAAGCTTAGATAACAGCAAAATGATATTTCCACTCATAGACTAATGAATCGATTGATTGAAAAACTGTTTGGAATTCTTTTCCAGAAAAACTCGATGCGAATACAAAAAGGATTGTTACTTTTATTTTTTTTATACACAAGCTCGTTAAATATGTGATGTTGAAATTGATTGTATGGTTAAAATTTTGCAAAGTTACAACTGATGAATTTTATGTGCGAATAGAAAAAGAATTGTTAAGTTTGTTTTTTACATAAAAGCTTGTTAAATATGTGATGTAAAAACTGATTGTATGGTTAGAACTTTGCAATGTTATAACTGATGAATTTTATGTGATGCACGAACAGAAGAAGAATTGTTAAGTTTGTTTTTTATACAAAAGCTTGTTAAATATGTGATGTAAAAACTGATTGTATGGTTAGAACTTTGCAAAGTTATAACTGATGAATTTTATGTGATACGCGAACAGAAAAAGAATTGTTAAGTTTGTTTTTTTACATAAAAGCTTGTTAAATATGTGATGTAAAAACTGATTGTATGGTTAGAACTTTGCAAAGTTATAACTGATAAATTTTACGTGATACACGAATACAAAAAGGATTGTTACTTTTTTTTTTTTATATAAAAACTCGTTAAATATGTGATGTAAAAACTGATTGTATGGTTAAAACTTTGCAAAGTTACAACTGATAAATTTTACGTGATACGCGAACAGAAAAAGAATTGTTAATTTTGTTTTTTCATACAAACGCTCATTAAATTTGCGATGTAAAAACTGAGTGTACGGTTAAAACTTTGCAAAGTTATAACTGATCAAGTTTATGTGATACGGGAATAGAAAAAGATTTGTTGAGTTTGTTTTTTACATAAAAGCTTGATAAATATGTGATGTAAAAACTGATTGTATGGTTAGAACTTTGCAAAGTTATTACTGATAAATTTTACGTGATACGCAAACAGAAAAAGAATTGTTAATTTTGTTTTTTTATATAAAAGCTTATTAAATATCTTGATGTGTAAAAATGAATGTTCTAAATATTCATATATTCAGATTAATATTTATACGAAATGTTTGAAATATATTGCAACACAAATATACTGGTATTTTTATTATATTTTTGTATCCTGGAACATTTAAAATGAAATAATGATAATAATAATAATAAACCTGCTTTGGGTCGTAGAGTGGGGTAAACCTTTATAAATATCTATATATATATATATATGTCATAGGCATTAGTTCGGGGCCCGTCTACTAGAGGCGCCACCAGCGCAACTTTGCCCAGCCCCCTGACACAGCCGCTCAGAAACGGCTCACGAATTGCCCCCCGTTCATTATTATGGAATCGCGCCACATAGCGGCGCTAGTAGTCGCCTGGCTGGATACTATATATATGGGGAGAGCAGTAGCCGTGTGGGTCGAGCGCGGGTTCGCAAGTTGCGGACCCGGGTTCGATCCCGGCGACACCGCTGAAAAAATGTATCGGGTTTTTTCAAGTGTTTTCGGCTGTAATCCCCGGTGGTTTGGACACCACCTTAAATAAGTTTCTCCCAATACCTCATTGCGATGGGTGGGAGTCGTCACACGGTTTCGGGGGTGGCATTCGCGCGGTCCTTATCGCGCTAATGTGTATCTCTTAACCGGGTGAACGACTCACTGAATCGCAATGGAGGAGGTAACTGCCTAACCATCCGTTGATAGTCGTGCGAGAGTCCTCTCGCGCTACTATCGGGGGAATTAGGTAAGTTACCGGCTGTATCGGTGGAGGTCTTCTGCAGTTTCCCTCCACCCACGGCAAAATTGCGATACAGCTTTGAGTTTCGATTAAATCAAAAAGGTGCGGGACTGCAGACCAACCTTGAAGTGAGGAAAAAAGCGGCTACATGGGCTAGTACCCGGGGCCACCCAAAGGGGGAATTAAACTAAAAAAAAAAAAAAAAAAAAAAAATACTATATATATTGCAGGGCAAGCAATACGCGATATACACATCGAAATAAGAGTTTCAACCGCGCATGCGTAAAACAAGCCGGCCAGGAGACTACTAGCGCTGCGAAGCGGCCTACAGTGTAATTACGAAACACGATGAAATCGCAAAAAAATTACCGCAATAGAAATAGTAGCCAGTGTCAGGGGGCTGACTTTGCCTCAGCCAACGAAGATACAGTCCCATAGAAGCGTAAAGCCTGTAGGGAGTTTGAAGCCAAAAAAGTTGGGGTGCTGGGACGAGCTATCACCCCAGTGGTAAGATGTCGCTAGCGTCGCACTGTGCTTGTGTGCGCTCACATACAGTAAGCACATGTTTACGTATTCGTCTGTGATCACCCCAACTTACGGGGCGGAGCCTACGAGTTGGGGTGATGATGCTTTCTCACTTGCTCCCGCTCAGCACAATATCGCGCTCTCTCGCACCAGACCGAGAATCGACGCTGAGTGGGGGGGCTCTCACTAGTACACGATTACTCTCATCTTTTACTTCTCCCGCATCCATACACATTCATTATTCTTGACTACTGTTTGACAGTAGAGACTATAATGATAAAAAATAAAATTTATTAAATGAAGCATGTTGAATAAATAGAATGGAATTAAATTGTAATAATAGGGGAAAGGAGGGGGAGTAGTGTAGTACCCCCACTACACGCAAGCTACCGCGAACACGAGATTCATAGGCGGAGCATCGTTTGTTTTACCGACAGTCGTCACAGTAGGTCAAGATCAGCGCCATCCTACGGCGGAATGAGGCGTGCGAAAATTGGCTTCAATCCGCCCGGAAGGAGTGTTCTTCTATGGGACTCAATCTTCGTTGCCTCAGCATTTACTATGGTGGCTTGTACCCCCTGTTCACGGTCGTGTATACAGGTCTTGCAAGGCAGACCCCTCTCAATGCTACGACTTTCGACGTAGTTTTGAAGGCGTTTTTCGATCCCGTCGACGCCGCCGCGTGTCGCTGCTATCGTGCGGTGTGGGCACTGAACTGTAATAATACTGGACCGTGCGCTGTCGCTGCCCCCCGCATATCGAGAGAGATAGCTAAAACCGCCAGCTTAAGGTAGCCCTCTCTCTCTCTGTACAGTTGTGCGCATGCACGAAGAAGCCCTGTCTCTCTGTACAGTAGTGTGACGTCATTGTGCGCATGCGCAAAACTGTTAGACAGAGCAAAAGCTACCTGCAGCCGCTTTGATGAAGCTATCTCTCTCGATACGAGGGGGGTACATAGCAAGCGCGCGTTCCAGTATTATTAGAGTTCTTCTTCTTTTCCTCTGGTGATTCTAGATCACTGGCTATCGCCCTCTAGGGGCATGTGACACATTATTAGAGTTCAGTGGGTGTGGGTTATATTAGGGCGCTTAGTTAGAAGTTAGAAAGAGACAGAAGATACTACTCGCACTGGACACACCGCTCTAGCACAGTCTTGCAACGACGCGGGAGCGTCGTCGTTGCAAGACCTGTATGTACGACCGTGGGAGTATTATATATATGGCCTCAACAACTATACCACCCCCCACCACTCAAAACCGCCGGAGTGACCAGACCTGTATGTACGACCGTGCGCCCGCCGCAAGTTGCCGAGTGTGCATGAGTGTGCGTCAATGACACCCCTTCCGCGCTTCCGCCTCGCGAGCGCTCAACGTCATTTATCTGCTGTCACGACGATTATTGTATAAGATTACTACTGCGTATCGAACGCTCCTCAATTTTACTCGGTGCTCGGTTAAAAACGAAACTTGTTCCGCATAATACGCGATTATTAAACCCGCGATATATATATTACGTCACGGGGTCGTACCTGTGATAGATATACACCCCACCCCCACACATAGTATACATATACCTAGCGAAACACGCACATCAACGAATACCCCCCTGAAATATCATATGATTCGGACACGTATCGAAAAAACATTGCCCCGAGTATCAACATTGGGTGAGCGCTACATTTATGCGAATAACAATAAAAAGGCAGCGGCTTATCCGTCTTGCAAGAATTATTATTCAGAAACGTGTCACATACTGAGTATATTTATATATATAATATATATATTATATATATTATACATATTATATATATATCTTAAATACAGACACACACAGCCACAAAAGGAATACTTTCAAGTGCCTTATAGCACGAATAATAACAATAATATCTGAGCTGATAATTCAGCTGGTAATTGTATCGTGGAAAAAATGTCGTTTTTTGGAGTAAATGTTAATCCATTTGGCACTCCTGTGGGCCAAAGAATTGGTGAGTTTCTTATTCGCCATTGTGACGCTTAAATGAGAGAAAAAAAAGTCGCCTTTCGACAATGATAATTTTTTTGCTCACAGAACAAGCGACCGATGGAAGTTTACCCAGTGAAAATTGGGCCCTGAACATGGAGATATGTGACATTGTCAATGAAACCGAAGATGGCCCGAGAGACGCTATAAAGGCGATAAAACGAAGACTCAATCAGGCGGCGAGTAAAAATTACACTGTTGTGATGTACACTCTCGTGGTACTGGAGACTTGTGTTAAAAATTGTGGCAAACGCTTTCACACACTGGCTTGTTCGCGAGATTTTGTCCAAGAATTGGTGAAAACCATTGGTCCCAAGAACGAACCGCCCACTGTTATTCAGGAAAAAGTTTTGAGTCTCATAGCAACGTGGGCGGATACGTTTAGACATCAGCCACATGCGCAAGGAGTTTGTCAAGTTTATCAGGAGCTCAGAGCAAAGGGAATACAATTTCCCATCACAGACCTCGATGCAATGGCACCTATCATAACACCGGAGAGGGTAATTACTTTTCCCTCATTCTTTGATCCTCCTTAAGGGGGAACGCCACTGTGATGGGGCTAAAAATAACCGATTTTAGGGAAGTTTTTTGTGAAAAGGATGATTTTATGAGGATCAGACAAAAAGCAATTTATTAAGTATATATTCAACTATATTCATTCAAATTTTTATTGAAAAATATTAAAAATTGACAAAATTATTACCGAAAATGAAATGACAAATTAAAAAAATGACTCCTTCCGGTGGCAGCAATACAACAATGAAAAATCATTTGAAATAATCAACCCAAACATTTTTTTAATCTACACAACAGTGACTATTGTTGAGTGTAGCCATTTGTTTGAAATTATTTTTTTCACGAAATGGCGCTAATTTGATTTTTTTTCTTTTTCTGAACGTTTTTTCTTTTATTTTCAAAAGGTCTTAAAAAATAGTAATTTCAAAATTTTGAAAATCGGCTACGCACAACTTGAGCAAATGCGATTACAAAAAAAAACATCGGTTCAGCAGTCTTCCAGCAATTGATGCTACAGTTTTCAAAAAAGCCGTTTTGAGATATAAGCGTTTAAAATTTTCATTGCATATCAAGAGTCGCGGCAGCGACTCGACCAACGTCAAGTATTAAAGAAACTGAGAGTCTCAATCGAGATTGCCGCGCACTCTTATACACGCGAATATGCCTCCCGCCGAACCCGATATGAATTTCAATCCGATATTACGAAAAAACACGACCATCTTTTTAAGATCTATAAGCTTTAGTGATCTAGAAATAATTTTATCTTTCATTTGATACCATTGTCATTTTTTTCCGCCTACGCAATACTGAGATATGATATTGGGCGAATTAATCCGAATTTTCAGCATCGGAAAAGTTGGTCAACCTTTCGCCGGTCACGTCGCTATAGATATACTAGCCCATGTATAAGTGGTGTAATACGACTTTTACAGAGAGGCCTTGTATTAGTGTGGGAAAATATGAGTGTGTGCGAGAACTCGGCGTTCCCCCACCCTGCCAACCGTAGTCTCGGGCTTATACACAGGCTTGCATGTATGTTCTATCTCTATATATAAAAAAGTGTATATGTGTTTGGGTGCGAGTGTGTCGAGTATTTTTTTTATATATACAATGTATATTAGGGTGGTCGTTATTTCAGATATCAACTTACATTTAGGTGGTCATTCGAGATTTGATGCTTTAAATATATATTCTATCCCTATATATAAAAGAGTGTATGAGTGTGTGTGCGAGTATTTTTATATATATATACGATGTATATTAGGGTGGTCGTTATTTCAGGTATCAAATCACATTTGGGTGGTCATTTAATATTAGATGCTTTAAGTAATTATATTCATATTTATTAAGATATACATTAGGATGGTCGTTATTTTGGTTCTGAATTTATTTTAGGGTGGACATTTGAGATTCAAATTTTCTTTATTATTTACATATGGCTGGATCCATGATTGATCGAAGAGCATTTTGGGGTCAAAATTTTGATTCATTTGCCATTCTCACATCTTATTATATGTTATGAGAAGTGACGATTCACCAAATTACAGCCTCTTTACTCTAGAGGTTTTCGAGAAAAAAAAAATTGGGTATTTCCATGTTTAGGAAAGTTACCTTTGTTACTTCCTTGCTCGCTCCTTACGGACAATTGAAAAAAATTAATAAAAAATATTATTCGGCGTGAAAAAGTCCAAATTTTCCAAAAAAAATATCAGTTTTACCCTGAGGGTAGTATCTACCCCATAAAAACGTGTTTAAATTAAAAAATCTGTGTTTTGAAGGCGAGCAGCGTGAAAAAAATCTTCTTTATTTTTTCTTCGGAAAGTTTATGCCATTTTCCACAAATAAAAAAATTAACAGAGTGGGATGAGCAGAGGATCATCGTCGAATAAATTATTTAATTTTTTATTCGATTTTTTCTCAAACTTATATTTTTTTTCTAAAACTACATCCAATTCAACGTAAGAAAAGTTCTGTAGCTATTTTCGCTACTACTAATATGTTCCGAGATATGATTTTTTTAATATTGGACATTTGATGCATGAATAAAATTCGTATCTCGGAAACTACCGGTTGTAGCCAGCATTATTATAGGACCTTTCCTATGTGAATTTGGCTCATACTTCCGACAAAAAATACTACAATTGAAAAAACGATGATTCGCTCTTGTCATTGTTATCACCAATTTATTTTTTTCAAGAATTATATTTTTTGTCATATCTCAAGCTAATCAGACGTGAGGAAAATCTAAATGTGGTTTGAGTTATTACTCCTACATTCCGAAATATGCATTTTTATGATTAAATTTAAAAAAAAAATTTGTTGTAGTTTTCTCAAATCTTCAACTAACCTGACGTAAGAAAATTTTTGATTTAAATTCAACTACTGTCTATAGATTCCAAGATATAGATTTTTGGAATATTCGTCATTTTTCAGCTATGAAGCAGTAGCGGGCTACTGCGCAGTATTGAAGCAGTAGCCGCGCTACTGCATTATAGCTACCACTGAGTGCCACTGTTTTATATTGAATTAATTAAAAAAGTAATTTGTAGTATTTCTTTTTCTACTTGAGTTGTTTTTGTTTGGAAAAATCAACCAAATTGCCGGAATGAAAGTCATATAATCAAAATAGCTGTAAACGACGATTTTCAAGATATGAATTTTGTGAATGCAAAAATTGTATAAAAATGAACAATATTTAACAATTCATATTTGAGAATACACGAGTAGTAACTCAAACTACATTTAGATTTTTCTCACGTCTGATTAGCTTAAGATATGAAAAAAAATATATAATTCTTGGAAAAAATAAATTGGTGATGACAATGACAAGAGCGAATCATCGTTTTTTCAATTGTAGTATTTTTTTTCGGAAGTATGAGCCAATTTCACATCGGAAAGGTCCTATAATAATGCTGGCTACAACCGGTAGTTTCCGAGATACGAATTTTGTTCATGCATAAAATGTGCAATAGTAAAAAAATCATATCTTGGAACGTATTAGTAGTAGCTAAAATAGCTATAGAACTTTTCTTACGTTGAATTGGATGTAGTTTTAGAAAAAAAAATATACGTTTGAGAAAAAATCGAAAAAAAAATTACATAATTTATTCGACGATGATCCTCTGCTCATCCTACTCTGTTAATTTTTTCATTTGTGGAAAATGGAATAAACTTTCCGAAGAAAAAATAAAAAAGATTTTTTTTTACGGTGCTCGCCTTCAAAACACAGATTTTTAAATTTAAACACGTTTTTACGGGGTAGATACTACCCTCAGGGTGAAACTGATTTTTTTTTCCAGAAAATATGGGTTTTTTCACATTGGACAATATTTATTATTATTATTTTTTTTCAATTGTCCGTAAGGAGCGAGCAAGGTTAAATTTCCTTAACATGGAAATACCCAATATTTTTTTTTATCGAAAACCTCTAGAGTAAAAAGCCTGTAATTTGGTGAATCGTCACTTCTTATAACATATAATGAGATGTGAGAATGGCAAAGGAATCAAAATTTTGACCCCGAAATGCTCTTCGAGCAACCATCGATCCAGCCACATATTTATTTTTAAAATGTATATTAGAGTGGTCGTTATTTCAGGTCTCCATTACTATTAGGGTGGTCCTCCGAGATTCAATGCTTTAAATATTTATATACATATTTATTAAGATATACATTGGGGTGGTCGTTAATTCAGGCCTGGATTTATATTAGAGTGGTCATTCTAGATTCGAATTTTCTTAATTATTTATATATATATGTATTTATAAGATGTATATTAGAGTGGTCGTTATTTCAGGTCTCAATTAATATTAGGGTGGTCCTTCGAGATTTCATTTCTTTAAATATAGCATTATCTGAATTTTAAGCTAAACCAAAATCTAACTTGAATCTTAGGCTAAATTAGAATCTAATTTAAATTTTAAGCTAAATCAAAATCTAACTTAAATTTTAGGCTAAATCAAATTCGAACTGTTCAGAAAAGTGCCTGAATTGATCTGGTTGGGAAATTGGGCGAAAAAGGTGGAAGGTTGAAGGGAACGAAGTGGCCGGAAGTTCGGGCGATGAAAAAACTCACTCGCGTGCACGCAATATTTCGGTTTTATTAACAAATGTCCAAAGTTCCAAAAAATACTATAATTAAAGTTCCAAAATGTTCAATAGTCTCGCCTTGGCGATGAAGACGCACGATCGAAGTGATGCCGGAAAATGGCGGTCGTTTCGTCCGACGCCACGTGTCGCGCGAATAACTTTTCTCGCAAATTCTCGAAGTAAACCGCACTGAATCGAAGTGAATACTTTTCCGTGAAGTTATCGAAGGAAGCCGAACCGTTAGCGCTCTTGGCCGGTCGTAAATCGTCCAAGAGCTCGTGAAAAGAAAGAATGAAAACCGCGGAGTGAAAAATGGCCGATAATCGATGCAAACGAGGCGCTTGCCAAAACGAAGTGACGAGGCGATGATCGATCGCCGCGAGAGAGCCGCCGTTTGGAGGGGATAGAGTCGCGAGAGCCACGGGTAATGCAGAGTCCAGCGAGAGCTTGACCGTTCACTGAGGGTCTCTCGCGGGAGCTCTGGCAACTACACGCTTTTCTGAACACACTCCCCGCCTTCGGCAAACTCCGTTGACGAAGAGTCCGTCGGCAGAACGCATAATTTTGCGACCGGCCGCTTGAAGGTGGAAGTTGCCGTTCGAAGTGTGACGACTCGAGTGAGGCCGTCTTCGCCAGGGTGAAGTTCGAGGATCCGCGCGAGTGGCCACCGCGTCGGAGGAAGTCTTTCGTCTGTTATGAGAACGAGTGACCCCACTCGTATCTCATTCGAAGGATGATGCCATTTTGAAGTAGAGAGACTTTGATGAAGGTACTCTCGTGACCATCTCTGCCAGAAGTGCTGAAGCCGTGCTTGAAGAAGTTGCCACCGATACAACCGAGATTCCGCCGTTGAGGTCAGAGATGGCTCAGGCACTGTGGTAAGTGCTTCACCGACGATGAAGTGACCCGGAGTTAGGGATGAAAAGTCCTCCGGGTCGTCCGAGAGAGCACAAAGCGGCCTTGAATTGAGCACTGCCTCGACTTGCGTAAGAAGAGTCGTAAATTCTTCATACGTAAGTGCAGTCTCACCGATGACCCGCTGAAGATGATACTTTGCTGATTTCACGGCAGCCTCCCATTTTCCACCCATGTGAGGGGTTGCCGGGGGATTGAAGGACCACTTTGTACCAAAGCTGGTTAATGCAGAGATGGTGTGATTCATTTCCGTTGAGCCAGCCTTGAAGAGAGCTTGAAGAGAGGCATCTGCACCGCTGAAGTTCGTTCCACAGTCACTATACAGCGTGTGACAAATGCCCCGTCGACCAGAGAACCGCCGATACGCTGCGATGAAGGCTTCTGAAGTGTAGTCCGTTACCAATTCGAGGTGCACCGCTGAAGTAGAAAAACAGACAAAAACTGTGAGATAACCCTTGTATGTTTTTGCTGCTCTTCCTCGCCAAGTCTTGACCGTGAAGGGTCCAGCATAATCCAAGCCAGAATGAAGGAAGGCACGTGAAGGTGTGACTCGTGGCGAGGGAAGTTGCCCCATCAACTACTGAGCTCTGAGGCCTCGAAACCGTGCGCAAGTGGTGCAGCGAAGAATGTATGATCGTACTGGCGCTCGACCACCCAAAATCCAGTACGATCTGCGGAGATAGGCCAGTGTTGCTTGTGTGCTGCCGTGAAGAGTCCGGAGATGGGCATCTGAAATTATCAGTGTAGTTAGCCGTGAATTCCGAGGCAAGACAGGTGGATGTTTCGCCTCGGAGTGAAGGACTGAATGCTTGAGGCGTCCGCCCACACGAAGGACTCCGAGTTGGTCGACGAAAGGTGTGAGGGTGGCCATTGCATTGCTCCGTTGAAGTGTCGCTCCGCTTGAAATTATCCGTAGCTCAGCAGTGAAGTACGACTGTTGGATGAGGCGTATCCAGAAAAATTTTGCGTCTTCCAGGTCTCCCGGTGATATCGGGTTGGTCAGTGAAGTATGTGGAACTTGCCTGAAGCGGCCAAGAGCTCTTTTGCAAATGGCCGTGATTCGAAGTAGCCGATTTAGGAAAGAATATCGCTCCAGAAGGTCCCGAACCGGTAGAAGAGCCCCTGAAGTTGAAGTGAAGGCGAGACCTGGACGCTGTTCGAGGTCGCAGTCGGTTACGATCTCGGACGACGAAGTCGGCCAACTGGTGCAAGGCTGCGAAAGCCAAGTTGGTCCATTCCACCAGAGGGGATGCCGAGAAAGTTGCCGAGGTGTCATTCCGCGAGACGCACAGTCTGCGGGATTTTCCTTGCCTGAAATGAAGCGTCACGTCGCTTGCGAAGTGATTTCTTGAATTGAAATAACTCGATTTCGGACAAAGTCCTTCCAACGAGCCGAAGGCGACGTGATCCAAGTTAAGGTTACCGACGAGTCGGTCCAAAGGAACACTGGAACATTTCCAAGTTCGAGTGTCTTCTGGACGCACGAAACCAGCCGTGAAAGAAGTAATGCAGCGGTGAGCTCAAGCCGTGGAATTGTCAGTCGCTTGAGAGGTGCAACCTTCGTCTTTGAAGCGACAAGCGTGATGGTTGAAGAGCCATCATCTGAAGTTGAACGAAGGTAAACCACGGCTGACATGGCCAATTGCGAGGCGTCCGAAAAACCGTGAAGCTGAACCGTTGCCGAGGGTTTTAGTTGAAGCCACCGAGGGAGAGAAATGAGCGAGAGATCCGCCAAGTTCGTCCCAGTGAAGTTTTGCCAACCAGAGCTCTTGAAGAAACATCTTTGCCGTGATGATGATTGGCGAAATGAAGCCCAACGGATCAAATAGTTGCGCCGTTTCCGAGAGGATTGTCCGTTTTGTCACAGATTGACTGAAGTTCGGCTGAAGCGTGAACTTGAAGTGGTCGGTTTGGGGGTTCCAAACGAGCCCAAGAAGTTTGACGCTGGAGTCCTCTGGTTGAATCACGACTGCGTGTGATTCTGAAGTGGGATGGCTCACCCTTTGAAGAAGTTCCGTGGAGTTTGACGACCATTTTTGAAGTGGAAAGCACCCTCGGTTGCAGATCTCCTGAAGTTGACGTGAGGATGCTTGAAGTTCCGCCGTTGAATCGGCACCTCCGAAGATATCATCGACGTACCTGCCCTTCGTCAACGGAAGTACCGCCAATCGAAAGTTGTGCCCTTCGTCCTCGACAAGTTGCAGCATGACTCGAATTGCCAAGAACGGGGCGCAACTGAGGCCGTACTTGACGGCGGTGAGGCAGAAGGGGAAGATGTGCTCCTGCTCATCAACCCACAGGATCCGTTGAAGGTTCCAATCATCCGAATGAAGGTTGATTTGACGGTACATCTTTGTGATGTCCGTCGCGAAGATGAAGCGATGCCGTCGGATCCAAAAAAGTACGTCAGAAGTGTCCTGTTGAAGTTTGGCGCCCGTGTAGAGGAGGTCGTTAAGCGAGACACCACTGCTCGTCTTGCACGACCCGTTGAAGACCACTCGAAGCTTGGTGGTGGTGCCTTGAGCCCGAACAACACCGTGATGGGGCAAATAATGCACGGGAGTTGAAGCTGGCCCAGTAGAAGCTCGCACCATGTGATACAACGTCTCGTACTCCTGAAGAAAACCGTGATACAACTCTCGATAAGTTGAATTACGCGAGAGCCGCTTTTGAAGTTGAAGAAGGGAGCGCCACGCTGCCATGAAGGAATCCCCGAGAGACGATGGTGAAGTGTTGAGAGGAAGGCGAACTGTAGATCGCCCGTCTTCGTCTCGCGAATGCGTGTCCTTGAAGTGTTGTTCACAGGAGGAATCCTCGGGCTCAGATATAGAGGCTGAGTCCGACGGAATTTTCTCCTGTTCCCAGAAATTTCTAAAGCAAGGAAGCGAACTCATTATCAATTGAAGTGTGCTGAATACGAACCGAGCTTGAAGTAGAATCAGACATTAAAGAGTGGGTGACGGTGGTAGCTCCCCGCGTGCGGCTAGCTCACTGACTCCCAATTCCAAGATATTAATTGAGGCGGCCATTCTTTCCAATCGAAGAAGTTGAATCGTACGTTCCGAAATGAACGCAAGTTCAGCAATGGGATCGATTAAAAACCGAACTCGATGTGAACTGTCAGAAGAAGAGGTCAGAGTTGCCTGGCTCGTTGCCAGCAAAACTGAAGGCCGAATATCCAGATTGGTAGAAGCACTCTTCGAAGTTACCGTAGAATTGAAAAAATCGGAAGTGGCCGAAATCAGAAGTTGTACCGGTGTATCCAGCGAGCCAGACAAAGCGTCGCATTGACGGTTGCTGAATGGTATCGAAGAATTTCACTGAAACTAATCCCGAAGACAACCACGAGATCGAATATTGACCGGTCGTAAATCGTTCAACATCTTTCTCAGGAAAGAAGACCGCGAATGAATGATGAATTTCCGTTCATTCGGAGTGAATCGTAGGACTCGAGAAACTGAAGTGACTGAAGTCATCAAAGAAAATCGCACTGAATTTAATCTTTAATATCTCAGATGAAGGACGAGGAGACAACGAGATTGAGGAATAATCGGGCGTAAATCGGTTACCTTTTTTCTCGTTGAAGAAGGGCCGCGTGCGAAGCAACGAAAAATGTCGATGCGTAGCACAAAAACGAAAAACCACGAACACGCAACTCGGCGAAGATTTCGAAGCGAAAGCACTTGAAGATTCCTGAAAAGCACGAGAGCGTGACGCTATGAAGAATGTTGATGCGCCACACGTGAGCGGAAATCACTTGAGCGTGCAAGGCTGTGACAATTTCGAAGCCACGAACCAGAACGAAAACTCACGAACGCGCGAGGCGTTGAAGATGATACACCGACGCAAGGGCCCGATAGAGTGCGCATGCGCACCGCACTGAAGAAATTCGCGAAGCACCCGTTGAACCACCGAGAATACATGTCAGCTGCACACACACGACGACGAGAATGTTTGTGTAATGCGCACGAAAAAAAACCCAAAAACCAAAAAACCGAAGAAAACGAAGTACGCGCCCACACTCGGTGACGAGAATGTTCGTGTGACGCACTTGAAAAAAACCAAAAACCGAAGAAAACGAAGTACGCGCACACACTCGGCGACGAGAATGTTCGTGTGACGCACTTGAAAAAAAACCAAAAACCGAAGAAAACGAAGTACACGCACACACTCGGTGACGAGAATGTTCGTGTGACGCACTTGAAAAAAACCAAAAACCGAAGAAAACGAAGTACGCGCACACACTCGGCGACGAGAATGTTCGTGTAACGCGCACGACGAACCAAAAAAAACGAGTAGCTACGCGAACAAGCTCGATTCACGAAGTTTGTCACGCGATGCGTAGCGAAGGAATCCAAAGAAATACTAAATGCGCCGAAAATATCCAAAAACTGCGTAATTGAATGCGAAGAAAGTCCCGAAGCGCACAAAGAATCACGTGACGCGCACACACACTCGAATATCGAGAATGTCTGTGATGCGCGCACACTCGAAGGGTCCGGAAAGTTCACTAAAGGGTTTGAATTACGCGTAAATCGATGTGACGAAGAGACCCAATGCGCGGAAAAACACGTGGTATATGTCACGAAAAAGAAGAATTCAAAGCGCAGAGAAACCGAGAAGCGCGCGAAAGGAATCGGGTGATACGCGCACACAGCGAAGAGCCCGAGAAACCCCATGTAGCGCGCACTCACGACGAAGAATGTCCAGCGAGGAACGAAGATCCGCACAAAGCGGACGAAGCGATAGTTTTCTTGGCGCGCGCGAGAGCGCGATGATATTCCCGCGCGCTCAACGAAGAAATTTCTCGAAGCGTCCGGGCTCTCCTCTCGCGCGAAAGTGAGAGAGAGAGACTTATGGCGCACTGAACGTGAGCGAGAGAGACCGAGATAACGAAGCGTGACGAGCACGTTGTCGAACAATGGAACGCCCGTTCTCTCGCGCACTTTTCTCTTACGCAAACCGAAGCACTTCCGCAATTTTCACAAATTTCCCTATCCTGCTCGAAGGACCATGTTCGGAAAAGTGCCTGAATTGATCTGGTTGGGAAATTGGGCGAAAAAGGTGGAAGGTTGAAGGGAACGAAGTGGCCGGAAGTTCGTTGCGGGCGATGAAAAAACTCACTCGCGTGCACACAATATTTCGGTTTTATTAACAAATGTCCAAAGTTCCAAAAAATACTATAATTAAAGTTCCAAAATGTTCAATAGTCTCGCCTTGGCGATGAAGACGCACGATCGAAGTGATGCCGGAAAATGGCGGTCGTTTCGTCCGACGCCACGTGTCGCGCGAATAACTTTTCTCGCAAATTCTCGAAGTAAACCGCACCGAATCGAAGTGAATACTTTTCCGTGAAGTTATCGAAGGAAGCCGCACCGTTAGCGCTCTTGGCCGGTCGTAAATCGTCCGAGAGCTCGTGAAAAGAAAGAATGAAAACCGCGGAGTGAAAAATGGCCGATAATCGATGCGAATCGAGGCGCTTGCCAAAACGAAGTGACGAGGCGACGATCGATCGCCGCGAGAGAGCCGCCGTTTGGAGGGGATAGAGTTGCGAGAGCCACGGGTAATGCAGAGTCCAGCGAGAGCTTGACCGTTCACTGAGGGTCTCTCGCGGGAGCTCTGGCAACTACACGCTTTTCTGAACACGAACTCGAATTTTAAGCTGAACCAAAATCTAATTTAAATGTTAGGTTAAACCGAAATCCAACTTTAATTTGACGCTAAACCAAAATCTAACTTAAATTTTAGGCTAAATTAAAATCGAACTCAAATTTTAAGCGAAACCAAAATCTAACTTTAATTTTAGGTTAAACCGAAATCCAACTTTAATTTGACGCTAAACCAAAATCTATCTCAAATTCGAAGCTAAACCAAAATCTAACTTAAATTGTAGGCTAAATCAAAATCGAACCCAAATTTGAAGCTAAACCAAAATCTAACTTTAATTTTAGGTCAAACCGAAATCCAACTTTAATTTGACGCTGAATCAAAATCTGACTTAAATTTGAGGCCAAACCAAAATCTAACTTAAATTTTATGTTTCATATTTATGGAAATACTATATATATATTAGACCTGTCGTTGAAAATTAAATTTTTTGCGACGCCCCCTAAAAAGCTTCCGTTTAATGAAAAAACGCGAGGTACTTTTTTAAATTAAAAATAACACGTGCCGCAAGACGATCTAAGTTGATTTTCATCGAAGAACAATTTTTTTTACAGACGGCTAGACTGATTTGAACGAAATTTGGACACGTTACAAAGATATAAAAAGGCTATTTACAGAAAAAATAACAGCTCATAATCCTCATAATAACTAATAAAAACAGTTAATTTTTTTTCCAGGATAACGTTCTGGCACAATTATGAAAAAAAAATTTTTTGTGTTTTGCTATTCCATATAATGTCTCCAAAATTCAAATTCATCGAAGAGGTACTTCATATAAAAAAAAAATAAAAACCTATTTTCTTATAGAAGGTGCCCAGATATGTACTCTTTCAAACCGCTATTTACTGAACATTAGCAAATAGTTCATGCAGTGGACACTCCTATAATTTGATACGTCGGGACCGGAAACGCTCCCATAATTTGATTTTCCCCTCATTCCCCCACTTTATATCTGTATAGCACTTTTTACGGAAATTTATTATTTCTGAAGTGTCTTACACTTAAGAAATAATAAATTCCTTTTTCGTTGAGAAATATACACTAATTGATGATAACATTTAATTCATCGTTTTTAATTGTGTGAAAAATTTCACAATTGAGGTTATGTTGCCCTCTCAGCATGGCAGCTGAGTTTGGAGGGTTTGGAGTGGGGAGAAAGCGCGATAGGGGTGATCAAATTATGGGAGCGTGTTGCCATGGTAACGAGTAAAATTGTGGGAGCGATCAAATTATGGGAGATTAACTTGTGGGAGCGTCCACTGTATCTTCAAAACAAAAATCTCTGAAAATCAATATTATCACTATTTTTCAATTAATTATATCATAACAGATTGATTTTTTTCTTCTAACACGTTTTTGTGTTTCTACCATATTTTTTCTTGTAAAACTCGGTATCAGTATTGCTTACAATGCGAAAATGGGTAAAAAATAAATATTTATTTTGGAAATTTTCATATTTAAAAAAATTTACCATTTAGCAGTTTTCGCATTATAAGCAACAGTGATAATTATTTTTACCAGAAAGAAGATGAAAGAAATACAAAAACATTTAAGAAGACAAAAATCAATATTTAATGATATAATAAATTGAAAAATAGTGAACATGTTGATTTTCAAAGATTTTTCTTTCAACATGTGAACCATTTGTTAATGTTCAGTAAATATGGGTTTGAAAGAGTACATGTCTGGGCATCACCTTATATACAAAATTCAGAATTTTTTGAATGATCTGTTTCCGTTTATCAGTGATATATATATATTCGACGTGAAACCAGCAGGTCCAAAAAATCGATGTCTCCGATCATACTCTCGATATTTTCCTGTTTTCTCTACCATGAAAAAACATTGTTGTTAAATCGCTATCCCAAAATAAAATTATTTGTACGAGTTATGATTTTTTGAAAATTGTGTACTTTAGAGACTCGAAAAACAACTTTTTTGCATTTGTGTATAACTTCGCCGGATTTGGAATTCAAGAATTTCATTGCGAAAAATCGAAACTGTATTCAAAACTCTTCAAAGTGAGCCCAAATGAACCTCATTTGGTGCATTTATGACGCCACAATCGTAAAACTACGTTTTTTCGAAAATCAAAAATGATTGAAAAACCTCATTTTTTTAAAATCTGAAGAAATCATATTAAATTTTTACGACAAAAAATCTAAATCTTTGTGGAGTTTGAACTAGTTCTGACCACTAGATTTTGAATTATTGATCATTTCCATCTTATCGAAATCAGTTTCAGCTGTTTTGGGACCATAGACCTTATACTACTGGACCGCGCATTTACGGTGAAACGCGTGGCGAGTTACCAGACAAGGACAGCAAATAAGTTGTTTATACATACTATAAAGGTGACTCCACACAGCTGGCGCTTGGGGATAGTGTGTTAGGTTATGTACGATTTATTTGACATGCATTGTACCAGAATAATGTATTTATTATATCTTAAAATCGCGATTATTAATGTTAATAAAAATATTACAATAACAAAGCCGGTCTAGATTGACATATTTATTGATGCTTAAATAAATTCTCTTTTAATTTTTGTTTCCGGACGCGTTTGACTGGCTCGTTAGCCATCGTCGCTGCGTGATTCATCCGGACGTACAAGTGGAATGAAACATCTTTTTCTTTTTCGTCGGTATTTTTGCAGTTGGGGACCCAACAATATCTCATTATAACGTTGACAACTTTTCATTTCACCCAATTTCACTTTAATGTTCACTCACATTGCGGCTGCATCACCGATATGTAAACTATATGTAAAACGTGGCAACGTTTTACTAGCTCCAGTAATGCTGTCCTTGTGGCACACATAGGGATGACTCTCTATCTCTGTTTTGTGATGCGGCAACATGGGAAAGATAGGGAATGCGCGGTCCAGTAGTATAAGGTCTATGTTTAAGACATTCAGGTTTTGAATTTAGGTTTTCTGAGAATTTCGTCAATAAAATCGATAGTCATTGTTTCAAAAAATTATAAAACAATTTATTTACAATTTTTTACGATCCATCTCCATCAAATGATGATAGAATTCACGAATAATTGCTTTTTCTGCAACTTTGGGTGTAAATTTGCGTTTAAATGCAAACGATAAAATGCAAACAGCGTTTAAATTTATTGATAAAAAATCGACAACATTTTCATAAACAAATTTGAAAATTCTTCGAATTTTCTTTTTCCGTACATTCAAACGCTATTTGCGATAAGCAAAATTTCCAAGTAATTGTAGCAAAAAAAAAGTGATACGAATTTGCCTTATTTTTTGTTCTCGGTATTTCTCAGGATTGCGTGAAACCTGTAGGTTCGGAAATTTTTTTGCTGAAAGATCTGAAAACTAGAAACTTGAAGCTTCGAAATGCTTTTTTAGACCTCGATAGACCATTTTTCACTGAGATACAGCATTGTCAAAATTTGTGAAATTTTTTGATCCGTTCATTTTTCCGACTATAGTGTATATTATAGATATATATTAGGGTGGTTGTTATTTAGGGGTCGGACAAATTTTTTATCAGACGCCCCCCAAATCGACTCCAAATAATTCAAAAACAATACCCTAATTTTTTCAGATTTTTATCTAGACTAACCAAAATGAGGGTCGATTTCCCCATTTGAAATATACGTATTTTGGCCATATGCTCAGCATACATTTTATGCTGAGTAAAAAAAATTTTCGAAAAATCTGTAACTGCGAGATTTAGGCCCAGTTCCACAACCAGGTTTAAATGATGGTTGTGGAACTGGGCCTGAGTGTTCATCGATGCTACTATTTGAGGAAAAATTGACATTGTTATGCGGGTAAATCTACACGAATTGCACACCCTTTAATCTGATTTTTTTTTTAATTCAACAAAACATGGTATCTATATGTGAAAATGATGAATGTTTCATAGTTTTCCTCTTCTTAAGGTCACGCAGGATTGTAAGGTAGCACATTTTATACCAATTTTTAGTAATTCGTCCTTGCCAATTTTCGTATGGGGCATTCCATAGCAAGTCGACTTGAGTGTGACCCTCGACCTTGCTGATTTCGTTTACGATTTTTGACATGATTCTTCTAACTCAAAATAGCATTCAGAATTTTGTCAGATTTTTAAAAATCAAATTTGAGTACGTTATGATTTTTTGAACATTTTTTTTCGAAAACTTCGAGGGCCGTAATTTAAAAATCTCAAAAAATTATCAAAAATCCGGTGACAAAAATGAAAATTTTTGACCCAAAATTCATGATGTCCAGGCTTTCGCTTAACCTCGATTTTAGGTTTTTATGAAGAAAACGTAAAAAAATAAATCAGAAATTAACCAACTGTTTTTGGAAATTGTTGGTTAACGATAAAAATATTCAACTCACTTTTCACGGTAGGTAAATTTCTGCATCTATTTTTTTCACGTTTTCTTCGTAAAAACCTAAAATCGAGATGGAAGGGAAATCCTGGACATCATGAATTTTGTGTCAATAATTTTCATTTTTGACACCGGATTTTTCATAGTTTTTTCAAATTTTTAAATTACGGCCCTCGAGGTTTTCGAAAAAAAAATGTTCAAAAAATAATAACGTACTCAAATTTGGTTTTAATAATCTGAAAAAAAATCTGAATGTTATTTTGACTTGGACGAATCATATAAAAAATCGTGAATGAAATTAGCGAGGACGAGGGTCACACTCAGGTCGACTTGGTATGGAATGCCCCATACGAAAATTAGGAAGGTCGAGTTACTGAAAATTGGTATAAAATGTCCTACCTCACTATTCTGCGTGACCTTAAGAAGAGGGAAATTATGAAACATTCATCATTTTTACATATAGACACCATATTTTTTGAATTGAAAAAAAATCAGATTAAAGGGTGTGCAATTCGTGTAGATTTACCCGCATGACAATGACAATTTTTCCTCAAATAGTAGCATCGATGAACACTAAAATCTCGCAGTTACAGATTTTTCGAAAAAATTCTACACTCAGAATGAAATATATGCTAAGCATATGTCCAAAACACGTGTATTTCAAATGGGGAAATCGATCCTCATTTTGGGTGGGGTTGGAGTCTAAATAAAAATCTGAAAAAACTAGGGTATTGTTTTTGAATTATTTGGAGTCGATTTGGGGGGCGTCTGATAAAAAATTTGTCCGACCCCTAAATAACAACCACCCTAATATATATATTATATTAGGTGGATTTTTTTCGACTTCTTTATTTCTCACTCCCCACCCGAAATTTTGTTGCATATGTCTGAAAAAAATTCCCTAAAAGTTACAGCCCTTAATATTAATATTAAGTACTTTGCCTTCGCGTGATAAGTTTTTCCATCTAAAATACACGTAAATAAAAAACTTTTTTCGTCAAAATTTTACCACTCCGTGGTTTTTTATGCTGTCACATTGTATGTATCACAAGTACTTAATATTAATATTAAGGGCTGTAACTTTTGGGGGTTCTTTTTTCAGGCATACACAAAAAAATGTCGGCTGGGGAGTTGAAGAAAAAAAATGAGTCGAAAAAAAATCGCCCTAATATATATAGCATATCTATGAATATCAATACGAATAACCAATATTTCACCACCAATTTATATAAAATTTATATAAATAAGTTGAATCAGTAAAATACTCCGAAAGAACTTTCGAAATGAAGTGAAATCAATCAAAAAATACTTCTGAGAAGTTAAAAAAGGACGCCGAGTATTAAAAATCCCAAAAATTCGAATTTAAAAAAATCCTAAAAATTCACAATTTGAAGAAAACCCTAAAAATTTGAGATACTTGGTATGCTTAAGTTATTAATTACCAAACCAAACAAAAAAGCTTGGCGTGCAGGGTTAAGAACTAACACGCTTGGCGAGGAAAAACCGAGTCCAGACGCCTCTACCGCCTAACAATGGATCAAACGAAAGAATAAAAAAGAAACCAATTAAACGAGTGCACTAGCAACCAACTGTGAGAATAAACAAAAGAGCTCACGATCTAGTAAACTAGGGAGTAACTACGAGAATCGTTCACTGATAAAATTTCCTCCCACAGCACTCAAATTGCAACAAAGGACCAGAATGTTTTTTTTTGCTGGTCCCTAGGCAACGCAAGTGGGAAATAATGCCACAAGTGGCCTTTTGGGCGGGTTTGATCTGTTCGGACGAGACGGCTCACACAATTACGATCGAACTTCACTTAAGGTAAGTTCGTTCAATCGGTTAATTGTATTTCGCCGTCTCGTCCTCTCAGATTAATTGTAGTTATTTAAAGTGGTCGCGAATTTGACTGTATTTATTTGTAGTTAAAACCATTCTAATGTGGCAAGTACGGAAGTACATTTCTTAATTTCAGATCTTAACTTTTACTTATTTGAACATCACATAACGATATGCTCCTTTTTTTAATACTCTTTGACCAATCACTGCGGACGTGAATTGCTCATCACTAACAATAGGCTGTCGATAACCTCGCGAATACGGAGGATCCTTTGGTCCAGCCCGCTGTTTTTCGGATCACGTCCAAATCTACTCCTCTTAAAGCTACCGTCGATGTTGACGCATGTCGAGTACTATGCGCCGAGAAAATCGCTGTATCAATTCCGCTTTGCGCGAGAACCCCCTTTATCCATCGACTAATAGTTTGCGAAGTCGCCGCATGATGCGGCCTCTTGAATGTTAATATCACCGTCTTATCGACGTCCGACTTCAAGTCTTTCGTACGGTCTAAATAAACTACCAAAGTTGAGGCTGCGCAAAACAACGGTTTCTCGTTGAAAAACGGCAGATTTAACAGCGGTTGTTCCCTATTTCGCGCTGGCGTCTTTACTCCGTCTGTGATTTTAATCTGAATTCTCTCGTGAAATTATTATATTCTCCATGCGAATTTTTGCCAGAGTCTGCACTCGTTGAGCCGTTACTAGCGCGAGAAGAGTCACCAGCTTTTTTGACAATTTTTCCAAAGACATCTCTTTGTTCGTGCCCCACGACTCCAAAAGAGTTAATACCGGACTCGGATCCCACATGTAAGAAAACTTCGGCTTTTGCGGGCGCAAATTACCAACTCCCTTAAAGAATCTACGCATTGTCGAGTCACCGCCTAAATCGCGATTGATTATCAACGACAATGCAGAGCGGTAACAGTTCAGCGTGCTGTACGATTGCACTTTTTCAAAAAGGCTACTTAAGAATTTTATCACCTGCGCTGCTGGGGCGTTGAAAACCGATATATCGTTCTCTTGACAAAAATGCCACCATAGTTTGAACGGCCTCTCGTATTGGTTAAGCGTTCCCTTTGACAGCGACGCGATGATTATCGGCTCTGCTACGTCCGGCATCCTCGTTCTGCGAATGCTTCTCCGATAAGTGCCCTGCCACCAGGGTAAGACTTTTTTGGAGTGGATGAGTCTTCCTGCGAGGAGACGACAATAAGTTTTCATGCGGCTCAAAATAAACAGGGTCTGTAACGAGCATGGACGTAAACAGGGGAAACCAGGCCTGAGTGGGCCATAGAGGTACCACTAACACTCCCTCTGCTTGATCAGCGATAATCTTCCTTAAGACCCGCACGACGATTGAAAACGGAGGAAAAGCATAAAAGAAATTTTGAGACCATTATACCGTAAATGCGTCTTCTGCACAAGACTCCGGGTCTCTGCGCCATGAAATGAATTTTGGGCACTTCTTATTTGCCGAGGACGCAAATAGGTCAATATCAAAACGTCTAAACGTGCTCATGATTTTGTTAAACGCTACCTCCGAAATTTCCCACTCCGCTTCCGGGGGCAAACGTCTCGACTCTTTGTCTGCTTCTCTATTTTCTTTTGAACAGATATACGACGCCTGAATCCATAAGCCTCGCCCTTCACACCATTGCAAAATTTCCCTACTTAGATTCGACAATTTTGGATATTGTATTCCCCCCATCTTATTCACGTAAGCTACGGCCATCGTATTATCGACTCTAAGCAGGATTCTAGAATCTCTCGAGTGAGAAGCGAAACACTTTAAACCGTACAAAACGGCTTGTAGTTCTAGGAAATTTATACGTTCTTCCTGTTCTCGAGAGGACCACCAACCATTCGCCCTGGAGCCCTCTGAAAATGCTCCCCAGCCGGTACAAGACGCATCTGTGAAAATTGTGATCTCGAAAATTCCATCGAGGATAGGGCTCTTCGCGCTGCTGATATTTTTAATCCACCAATCTATGTTCGGGTGCACCGTTTTTGGGAGCAACATCGTGGCATCGAAATTACCCCCAGCAGCGTTGAGCGCTAGATACTTCATACGCTCTAATTGCTTCGTGTACAATAACCCATATCTGACCCCTCGAGCCGTCGAGACCAGAGTTCCTATAAACTGCGCCAGATCTCTGATGCTACACTTCCTCTTTTCGCGAAAAACCGAGGCCAGCCTTTTTATCTTCTCCCGCTTCTCCTCTGTCGGCTCAAGACAAAATTTCCGGCTGTCGTAATGACCCCGAGGAATTTACATCTTACAGACGGCGTTAACTGACACTTCTCTTTATTCAACACAAATCCCAGAGATTGTACCAACTCTCTTGTCTCTTTGATATTGCACAAACATTCTTCTACTGATTTTCCCAATAACAAAATGTCGTCCAAATACATGACCGACATCAATCCTTTCGATCTTAATACCTGTGCTATAGGTTTTTAAAGTTTTGTGAAAACTCGCGGCCCCGTGCATAGACCAAACAGCAAGCAATTGAACTCGAACGATTTTCCGTTGAAAAGGAAACGCAAGTATTTCCTATGGCTTTTTGCTATCGGGATCAAGAAATAGGAGTCTGAAATCGATTGTTGCCATGACGCAATCTTTTGAGATCAATGCCAAGGCTATTTTAATCTCCTCCATTTTAAAATGCTGCATTTCAATGAACGTATTTAACTTCTTTAGATTAAACACAAACCGTTTTTTACCAGAGGCCTTGTCAATAAGAAAATAAGACGAGATAAACTGACCGTTTTCCGGATCACATTTAGAAATCGCTCCGTCCACCTCGAGTTGTCCGATCAATTCCCCAACAATTTTTCGTTCCTCATGGGAAAAGTGGGGTTCTTTCGGTACCTCTTCCTGACTCGCTTTTGCGATAAACGGTATTCTATACCCTTTTACACGTTGTAGGATTCCCCGATCCGATGTTAAGTTTTCCCAGGCTGAAACAAAATTTTTTAACCTACCCGCGATTTTGCTTACGTTTATCGTTGGTGATATCGGCTGCTGTAGCTGCTCTGTCGAGGCTTCGATGGCCCCCCCCTGGCGAGAGTTCCAGTACCCCCTCCTGGAAGGGCCTCTCCAGTTTCCCCGATTTGTATCCCCGCCGATCCTTGTCGTCGTCGAGGTCCTTGACATTGTCATCGGGCGTCTCTGTGTCGCAGCCGGCTTGGCCACTGCCTTGGACGACCTTTCAAGTGCCTGAGCGTCTTTAAAACGTTCCGAAAAACTTTCTCCAAACAGCAACGTATCAATTGAGCATTCTCCTTCTATCGACTTCACCAAGGAGTTCACTGCAGGTACGATCCCCGCTCGTCTTGCAACGGAGAGCGTATGTTGGAGATCGATCAGTATTCTCCCAATATCACTCAAGGACCCGACAACACTCTCTTTGTCGCTTGCTCCGTGTGACAGAGCCTCGGTGAGTATCCCACCTGTCGCACTGACAGCGGCTGCCAATTGATTTTGCGCCGCCACTTAATAAAACTCTTTCTTCACTAGGTGCGGCGACAGCGTCGGTTTGACCTTGGCGTTTAACAGCGGAGCTCTCATCTGCAAGCAATTTTCGCTTACCGGGTATTTTTTCAGCAACTCTTGTCGTGCATCCTTCGCCAGTCCCTTTTGCAAGATATTTATCCAGCGCTCTGTGATCTGCGAGTGAATTTTTGGGCCGAACTCGTCTCTCGCTACGTCACCCAGTAACGACAGCGTAGCTGCATCAATCGTTGACTCGGGTGGGTCGTTTTTCTCGTTTTCTTTGTTTTCAGCTTATCCCGCCGATGAGCCTCCATTTTGAGGTCGAGTGTGCGAGGTTCGTGCGTCTCGCTGGGTGATATCAACCCGTGAATCTCGAGAATACCTCGACGGGCTTCGCACGTCCCGCCGGCCCCGTCTATAGTCTCGCCGTCTTGGCGAACAGCTACACCGAGTGCATCGGCTGTTACAGCTCGATGATGAGTGACTCGACGAGCTTCGTGCGTCTCGTCGATCACCTTTTGACATCGACGAATGGCGAATTCGCCGTCTTTTATAACGAGACGCGCTTCTTGTGCGCGAGCGTTGATGACGCCGTTTTCGAACCTCAACAGCTAGGTCTTTCAATGTTTCCCATATCTCATCCCTGCTGATACTGCGGCTTCTTCTACGTCTTCGGCGATATTCGCCGCTTGACATCGACATCGTCGTTTATTCCCAATCCGACTTTTTCTGTTTTAATAAAACTACGAATAATTTTTCCCATGTGCGGACGACTGCTTCGGATCGCATAGAAAAACACAATGACGCGTTGGCAGGATATCCGGTATGAGGACGGGCATATGGGGCTCTCTAGCGAGTTTCGACTGGGATAGACTGTGAAAGATCTGGCAGATGGCACTACTACAATTGATCTGAGAGGACGAGACAGTGAAATACAATAACGTGTTTTAGTGTAACTGACCCTTTTCTAACGACATTTAACAATGTTAAATGCTTTTTGAAAAAAATAGGTAAAGTCTTACGTAAAAAAGGGAAGAAGAGGGACCCAAAAAATCTGATGTGCCCTTACATAAGGGTAGGGGGGCTTAAAAATGACAAAAATAATTATCCTTTCGTAATCAATGAATAGACCCTAATACGTCAGTAATACGTGAACAAACTACTTGACTGTAAAATATACACCTGACACTACTCTGTGTTATCCTAAGATAAGTAAGGTAAATGGCCCAGTTTTCGACACTTTTAGAGCGGCAGTGTCGGGTTTCTGCTATTTATTCATGCGTGATATAGCCAAACCGAAAACTAAAGCTTACAACATGTGCATTAAAGCCCCCTGAACGAGATTCACTTATTATAAAAGTGAAACAATCAAGATTTATTAATAAAATCATTGTATTAATAGCGCTTCTCTGCTACCGGGTTTTAGACACTGGAGACCCGCCCGTGTCCTAGTTTTAGACACCTGCGTGTACTGATTTTAGACACTCGTGGCGCAGTTTATCACCCGCGCGTGCGGGTGACATAACCTGCGAACACACATTAGATGCAAACGACGAACTATGTTTAATTGGTGCACGAATTCTTTATTTTCTTTACATATCTATTAGCATAGGAAATAACAAATGAAAAATATTTATCGAAGATTACTTTTTTTTCTGTAGTTTTCATGACTCTTCGATGCTATCTTTCAAAACAGTTTTTTTATGCCTAAAATACATAGAATAAAGCACACAATAATAAATATTTTAATCTTTGTATTCAAAAAGCCATTCGTAGTGTGAAAAAAAAGTATTTTATATGCTTTCGTTGAAGCTTCCGATAAAATCAGTGGATCAGCTGCCTCCGCAGACTCCATTGACTTCTCAATTTTATGATTCGGAGAGGTACACCTAGAAATACATATTATAAAGAAGACAATAATAGATGTTAAAATTAATCCTATAGTCAAACTATCTGTATTATAAAAAAAAGCATGTTTTACCTTGCAATAATGTTCGATGCAACTCCGCAGCTGTGTCTTTGAATTGCTGTCTCCGCAATCTCCCTTAACTCTTCAAAGGCCTTTCAGGGCAGACTATTTTTCTTTCTATCAACATTCACAATGAATTATTAAAATATGTACTATAAGTATATGTACCATAAACATTAAACAATGAAAAAATATATCCGCGGCATTGAGTGAGAAAACGTTTTCAATATTAGATTTTCACAAATAATAGTTTCATCGTTGTAAATTTTTTTTCCCGTTTCTTCCGTTTATAAAAACTAATATTCTTTTCTATAATTTGTTTTTTCACAGCAAATTAGAATAAATAAGCAAAGCAAATTGTTCGATGCAACCGATGAAAAATCGACTAAAACACGGACATCACCTCAATTAGGACCCAGTTCATAACACCGCGAATTTAAATAAATACCTAACTTAAAAGTTAAGTTATTTTTTATCTCATTGATAGTCTGGTTCCTGCTGAAGATATTGACACCATTTTTATGTCGTTTTATACTTACATGACGAATAAAATTCACTATATGTCATTTGTCGCAACTAGTGGGTTTCGGTTAGCACTGCCGCTGCGGAGCCACTGAGACGCGTGTCGCACGATTCACTGGTCTATTGCTATTTTAAACATTTCATTTAAAAAGGTGTATCTCTTCGATAATTGAAAGGGAAAAATTCTCTTCAATTAGCCGGTAATTGAATTATTATTCGACAAAAAATGTATTTATGGCAATCAAAATTGTGCGATTGGTGTCTAAATCTGGGACAGTGTCTGTAACTGGGCCGTTTACCTTAGGTGTAATAATTTTCTATCTTATCTCGCGGAAATCCTGCAGCACTTCCCGGGCTTATTTTTCTTAACCCTGCACGACAAGCTTTTTTGTTTGGTATGGAAATTAATAACTTTGGCATACAGAGTTTTTTGCTTGGATTGTGTGGTTTGGTTTTTTTTAGTTTCAAATTTTTAGGATTTTCTTTAAATTGTGAATTTTTAGGATTTTTTTAAATTCGAATTTTCGGGATTTTTAATACTTGTTTCTTTACTCTGAATGTAGTTAAATATTTATACTTACATTCAACTAGCTATTCCCAGGCCATATGATGGCAGGTAGTCCCAACGGACTACTCGCTCTTCTTTTCGGTATATCTCACATCAGTCAATTTTCGAGATTTTGAGTCAAAAACTTATTTACATATTTTTGTATATAGTTGTAAAATCGACCAGTTTTGAACTCGACCCCTTTCGATTTGGCTGATTTTTATTTTCCATTTCTACCCCATTAAAAACATTTTTTTAGGAAATTTTTAAATTTCTTACCTAATCCAAAAAAAACTTTTTCCAAATAGCTATAACTTCTTCAACAATTGACTGAGCGGGACGTTTTTTTTCAAAATTTTCGTCTTTAAATGTTCTTTCCGAAAAAAAATACAAAAAATTTTAAGGTATTGAAATCTATGAAATTTTTCACTTTTTCGAAAAAAATCACCTTTTTTTCGAAGTTCGCCATTTTTAATTTTTTTGTTTTCCGTCAAAAAGTACTTTAATCAATTCCGGAAAAAATGCCCTCCAACATGGAAGGGGCCGAATATTCCGTCGATTTTTTTTCACTTTTTTGAAAAAAAATCACAATTTTTTCGAGGATCACCACCTTTAATTTTTTTTTCTTCTCAATTTTTCAAACTCTGAGGTCCTTTATAGATCCTTAAAAATTTCCAGAGTGGTATTTTGTAAAATAAGCCCAGCTGGGAATTTTTTTTTTTCAATAGATACAAAAAAATAGAAGGAATCGTCGGCCCACTTCGTCGGCGGAATTTTTTCTGGAATTGATCAAAGTATTTTTTGAGTGAAAAAAATGAAATTAAAAATGGCGAATTTCGAGAAAACGATGACTTTTCTCGAAAAAGTAAGCATTTCATTGATTTTAATATCTCAAAATTTGTTTTTTTATTTTCGGAAAGTACATTTAAAGACGAACATTTTGGAAAAAAAACGTCCCAATTAGTCAATTTTTGAAGAAGTTCTAGCTATTTGAAAAAGAACCTTTTTTTTTTGTGGTTGGGTAAAAAAATTTGAAAACTTTCTGAGAAATGTTTTTAATAGGGTAGGAAAGGAAAAAAAAATTCTGCCAAATCGAAAGGGGTCGGGTTCAAAAGTGGTCGATTTGACAAGACCCATATACTTCAAGAAAATGGAAATAACAATTTCTATTTTTTGTCCCGTCACAGTGGCGTTCCCCCTTAATGATGGTTTTTTAAAAAAATATTTGTATATTTTTTCGTTTCAATGATATTGTAATGCCAGAGCGTGCCGGAGATGGAAGCTCCATCTGCTATTAGTGGAACTGGACACGCGCAAGTGTCATCAGGTCCGACGTTAATGAGTGGTCTTCATGGAATCGACAAGGTTGATTCGACGCCGAGTGAGCAGAGTAGCGGCGTCAATCAGCCCCAGCAGCAGCATGGTGGAGGAAATCAGCCGTCGGTGGGAGGTGGTGGAGGTGGCGATGGTGGTGGAGGTGGCGGTGGAGTGGGACAACCGATCCTGACTCCACTCGACGAGGAACTCGTGGCAAAGCTCCGAAGCGAGCTCGATGTCGTGCAGGGTAACATGAGAGTGTTGGCCGAGATGTTGGCACATTTGACCAGTCCGGAGCAGACGACGATCAATAAACAACCGGATATTGCTGATATCGAACTCCTGCAACAGCTGTACGCGACCTGCAAAGCCATGCAGGAACGGGTCGTCGAGCTTATTGGTAGACTCGTCGACGACGAAATGACGGCCGAGCTTTTGCGCATCAACGACGAGCTCAACAATCTCTTTTTACGTTACTCCCGTTACACGAAAAACAAGATCGGCGGTGGCCAACAACCAACCGCCGCGAGTGCGATACTCGCACGTACGATCGGAAATCCGTCGCCGTCACCGGCATCACCGATTTCCTCGTCGACGATAGCTGCCTCCACTCCCCACTCAACTCCAAGCAAACATACCGGCGAGGCTGATTCTCTGATCGACCTATCAGAAAATCTCGATCCTCTCGCTTCTCAAGTTTCCGTTATAGGTAAGGGGAAATATATTTCAAGTTGCTTAAGGAGGTTCTCTACCTACTCGGTGAGTCAAAGATAGATCACGTGTGTGATTAGCGCCGTTGCGTGTGAACGCTTGACAACGTCGCAATATTTCTCCAAAACATATACAAACATGCAAGTCGCTTCGATGATAATCGTGCGACTGAATATGGAAATGACTAACAGCAAAGATGAACACTTTTTCCGAAAAGGCAAGCGAGTTAGCCAAAAAGTGTATCATGATAGGTTGCGGTAGCAAAAAGTCGGCAAAAATTAGCGAAAAGTATATGGGGGAACGCGTCATTTTTACATCTCGTGCATATGACCATTTTTTATTTGGCCGAAACTTCGCTTATTTCATCGTATGATCCCAAAAACAACTCAAATTTTATTAAATTTTTTGGAGCCACCATGGCGGCATACAAGACCATCGAATATTTTCGACCTTTGAAAATAATTAATTTTCAATCGACCATATCTCTGCAGCGGTTAATCGTATCGAAAAGTGTATAAGGAGGTTTTTTTCATCTTAGGTCCATCTTCAAATAAAAAATTGTCCAATCGTTTCAAAGCAAATTTAAACAGTCAAAATAATTTTCAAAAATTAAAATCACGATACCCACCCCCCTCCCCTTTGAGTTTTGAATAACAATTCTTAAAAATACTAGAATTCATTACCAACATTTTCGAAAACCAAACGTTAGGACTTCTCGTGGTTCGCGAGATATTGATTTTTTAGTATTTAATTTACTTATTAATTAATTTCGGTCTATTTGTTAATTAATTTGAGCTTCGAATAGTGTAAAAAATAGTAGTAATGACGCCATCGCTGTTTACGAACATTCCTAAGCGATAAACGACTCCGTGAAAGAGCGCGTAAAAAATTTGTCAAAAATCTTATAGCATCGTACCGAGACCTCTACGAATAGGCTGAATTAAAAAAATATACATCGATTGGAATTATTTACCGTGAGAAGACTAATTACGAACGATCAAAGGAATTTTTAATGAATGGGCTATTCAAAATAGCCCAATCAATAAAAAATACTCAGAAGCATCACTGCATTATTTTTTCTTCCTAACGGTAAAGTTGTTTCTGAAAGATATGGTCGAATTTCGTCGAAAGTGGGATACATAAAATAATTTAAAAAATTCAATATCCGAGATAAAAAACGAGATTCAAATATGAGTATAAAATACTTAGACTGGAAATTGAAAAAAAAATTAAACGCGTGTTTTATACAAGTATAAAATTGAAAATACGCGTAAAATATTCTTTCAAAGCATGAAAACGTATAATTGATTTACATGATTCTTTTTTACTATTTTTTTAACACTATTTATAGCTCAAATTAATTGACAGATAGGCAGAAATTAATGAACAACAAGTAAATTAAATACTAAAAAATAAATATCTCGCGAACCACCAAAGGTCGCATCGTTTTTTTTCGAAAATGTTAGTAATGAATGCTAGTATTTTTGAGAATTTTTATTCAAAATTCGAAGGGGCGTTTATGGGTACCGTGATTTTAATTTTTGAAAATTATTTCAACTGCTTAAATTTGCTTTAAAAAAATTGGACAATTTTTTTTATTTAGAGATGGACTCAAGATGAAAAAAAACCTCCTTATATACTTTTCGATACGATTAACCGCTACAGAGCTATCGCCGATTGAAAATTAAATACTTTCAAAAGTCGAAAATATTCGATGGTCTTGTATTCTGCCATAGTGGCTCCAAAAAATCTAACAAAGGGTCTAGCCGGATAAGAATGGTGAATCGGCCCCCAGCGAATTTTGCGTCGCCGATTTTTTCCAAAGTTCCTAACCTAAAAAAACAATTTTGTGCAAAATTACAGCTTTCTACATCGATGCCGAGGGGTCTTCCTGCTAAAAAAAGTGTTTTTTTTTCTATTTTTGCAGTTTTTAAATACCAAGAGGCGACCAAAAATTCTGAAAAATCAAAAACATCAACATTACTGGAATTTTTTTTCTTTTTTTTTTTAATGCTAAATTCTATTTGTAATCATCAAATGTTCCTTTAAAAACATTAATTGGTAGCGAAGAGATTTTTCTACTATTATGACAAAAATTGACATTGTGTGATTCTTCATTCCCTACATTTCAAAAAAAAAAAATTCCCAAAATTCGACCTGCAAAACATTAAAAAAAGACAAAATTTCTCATTTTTCATTGGAAATGCATACATAAATCATTCTTTAGGTTCAATTAATGGGTGATCATGGCTGGAGTAGTTGTGAGACATTCCAAATATATGTAAACAATACGATTTTATTGCTAATTTCAGTTTATTCACCCCTACTATCTATATGCAACATATTAATCTTCATTGCTACCCCTGTTGAACACGGCATTGACCTCTTCAACATCGAAGAGTCCTGTTTCCTATTTTTCTGCTATGAACACCCATTTACTAAGCCGAAAGAATGATGTATTTATGGATTGCCAATGAAAAATGAGAAAGGGTTTAGCCGGATAAGAATAGTGAATCGGCTCCCATCGAATTTAGTGGTGCTGATTTTTTCCAAAGTTCCCAAACTAAAAAAACAATATTGTGCAAAATTACAGATTTCTATATCAATGCCGAGGGGTCATCCTGCTAAAAAAAGTGTTTTTTCAAGTTTGCATTTTTTAAATACTAAGAGAAGACCAAAAAATCTGTAAAATTACAAATATGTCAATGTTGATAGGAAAATATATACATATATTTTTTTTATGTTAAACTTTATTTTTAATCAGTGAATCTTCATGTAAAAACATTATTTTGTAGCGAAGCGATTTTTCTATTATTATGAAAAAAAATTGACATGATTTTACTCTTCATTCCTTACATTTAAAAAGAAATTTCCAAAATTCGACCTGCAACACATTGAAAAAATAAATAAAAACGACAAAATTTCTCATTTTTCAATGGCAATCCATAAATACATCATTCTTTCGGTTTAGTAAATGGGTGCTCATGGCTGAAAAATAGGAAACAGGATTCTTCGATGTTGAAGAGGTCAATGACGCGATCAACAGGGGTAGTGATGAAGATTAATATGTTGCAATATAGATAGTAGTAGATAGTAGTAGATAGTAGGGGGGAATAAACTAAAATTAGCAATAAAATCGTATTGTTAACATCTATTTGTTATGTCTAAAGAATGATCTATGTATGGATTTCCAAAGAAAAATGAATAATGTTGTCGTTTTTATTTTTTTTCAATGTGTTGTAGGTCGAATTTTGGGAATTTTTTTTTTTGAAATGTAGGGAATGAAGAATCAAACCATGTCAATTTATGTAATAATAGTAGAAAAATCCCTTCGCTACAAAATAATGTTTTTAAAGGACCATTTGATGAGTACAAATAAAATTTGGCATTAAAAAAAAACGAATAAAATTTTCCATCAATGTTGATGTGTTTTTGATTTTTCAGAATTTTTAAAGATTTTTTGGCCGTCTCTTGGTATTTAAAAACTGCAAAAATAAAAAAAAAACTTTTTTTTAGCAGGAAGAGAAAGCTGTAATCTTGCACAAAGTTATTTTTTTAGGTTAGAAACTTTAGAAAAAATCGGAGACAAAATTCGCTGGGGGCCGATTCACCATTCTTATCCGGCTACACCCTTTGAGAGTTGTTTTTGGAACCATACGACAAAATGTGCGAAGTTTCGGCCAAATAAAAAATGGTCAGTTCCACGAGATGTAAAAATGACGCTTTTTCCCCCGTACGGTTCCGCTAAGGAAGTGGTACATAACCTCAAAACAAACGGTAGCGGATGTGCCAAAATCGAAGGTCGTCGGATTGTTCACGTAAAAACTCTCGGACAACAGCTTATTTGCATTTAGTTATGAAAAAAATAATACATTTATAAAAAAAATATTTTTTTAATATCTGTATTTGCGTATTTAAACTCCGGTTTTAAAATGCGCGCAAATACCATGTGTTGCGGCGTTGCCACATGTTAGTTGCGAGAGCCGCCCAAACGAAAAATTCGCAAAATTTTTGCAGTATTTCATCAATTTCTCGCACTGTAGGTACCCAATTACTCAGAAGTATTGTGATTCGGTTTTATTAATTATTTATATATTACCAAACGAATTTTCATTGAAAACTCGCTGTTATTTCTATTTAAATTTCGGCATTGAAACCCATTAGTAGTGACGAACACCATAAGACGCCATGTTGAATACTTGATATTTACCGAAATTCATTTATTATATAAGTCAGGCCACAGCCTTTGAATCTTCACGAAGATTGGCATACGCGACTTTTACAAGATAAATAATAGATAGACCAACTTTCATCGAAATCTCGCTGTTAATTCTTTTAGGTAGAGAACCTTCTTAATACTTTTTCTTATAATTATTTCGCAATCGCAGGTATAGATCCACCGGCAATGGCAAAAACCACGATCGTACAACGGGGCAGGGAAAAACCGGAACTCGACAGCGACGAGTTTGACATGTTTGCACAGTCTCGAAATGCTACTTACGACACTACGAAAAACAGGCAAATATTATATGGCGATTTTCGCGTAATTTATTCGTCGTTGTGGAACCGATAAATTGATCGCTATCAACATACGACGCTCGGTTATTATTCTTGTTATAGTGGTAGCAAGTACGAGGACAATATGGAGCCGCCAGGTGAGGGAATCGGCTTGAGTACCGCGATACTTAATCGTGGCCTTTCCAAAACTAGTCAGCAGCAAAATTTACCGACAAGCGTTATCGCTCCCGTTTCGACTATCACAAACGTACGTTACTACAAACTGTTTGTCGCATGTGTCATTTCTGTCGTTTGTCGCCACTATACGAGACACCTCGCCACTCAGGTCACCCAAAAATTACTATAACAAACATTTTCTGGATATCAGGGCATTCAGGAGCAATATTTTGGCCCATTATGAAGGACAATGAGGCCTCATTCGATGAATTATAGATATACTAGAATTTTTTTCTCATACGATCTCAGGTGCTGGGGACAGTATACCAGAAAATATACAAAAAAGAAACACGTTATTTCTACCATAATCTAAGATATTAAACATTTTGAAAAAAAATTAAGCACCTTGAGTCCAATTTGCAAGAAAAACAAAAATCACATGTTTATCTTCCAAGAGCACATTAATATCGATGGCATTTTTTTATATACTCTGTGGTTGACAAAAAAATTATTAAAGATTATTTTTTAAAATTACAAAGAAACATCACTCCGAAAACATCTTAGAATGCAAAAAAAAAATTAATCAAAACCGTTGGTATCTCCATCCGGTGAATATGAGAAAACATCAATAACTCTCATCCACAGGCCCTCCCCAAAGAAAATATTAAATTTTTTTTAACAATCTAAATCGCAATAACTTTGAAACGTCTATGATATATTTTTATATGAAATTTCTATGTCATTTACGGAACATGAGAAAACATACATTAAATTAATATCAATGAGCCCATTGTCAAAAATGAATATTTATTTTTTCGTACAAATTGAAATTGTCATAATTTTGAGACGGCTATTTTCTCGATGAGGTAAATTCCTAGGCACTTTCTATTTCATCCATAGATTATATATTTAAAAAAAACATCACTAAATATCCATGGGACCTCGGACAAAAAAAATGTCGGTGATAAAACTTTTAATGAAATTTTCACGTCACCTATAGATTATATAAAAACGAAATGATATTCATATCTGCAGGCCCTTGATTGGGAAAAAAGATTCAATATTTATTTTTCTCGAAAATCATACTTGAACTGCTCCATAAAAATTAAAAATTGTTCATGGTAGATCATGGTCAAACTGGTTTATTCTTTCCTTATAATTTCTGGTACAAAGCTACGGTTCTGAGATATACCTGTTTGAAAAGAAAGTTTTCTCATGCATATGGTGTATAAGGCCCTACGAGCCTTAATACTGGGTGAGAGTATTGCACCTGTCTACCAATTGATATTAAGAAAAATGTTGACACATTAGTTTATTTGTGGGTGGCTCCAGTGTTTCATATGCTTTATATCGTCGTTATCACCGCTGCCGCCGCGCCCGCTGCAATCGTTCATCTTCGTTATTATTTATCATCCTCGTTCATCGTTGGTTTATGTTTGTTTTCAAACGCTTAGCCGAAACGAGAGTCCGAATACAATGAAATGGCTGCCTGGTTAGACCATACGGTGAGTGTTTTGTAGCGTTTATCCCTCCAACGTTGATCCTTATCTCGTTTCTTATATATACACACAAGACTGATTCAATAACGCGACTATTTTTTCTTTTTTGAAATCCCTTATTAAATATTTTTAGGGGGTGAAAAAAGATGCCTGTTAAAAGCAGAGCTCTTAATATTAATATTTAGATACGGCTCATGGAGAATTTCTATTTCCCATTTAATTAGAACTGGAAAAAAAATTTCAAACTTTGAAATTCTATACCTCGGCTTCAAGTCAATGTATCAAAATATTCTTGTAGCCAATATTAACTTGAAGCCAAGGTATAAAATTTCAAAGTTTGAATTTTTTTTTCTGTGTTATTCAAATGGGAAATAGCAATTCGCGATGAGCCATATCTAAATATTAATATTAAGAGCTCTGCTTTCAACAGACATCTTTTTTCACCTACCCGAAAGTATTTAATAGGAGATTTCGTAAAACAAAAAATAGTAGCTTTTTTTCAATCGGTCAGTTTTTTTACACACGTATACGTACGAATTTTTGTATGAAATTTCTGTGTCATTTACAGAATTTCCGTAAATGTATATTCGGTAAATGTAAATGTATATTCCACGTGACGAAGCAAGACGGACAAAAAGAAAAATTCTTCAATGACTAAGTAAAAATTGCCCTTGCTCTCGTTTTCAGCCTGGTGATCGAGGGGATTCGGAATCCCTCACTTCCTCGGAATTTGAAAGATTTTTAGCCGAACGTGCAGCCGCGGCTGAAGCACTTCCGACTTTGCCCATCGTGACGACCGAACCGGCCCAGCAACAGCAACAACAGAACGACGCAACCTCGACGGCGACCGTTCCAACGACCCCAAATATACAACGTCAGATCAACAAAGACCAAGACAAATCGCTTTTCGCCCTTTAATCGAAGCTGCTTCCTTAATTGGCCACGCGTCGCGATCGAGATTACCGTTCGGTCTCGTCTCTTGCTTCAACGTACTTAGACACATACACACACGCAAACACGCGACACAGAATCGCATGCACGCGCGCGAAAACTATACAACGGCAAAATTATTGTTACGTTATACGTAATGAGACACCGAAATCGATGAAAAAGCATATGTCTCGATGGCAATTATATTACACGGAAAAAACGACTTGGTTGCTTCAACCAACCAGCTTAGTGATCTGAGCGCCAGAAAAAAAATTAGTTGGATCAACTAGATAGTTGGTTGGGTCAACTAACCAACCTTATTTATTAGTTACCACAGCTAAGTCGATTAGTAGTGGTAACTAAAAAATTGGTTTGGTTAAGCCTGGTTTATGCAGCGGCCGTAACTTAACTTAAAACCGTAACGTAACTTAAAAATTTAACGGGCGTTTATGCAATATCGTTATTTCTACGTTCAACCAATCAAAAACGTCCGCTTGACGATTGTATTCAGCGCATTCTATCAGAAAACATAACCTAAAAAAGAGAATACGAGATAAACAAAACGTCATTATTGCTTATTTTGAGGTTATAGATACGAACAAAGAAAAAGCCCGCCCGATATTTTTCCCACTTCAATCTGTGTGCACGATAAATAAAACGTCATTTTTACTTATTTCGAGGTTATAGATAAGAACAAAGGACAAGCCCGCCGCGATATTTTTCCCACTCCAATCGGTGGTGATATATTTTTCGTTAAAGCGCATGCGTATTAAATTACGGCATTAAAGTTGAAAGTTGCGAACTTTCTGCGGTTACGGTTACGGCTAATGCTAAGGAATTAGCTGCACAAACGCCACAAGGGCAATATATGCTTTCAACTTCTTAAGTTACAGTTAAGTTAAGTCACGGCCGCTGCATAAACCAGGCTTTAGTTGACTCAACCAACTATCTAGGTGATCCAACTAATTTATCTTCTGGCGCTCAGAGCACTAAGCTGGTTGGTTGAACCAACTAAGTCGTTTTTTCCGTGTATTATTATTATTATTATTATTTTTATTATGTACTACGTACTATTGTGCGCTACAAGATGTAGGTATAAATATAGCAGTTATATATATACCGGGCAACGCGTGATATCTTGATCGCACCGCATTTATATAATTTAGTTATATACATATATGAGGCGACTGGGCGAGTAGGTGAAGGACTCTAATTTATGTTATTTGTATATATGAAACAAAAGGTATGCGTGTAAAAGCGCAGTATTTCTATCGCGATTCTTAATTACAGCTAATTATCGAGCATATATATAGTATATGTGCTTTCTACGGTACAATCTAAAAGTTTGTTCGACTACTACAGAACTACTTGCTATGCTACATATTGTTATATATATACTACAGTCTTTTAATAAACCTTCAAGTGTCGTACAAGAATAAAAATAAAAAAGACACCGCAAATTTTATTGATCAAACTTTGTGTTACGATGAAACCGTTTCGATCAACGGAATCGAGATGTAAAAAAAATTAATACAGTCAAATAGACTGGCAATGATTATCTCTTCGTCTTTTATGCATGCGTGATGAAGAGAGGAGTGTGCAAATACCGCCGACTATAGAACTATGTATCCTTTTTGTTATAAGTGAATAATAATTTGGGTAAAAAGTAAAACCCATGCTGTAAGGTTTACGAAGTCGTTTTGGTAACTAACAGCAATGATATCACTGAAATTATCACAATTCACCCTTTCATCGATTGATTCGATCTTTGATTCGACCGTCATTATTAGAACATTCCGGTAAACAGTGATCTACTGATAATATTATGGCTGGCTAGATTTTCATGCAAAATAGAATGTTTTTCTTAAAATTAAACTAGGATTCACCGAAAAACTAGTAAGAATCTATTGTAATCAATCCCGCGAAATCTAAAATAGAAATCGTTTATACAATTTATGACTATCCGCAAGAAAAAAATTAATTCTGACACAAAAACAGTTGACACTTCATGAGACATTTTTTTCCTCAATCGTTCATTAAGGGGTACGGCCACGGTAGCGGGTATAAAATTCTGTGCATATTCAACCATTTTTTTTAAAATAAAAAACTAATTTATTTACTAAATTAATTACAGGTACATTTTAGTGTATGTATCAAAGTAACAAAAATAATTTTCGCTATTAACTTTTTTATGCAAAATGGGCAACAACTCCTATTTGTCTTTTTTGCATCTTTTTTTAGGCGCTCCACGGCATGACATTTGGCATCCACAATTTTCGACCTAAAACAAAGTAAAAAAAAAAAATCGTTAATTTACATAAGAATACGCAATGAAGTACATATGGAATTTCGAAAATATTAATTTCTTCGAAAATTGCAGGTATTTGAAGTTAAGAGGAGGCTAAATACCGACATTAGCACCTCGAAAATGGATTCCAAACTTGCTCAAGCACGAATGGATGAAAATCAATAAAATTTTGACAGTATCATTAGAATTACGGCACAAATGGAGCCCCACTAAAATTTTTTCGGAAAACGAAAGAAAAAATTACAGATCCGATTGTCATCAAAAATCTGTAATTGAAAATATTAAATTATAATGTTTTTACGGCATTTCGGCTAAAACCAAGAGTGGGGCTCCATAACCAACACCAAAGTACGAATATCGATACGTTTTTGACATTATTTTATGAAAAAACCGTGACGTAAGTTTGGAATCCAAATCACGAGATGAATGTTGATAAATTTCGTGTTTTATCGAAAAAAAATGGCGAAATTAAGTTTACAGAAATCCGAAAGAATCCAGAGAATCTCTTCTCTGTAGCGTGAACTCTTTTGCAGGTAAAGAGCAGAACCTCACCTTGTGAATTATACGTCGTTTATTCATGAACTGGCTGAAATTAAATCTCGATATTTAATTGAATGAAATGCACGAGTTTGCTGGTTAAAATTATTGTCCTTTTATTATTAGTCGATAACCTCAGAAAAAGTGGGAATTTACTGTTGGTGAAAATCAAACAAGATCTTTACTGCATCGCAAGACGGTCAAAATTGAAGTGATTGCATCTCCAGAGAAATTCGGGCTCGCAGGCCCTGCAGCGACACACATACACATATACATTAATACGACGTACCAACGCGACACACTACACGCTCGTTGCGTGCACAAGGGTTGTATTGTGTAATCCTCACGCATACACGCTCCGGTCATATGGTGTTTGAGATCCATATGTTTGTACACAAAACACTATGGCAAAGCTCCAGGCCCGGACGGCATCACAGCCAAACCATTAAAAAATGTACACTCCACCATTTACATAACACTCGAAAATATCTATAATTTCTGCTTCGAAACAAATTACTTCCCACACGAATGGAAAACGGGGACATGCATATTTTCACACAAACATGGGAAACCACCCGAAAACCCATCATCCTACAGGCCAATAACATTAATCAACCTGCTGGGCAAAACACTCGAGCGCATCATTCTCAATAGAATGGATGCAATAAAATCCCTAACGCCAAACTCCCAACACGGGTTTCGCGAAAAACTGGGCACGGCACACCCAACTAACTAGAACAGTCAACTTTATACAAAATGTAGTCTCGAGGCAGAACCGCATGTGTAGTGTCGCTAGATCTATCCAAAGCGTTCGACAGCATAGACCGTCTCGCCCTAAACACGAAATTAATGAGGAAAGAAATAGATTCCGGACTTATTAAAATGCTACAAAGTTACCTCCAAGGTAGGAAAATCCGTGGTAAATACCTAAATGAGCTCAGTGATTCAAAGATACAAAAATGCGGTGTGCTTCAAGGCTCAGTCCTAGGTCCCGTAATCTTTAACGCGTACATATAAGATATTCCCGAAACTCCCAGCACGGGTTTCGCGAAAAATTGGGCACGGCACACCCAACTAACTAGAACAGTCAACTTTTTACAAAATGTAGTCTCGAGGCAGAACCGCATGTGTAGTGTCGCTAGATCTATCCAAAGCGTTCGACAGCATAGACCGTCTCGCCCTAAACACGAAATTAATGAGGAAAGAAATAGATTCCGGACTTATTAAAATGCTACAAAGTTACCTCCAAGGTAGGAAAATCCGTGGTAAATACCTAAATGAGCTCAGTGATTTAAAGATACAAAAATGCGGTGTGCCTCAAGGCTCAGTCCTAGGTCCCGTAATCTTTAACGCGTACATATCAGATATTCCCGAAGAATGCAGTATGCTAGCGCAGTACGCCGCCGACTCCTGCTTAATATCAGAGTCGACGAACGCGAGACTAGCGAAACTGGATGCCGAAAGAGCGACAAGAACCCTCATAAAGTACTATGGGACCTGGGGACTTCAGTGTAACGCCTGCAAAACACAGGCGATGATAGTGGGACGCAAACAAAATCAACGAACGATAAAAATAGGCGACGAACAAATTCCGTTACGTGATTGTTTCCGATACCTAGGCATCGACCTCCGCCGTACATTAAATATGGCACGCCATACTAAAACAATCATAGACAAGGCACGCAAAACAACATATATGCTATCCGGAATCCTAAGCTGGAACAGTAAAATAGACGAGTACATAAAATACAAACTCATCAGGGCATGCATATTGCCGATATTAGATTACGGCCTAGGCTGCCTCTATCCACTGTACAGCGACAACAATTTAAATAAGTTAGAAATAGCCTATAAAAAAGTAATTAAAATAGCAGGAAACTGCAACCAAGGAGCTTCCCAACCGCTGACCTGTATGAAATGCTCGACGAAGTATCCTTCAGAGAAAAAGCTATAGCCAACTTTAAGTCACACTTAGAAAGAGTAGCAACATTAAATAATAACCTAACCGGAATTGACAATGCCGTCCCACGACCGCAAAACTCCGTGCTTACTCTAATACGCTAGCACCACTCATCATACCATTTGTAAATAAAATTTCACCTCATACCATCACCACCACTACTCTATAAGTCGCGAAATAACGCACCAACAAGGCTAGTTAAGAAAAAAACAATAAACAACGCAGCACTGTCGCAAGAATAACCTAACACAATTATCAGGATCTTATCACACATGTTTGATTAATGAAAGCCAAATTGGCACACTGTAAAATGTAACTGGGAAACACAGAATAAAATTATTTTCATCATCATCAAAACACTTAAGAAGGTCCGTGGACCTTTCGCTTATCCTTCGGGGTTCATATTGCATTTTCGTTGCGAAGGCATCTCTAGGTTTTACGACTATTTTATGTTACATCTATATTTTCCAAACGTAATATGAGTATTTAGTTTATGCGTTCTATTCTATATGTGCAAAGACCCTTTTTAAGATAGAAGAATGAAGAAGAATTCCCCTCTTTCCCACACAGCACAAAAGTCAGAAATACTTCCTCGCGAACTCTTTTTTAAGACTACTTCTAGAGCAACACGTATGATATCTCGCAGACGTTAGTCTGAAGAAGTCAGAAATAAGAATAACTTAAGAGATCTTCAGAATGAAATCAACTGTCAGATATCCTTAGAAGATATCTTCAAGATATTCCGTAAAAGACATCCAATAAAAAGTCAGAAATACTTCCTCGCGAACTCTTTTTTAAGACTACTTCTAGAGCAACACGTATGATATCTCGCAGACGTTAGTCCGAAGAAGTCTGAAATAAGACCTACTTAAGAAGAGTGTAAAAAGGTCAACATAACCTCAAAAATTTCTTGACTCATTTTTATCGGAGATGGCTTGATGAAATGAAAAAAGATAATGTGGGGTCGCCTGCGTAATTAATGTGTACAGGTCATGGCCCCACTATATTCTTTTTTTATTCCATCAAGTCATCTCCGCGAAAAATGTGTTAAACGTTTTAGCTCTATCTCTCTCGCACTCACGAGAGCGGAAAGGCGGGGGAGGGGGTTGAACCTCCCCTTAAGAGATCTTCGGAATGAATATTAAAAAGTTATTAGATATCGCATATTTAGATAGACTACGTGATAATATTTGTTCGGATACATATCGGAACCGTTTAAATTCTTGGATTTCACCACTGACATATCATATAAGTAAATAGAATTCATAAGTAGTCGGTAGCGTAATAGGTAGCGTGATAGGTTCTCAAGTAGGATAGATAGGCAGGTCGCAGGTTCGAATCCCCGTGGAGGCAGATGAAATTGAAAGGATGAAATCGAGTTTTTTTCTAATTTTTTTTTAATACAGTCGGTCCAGTAACTATGTAAATAAATAAAAATACGTATTAAAAAATTTTGCAAACGATAGAAATAAGAAAAAAATTAATTTTTGATAATTTTAAAGGAACCCTGAAAAAGTTATCTTGACGATGTCTTGTGAAGAAATCTCGAAATAGTAGTCTTTACGATATCTTTTTTGAGAAGTCTGAAAAAGTTATCTTCAAGACAACTTTTCACAGATATCAAAATCATCCCTCAAAGTGACGCATAAGACTACTTTCGGAACTCATTAAGATGTCTTTCGGAAAATGTATTCGGATGTCCAAATCTTACATAAGAAATCTACAGCGATTCTTTCAGACGTCATATTGCTGTGTGGGTTGTTAATTCATAATCTCACAGAAAGCACTGTTGCATCGTAAACAAAATATAAGAAACCCGTAAATTAATTGAAGTCATTAAATTATATGTAAACGTATAGCGATATCATTGGTTATTTATGATATTCTTAAATATAATGAGTCACCACCACCTCAATCTCGAACCTCTCACAGTTTTCCAAAGCATATTCTATTCCTGAATCTATTGACATTAAGTCTAGCGTTCAAATAATCCGCGCTACAAGAGAACCCTGTGTCAGTAAATTCGCGACGAATCCCTGCATTCCTCACACCTTCCCCCTTATTTAAAAAGATGTTTTCATAAAACAACTTTTAAGACTCAAAACGTGAAATATTTAGTGGTAAAGCTGATTTTGTTGACGAAACATAGGTATGATCAGTAACCATGTTGTTTAAAAGAAAGAAAACTCCACGTGTGGACTGCGAATGTTAATTATTACTTGATCTTTCAAATGTTTCAATAATTTTGAATGAAAACAAGGTATGGACTAAAAAAATTCGTTAATGTAAGTATACCCTAGCAGATTCGTCGACCCGAAATTTAGGGTCGTAAACAGTTTCGGTCGAAAGTGGTCGTTTTGTCGACCGTAATTTTTTGGTCGTATGAAGGATCGTCGCAGTCCGCTCGTGGGTCGTTACGACTGAGAATTATTAGTCGTAACGATCCATTCCGAGGGCCAGTTGGCTGGTCGTTACGACTGAGAATTATTAGTCGTAACGACCCATTCCGGGGGCCAGTTGGCTGGTCGTTAGGACTGAGAATTATTAATCGTAACGATCCATTCCGGGGGCCAGTTGGCTGGTCGTTACGACTGAGAATTATTAGTCGTAACGACCCATTCCGGGGCCCTTTGCTGGTCGACGGTCCACCATTCATTGCGAATTTATTATATCGTGGTTCTTTCGGCAAATAAACATATTGCCCTACCTGGAAATTTCTTTCATTTAGCTTCCGATCGTAACATCTTTTACATCGTCTTTTGGCAGCCATCGTTACCAAAGTGATCTCGAAACATCTTCTCCATTAAAATCCAAGAGATATTAATTAATCCATTACTGTTTCTTGACACATTGAAACCCTACATTTAGCACTCCTACTGTTTGCTTCAACCCTAGTGGATGAAGTCACCACTGAATCACGGTGATTTTTTACGGTGACAAAGTGCCCACAAAATCACCGAGATCTTGGTGATTTTAAGGTGATTCCACGGTGATTCTCACGGTGATTGTCACCGTCACAAAATCACCGTGACGGTGATTTTCAGCCATTAAATCTCTGCTCCTAGCAGTTGTTAAAATACAATCTACCGATACAAATTTAGCATGGTATCATCTCATATTATCAGCGGATCATCAACATGTCTTAATATTGATCGTGAATTTGCTCTCAGGATGTGGCTTTTCTCAGGTAAGGATTTTCAGGTAATTGGTCTCTCTGTCTTTCATAACAATTATCATCTTCTCGGTCATAGCTCTTTTGCTCAATCTCACTTCTGTATCTTTCGTTACCAGTTTAGCGCTTATCGGATCCGATTTTTTTTCTCATTCTTATACGTGGTGAGGACACGTCTTCTGTATACGTGGTGAGGTCACGTCTTCTGCATTCTATATACGTGGCGAGGACACGTCTTCCCGGGGTTTTCCTTCAGGGTAGCACTAATGGTCGTGCACGCCTTGCAATCATCACATTCCTGTGAAAGAACTATATGTTCATCGATATGACTTCCCTCAACGAAATTCGTCGAACGAATCTCACGAATCGACACATCGCTCTCACACATGGCACTGGTACAGCCAACACATGAAAGTACCATTGCCTCTACGAGTGGGCCTCACCGCCAGCTCGCAGCTTTCCCCGAAGGGAGATCCCATACTTCCTCTACGAGTGGGCCTCACCGCCAGCTCGCAGCTTTCCCCGAAGAGAGATCACACACTTTCTCTACGAGTGGGCCTCACCGCCAGCTCGCAGCTTTCCCCGAAGGGAGATCCCAAACCTTCTCTACGAGTGGCCCTTACTCCCAGCTCGCAGCTTTCCCCGCAGGGAGATCCCAAACTTTGAGCCGCAGCTCCAACCAAACCATTTTTCTCAATTTTCCTCATTTCCGCACCATTTGCACAGTCACAATCCAATTCACTGTTGTCAACAACATTTGCACATAGAAAAAATATTCAATTGGATATTCGTCAATAAGGACATCAGATTCTGCATCGGGTAACGGATCATGCGCACGATAAGCACCCGATGATCAGTTTCCTCAGGAGTTAAGGTGGATTCCATGTCAAATACTGCAGGATTGTTTGAGACAACATCAGCATTACCATTTATGCGACCTGGTTTGTATTAAATGCCATAATTGTATTAACTGAGCCATATTTTCCGGTGAGCGAACCTTGAGGCAGAGTCTTTAAGACGGTGTAACCAGGTCAATGGACGATGGTCGATAATCAAGGTATGGGTTCGGCCCGACGAGCAGTACGAGGACTGGGTGGAGTAACTTTATACTTTTCAATTTCTAACGGAGGAACTGTCAGCTCTACGTCTCATGTCATCGTGTTTACGCAATAAATATTAGCATAATCGTTTACTTGTTCAACAATATGTTGTCCAGGGAAAATTTCTGAGCCTGGGTGAGAACGAGCACTAAATATTCATATCACTATTCTCGATTAAAATGGCGATTATTTGCCGCGATTAAGCGGGGATTACGAAAGTTTTACACCTTTGGAAAGGAATGGCTTCGATTCATGACGTAATAAGCCTTTTCCCAATCTGTATCACTGCATCTCGGTCCCATAGAAACGTCATTCCCAAGACCCCATCTTATTGGATAACGAAATTATTCGTTGCAACATGAAATTTAACGATTTCGTTTTCAATATTCGCTTGAATCGACCTCAAAGAATCGAGTGACTTTAACCCTTTTGTTCATCGTTACGTTTGAGTCTACGTTTTTTATAAGGTTGATCTCGGCACCGGTATCTATCACCAACGTAGCTTTATCATTGTAAAAATCTTTACCTTTTAAAATAACGCTTGGGGACACGGTCTTTCTGCAATATTTCTTCAATATTCTGAATATGATACGTCTGTTGGGTGCTTTGCGGATTATATGCTCAACATCACGCTTACTCATCGATCCCGTTTTCAATTTAAAGACTTCTTTATTCTACTTATTTTTGCTAGACTTGCCAAACCTCAAAGGAAGCGATTCTTATTTTGGTGTCGTGAGAAATGTGAGAAATGTCCTGGCTTTCCGCATGTAAACCATCCGCGACTAATCTTTCCGCATTGACGAGCGTTATGTCCAGGCTCGCCGCAACTATAGCACTTCGAAGTGCTTTCCGCTCCCCCTGCATGTCCCGATGCTGCATTCTCGCGAGCCTCTCTATCACGTACGGCGTCGCGTCCACGACCTATCCCTTGATGCGCTCCCCGAGTGTGGGCTGCCCTGAACGCATGCGCGCGTGAGACCCTTCGTCCGCGATAAGGAAGGAATCGTTGTTTGAACCGAGATTTCATTTGATCATCGCTATCTTTGTTTAAATTCTCACTCTTCTTTTCGGATAATTCAACCCTTCGAGAGAGTACCTCCTGACAATTGACCTCCGATTCTACTGCTTTCGCGTAACAAGTAGCCTCTTGGAGAGACGTCGGATGTTTCAAACGGACCCGAAGGTCCAATTCTCCCTTTAATCCACTCCTGAAATTCGTTACGGCCGATGCGCGAGCTGCATGGATCATCCCGTACGCGATAGTGGGCAGGTTTTCTTGCTAAATAGCAGTGATTAATTTATTTAAAATGTTACGTACACGACCCTATAATTTTCAGCGGATTCCAACGAATTGATTTCCTGATCGTACAAACCCAGATAGACAAATGTAGATCATATTGACATCATATTGCATACATCTATGACGCATAGGAACACTCACAGCCGTGTGTCACTTATGAGTGCTCACCTGGAAGTCATATTTGCATCATATGATGATTGACAATAACACATCATATGGGGCTCATATGGCAGTCACGGCGTGACAAAATTGTCGTGCTCATATGCAGACCATATTGACGTCATACCGTGGTGAAATTGGTTGCGCTCAGATGAAGCTCATATGACCATCGGGATTCGAGGTATTATTGTAATTATTGTAATTTTCATACGGTTTTTTTTAATTTCTGTTCAGTGGAGACTCGAGTTATTTCATTTTGTGAGGATAAACCTTTACATTCATCGAGCAAGCCACGACGGAAAGGCGAGGGTACGAGCAATAGAGGGGTTGGAGAACTTTCTCTTTTTTTTGCACTCGACGATTTTCGTGTAGAAAGGTCAGAAAAGCAGGCGTCTTGAGAATCTGCTAAACAGATGCGAACTAGGCATTCGGAAGTTTTTCCCATTTTTTATATTCGGAAAATTAACTCGTACCCCACCTCGACGTCCCTTACCTCGAAAGGGACATACTCCCTCAGCTACGTACGAAAATTATTATAACATTCTCTCTTCTGACTTTGCACAGGTATGACCATTACTGTCGTGACCTCACCGAGCCTTCTTTAGAGAAAATCACGGACAAGACCATTACTGTCTTGATCCCATTCTTATACTCAATACTTGTAACTCGTTATCATTCTCATATTAAATATTGCTTATATGGTGTTGTGTTTAATTCGTGACTTAATCATTTAAACTCCTCCTCTTGCGACTCATTGCCAAGTGGGAGCCGTGCGCCTAATTCTCGCGTATCAATTTAAAAGGATATATCTGGGATTTACAACCCCAGAGAGGGACGGTTGAAATTTCGTCGACCGAGCTTTACGACCTCGGAGAACGGAACGACGCGTCTATCCGCGAGAACCCGCACAAACAATTTCTATATTGCTTGCAAAATTTTGTATTATGTATATTCTTTCATTTACATAGCTTCTGAACCGATTACATTTCAAAAAAATTAAAAAAACACCCAATTTCATTATATTTCAATTTCTTCTGGCTCCAGTGGGATTCGAACCTTCGACCTGCCCATCTATCCTACCTAACAACCTAACACGCTACCTATTACGCCACCGAGTACTTATGAATTTTCTTCACTTACATGATATATCAGTGGTGACATGCCAGGGAAAACGAGCCACATTTGAATATTACATATATACAGTTAAAATGAAAGTAATTAATAAATTAAGAATTAAAAAAATAGACGATTCAATATGGCATCCAAAATTTCAAAAAAATGGGATATTAGTGAAAGTCAATTTCTTAGTTTTTTTTACAGTTTCGCGAATTCAAATATCTCAATCGAATCTATAGGGAAATTTGTAGAATTCAAAATTTGATTAAAAAAATGATGAAAAATAGTGCAACTTTTGTAAAAGGTTGTTTGCTTATATGAAACTGAAATATAAAACAAAAAAATTAAAACATTTAAAAAAAATTAGTTGAAATAATATTTTTTTCTAAGTAAATGAAAACAATTTTTAAAAATTCAACATGGCGGCCGTGATTTGCCAAAATTCTCAGATGTTGATGAGCATTATTAATAACTTAGAATTTTTTGGACTTCCCTACCAGGACGAACGACAGTAACCAACGTCGTTTGTCTTTCATTCCGACAGTAAAATGATGAACTCCGACCGTTGGACCGTCGGGTACCGTCGTTTCACAAGATAAACGACTGTCGGTTACTGTCGTTCGTCCTGGTAGGGTTGCAAAAGATGCGAGGCTTGTCACAACATGCTGTCATTTTGCAGTGATTTTACAGCCGTCATATTGCGCTCATCGAATGTATCACAAAGAAACATGCATATCGCCATCATATTGCGCTCATCGAATGTATAACTGAGAAACACGCATAACGCCATCATCATATAGCATGCATGGCATGTATACTTTCAATGCTAACCTAGTGAATACACCAAAAAAATTATTGAACGGTTTTCATATGATATCCATCTGCAAATATTCATTGCAGAATGTAAATTTGCCGACTTATGAGTTCATCTTGTAGTCAACGGATGATGCATTTGTAAACTTCATGATGTGATCGAAATGTTTTGTAAATTCATCATGCTAAATGAACTCATGGGCATGCATCACAACATGAAGCCAATATACTGGAAAATTTGCTTCATCAAATGTATACACGGCGTGATAATCATGGCTGTCGTATCATGCGTAATAAAAGAGGTCTTATTTCCTTTGGATGAATTGATTCATTTGCAAATAAACAATAGCGCGCGAATTTTGAAATAGGAATATTCTCTCCATTGTAACTTTTCGGCCGTTGTCATATTCTTGTATCCCCCCGTGTGATCCTTTTCAGTAAAATACATCGCGGGCATTCCCAATAAAGAACTTGGGATAGGGGGGGGGGGGGGGGGCGCTCGGTGCTGGCCGCGTCAACGCAACCCTAGCGGATTTGCACAACCACCGAATGACTGAAATGCAGCCAGTCACTATTGCACAGAATAAAACCACGAAACAACCTAGCAACCGAGAAGCAACCACAAAACAACTGAAACGTGACCGTTTTTCAAGACATCAAAATGTAGGTTATGTATGGTAAACGGACAGTCGCCGAACCCCATTGCAACCGCAAAACAACTCAGTTGTTATTTGGTTGTATAACGTAATAACGACCATGCAGCAACTAAAATGCGACGACGTAACCAATGCCTTTTGGTTATTTCATGGTTACATAACCTAATAGCGACTTCTTAAAAACTCGGATACAACCATCTTTGAAGTTTTTCGAACGTTTATTCTTAAAAATGTAGTTTTAGGCTTTTGACCATTTCGTGAGGAGGAAAAAAATGTCATATGCTGAGAGTAGATAAGCAGGAAAGAATGAAAAAAGTGAAACATAAAGTCCAATGCATTTTTTAAGGAGACAGAGTCTATTGAGAAATTGAAATTGCAAAACTGCAAGATCTTTTTTCAAGCTTTACATATAAATATATCGATTAAGTTGTATTTCTTTATACTCTTTAAGCTTTCTTTTAACTCAAAGAAAAATCCTGAACGTCCACTGGTACCCTGATATAGAGTTTTGAGTATTTTTAGTCTGTGCGTGATTCAAAAAAGACTTCCTTCTTTGGACCTCCCTTGTGATCTATCATGAACTATTTGATGGATCGGACTCTAACTAGTTCAATTTTCTTCGTAGCGAATTCTCATTGAAGGTGAGAGTGGCTCATTTGTTCAAGGCCCTCATTTCAGAAGGACGGAGCAGTTTCATAATTATTGAGACAGTTTTGCTTGTCAGATTAAAGTTCCCCTCAAACTTGAATTCACCTAAAATAAAAATGTGCCACACTCATCCCCGATGGGATTTGTCGCGAACAAAATGAGACTAGTTACAGTCTGATCCATTGTGCGGCCTTTTCTGAATCATACACAGACTGTTCGAAGATTCAGGTTTCGGGGGAAACGTCGCAAAGTTTCTAATGTGGCAACATTTTTCCTTCGTCTCTTCTGTAGCTGCTAAATTATTTCTGCAACACGAAAAATATTTCGGGAAATTTTTCACATAATATAAACCATTTTTCTTAACAGTTTTTAATTTTTTTTATGTTTCAAAAATATTTTAATGCATGAACAAATAAAGAAAACAAAAAAATGTCACAATCACCATTAAGTACTAACAATCGTAACTTCCCTAGCGGATTCGACGACCGTACATACGGTCGAAAATGGTCGTTTTGTCGACCGTACTTTTGTGCTCGTCAGAAAAAGCATCGCATTTTGCTTGTGGGTCGTTACGACCAAAAATTATTAGTCGTAACAACCCGTTCCTGGGGCCAGGTGGCTGGTCGTTACGACTGAGAATTATTAGTCGTGACGACCTATTTCGGGGACCGTTTGCTGGTTGTTACGACCCGAAATCCTTGGTCGAATATTTTTTTCTCAGCGCAAATTAATCCAAAAATTTGTATAGTTTATTCTGAAATAGCACCTATGCAATCGGAACTAATAAAATTGTACGCCCGAGATATCCACAATACTTAGGGATATTCGCAAGGGTCAGCTCGACCGAAAGTGCAATGAAAGAGCTTCGCCCTGGAGAAACCGCCTTAATCATCACGGTAACCTCTGCACTAGGTAAGTACTTGGCTTGGCACGCAGGCTGTCCGGTATATAACACCGTCATATGCCTATTTCGTTTGGGCACAGAGTTTTGAGCGCATGCGACGCGTAGTGGTGGACGCGTCAACTGGCGCTACCTGGCAGATTTATTGACGAGAATTTTTCGGTCGTAGTCAATGTGGTGGACGCGTCAACTATAGTTGACGCGTCCATCACTATGCGTCGCATGCGCTCGAAACTTTGTGCCCAAACGAAATAGGCATATGACGGTGTTATATACCGAACAGCCAGCGTTCCAAGTCAAGTACTTACCTAGCGCAGAGGTTCCCGTGATGATTAAGGCGGTTCCTCCAGGGCGAAGCTCTTCCATGGCACTTTCGGTCGAGCTGACCCTTGCGAATATTCCTAATGTGGATATCTCGGGCGTACAATTTTATTAGTTCCGATTGCATGGGTGCTATTTTGGAATAAACTATACAAATTTTTGTATTAATTTGCGCTGGGAAAAAATATTCGACTAAGGATTTCGGGTCGTAACGACCAGCAAAGGGCCCCGGAATGGGTCGTTACGACTAATAATTCTCAGTCATAACGACCAGCCAACTGGCCCCCGGAATGGATCGTTACGATTAATAATTCTCAGTCGTAACGACCAGCCAACTGGCCCCCGGAATGGGTCTTTAGACTAATAATTCTCAGTCGTAACGACCAGCCAACTGGCCCTTGGAATGGGTCGTTACGACTAATAATTCTCAATCGTAACGACCCACGACTGCGACGATCCTTCATACGACCAAAAAATTACGGTCGACACGACCAATTTCGACCGAAACTGTTTACGACCCTATATTTCGGGTCGACGAATCTGCTAGGGTTCACATCAGTTTTAGAATCATCGCGTGAAAACGAAATCTCATTTGCACAGATATCCACGCGTAACGACAAAAAATTTATTTTCGTTGAGCCAAAGAAATCGTCAATTAATATATTCGGAAAACATATTCATTTTCGATCGTATCAGAGAACATAGAAGTACATGGAAGCGTAGGCCCCGTGTTAGCGTTTGGCAGACTTTCTCGGGGTGCCCGGTTAGTTCGCACCCTGACCACGGCGAACACTGCTTGTAACGGTGTGCGCGAACACATCGCCACATTACCAAGCAGCTTATGGTAATGTGGTGATGTGTTGGTGCACACCGTTACAAGCAGCGCTCGCCGTGGTCAGGGTGCGAACTAACCAGGCACCCCGAGAAAGTCTGCCAAGCGCTCCCATAAGGCCTACGCTTCCATGTACCTCTATGTTCTCTGATCGTATATACTTTCCGTATATATTCACTATAAAACACACATCACAAATCAAGAATAATTGACCCCAAACAAAAAGCACGGCCGAAAACTGGCAAATTATTTAGACAAACATCATGATAGTGAGGTTAGCCACACGAAAAAGCAAAGACTGAGCTGCTCAAACACCGTTTTCATGGGCACGCATGGAAGCTTCGAGAAGATTCCATGGCACGGCTGCGCGCGCACGCGAGACTTCCGTTACAAGTACGCTAGTCATATTCAACAGTATTTTTGCATTAAATACCCAAAGTCAAAATCTATGTTTTGTACCGAGAAAGGAAAACATAGATGCAGATTACAAAAAAGGCGAAATGTTCACATTGCACTGTTCAATATGGTATGGAACAGCTTAAAATGACGATTAGTAGTCATCTAAATCGAAGAAAATTATGAAGAATAAAACACATTATGTCACCTCGAGAAGATGAGATATTGGCAGTCTTTTAAAAAATAGACGAAAATCGTCGTTCGATCTAGATAACGAGCTTACAAAGCCGACGGAGACTGTTATTTACAATAAAAACGTTTTAATATCCTTGAATTAAAATTTAACGATTTTTATTTTTTCATGTTGGGCTACAGACGTAACGAAAACTCGTCATAAAAGAACGAAATTACGGAGCACACGGGTGCGTTCTTAAACGCAGTCGTCGAGTAGATCTGCTCAGATCTGCTGATCTAGATGCATCCAAGATGTATCTCGAAAAATTTTCTGCTGCACCGTGTTCTTTTATTCAAATTAATTCTCCAGTCAGCTTGATATTGATGACAGATATGCGTTTTTTTATTCCTTGTCCGCGTTCTTTTATCACTCGTTGCTAAGAAAATTGTGATGTACCAAATGTATTGATTCCATCCACGGTCTTTTATTACGTGTTTGACATAAACGACTATACCCAATTTAAAAAAAAGGGCAATTATTATATTTGAATTCGACGATGTGAAAATGCCAATCTTCGTTGACACGAGTGTTCGGGGTGAAATAATGAACAGTAAGTATTATTATTTAAAATAATATTGAAATTGGTCGTAATAAAAGAACATGCACTTTTAATCGAGATACATCTTGAATATATCCGAGATGTAGCGAAATGATAAATGATTCGAAAAATGAGCGCATTCGGAGTATCCCAGATGTATCCAGGATCTAACATTGGTAATAAAAGAACGCTGGAAAATACTAATAAAAGAACGCGTATGTGAGCAGATCTGCTCGTCGACTGCGTTTAAGAACGCACCCACGCGTCAGTTCTGATAAGCCTCAAATTGTCCAATAATAACAAAAGTAATAAAAGAACGCTGACAGCTAATGAATAAAAGAACCCATATGTCATAAGTATAAACACTCTGAACGGAGAGTAAGTTTGAGTACAAGACGTGATTCAGCATCTAATTTCTTTTTCCCAGATCTTGGATGTATTTGGATGCAGCAGACATCGCAAATAGTTGCATTTAAGGTGAGGCTAAACATCCCCTCCCCCGCCTTTCCGCTCTTGTGAGTGCGAGAGAGTTAGCCTATAGGGGTCTTATGAGAGCGAAAGAGAGCTTTAGCCTGCCCTTAAGATCGCGCCCGAAACGTGCGGTGTTTGATTAGGGCGCATGACGTTCTTTGCTCTGTTTGATCGATAATAACAGTGGGGTTATCGGGTATGGTCGATAGCTAACTTTTTTTAAAGTGAATGATAATATTACGGGGAACGAGAAAGAAATAATGCCATCATCAAAGATGATTAATAAGGCCCGTCAGCAGCAGCCAGGGGTAAGGAGCAACGATCAGCCCGGAAGGAAAACGCGAAACTCGGCGGCAAGTAAACAGCCATCAGAAAACGAAGCCACCGTCAACACCGATGACCCGTGAGTTTGGTTCTCTCCAAACTACATACGACACACGCATATACATACATGAGACATTCGACGCCATTTCAGCCAGCCAAAAAGTAACTACACGTTAATTGCAAATGTTTTACTCATCCGGGTATGCAAATGCAATACTTTTGGGTAGTATTAAGGCTCTAGGGCCTTACTCGTTATCTTATAGGCATGTAATAATTCTATCTTTGATCAGAAATATTTTAGGACCGAGCTTTATGCTAAAAATGATAAAAGAATTAAAAAATAACAATAATTTTACCATGATTTTTGTTATACGATAATTTGAAATTTTGTCGAGCACGCCGGCCGGTTTTTGAGAAAAATAACTTCATTATTTCCTATCCGATCAAGGATCCATAGATATTCATGTCATTTTTTTCATGCTTTGCAGATAACACGGTATTTCATAAGAATTTTCATTCCAGAGATTTAATTATTCTGATTGCATATTCGTCATATATATTATATACGGCCAATTTTCAATCATGTTACTTAAAGTATCATTCTGGTTTATAATTTTCAAAAAATCGACTTTTTCTTTACATTTTTGGGGAAAGTATATGGGGCATTCCATGTCAAGCCAACCACTTTTAAACTCGACCCCTTTCGATTTTGCAGAAATTGTTTTCCTTATCCACCCCATCAAAAACATTTTTCTCTAATTTTGTTCTAATTCTAACGGGTATTCAAAATTTATCGACTTTTTTCGTTTTGCAAGATCGGCGCAAACGCCCTAACTTCTGCAATTTTCAAGATATTGCTCTCAATCTTTGTACAGAATTAGTATAACTATTAAGGTTGTCTGGTATCGAATTTGGCGACAATGCATCGAGGGATTAAAATTTTACGAAATTTTGAATTTTTTGAAAAATAGCCCAAACGCTCTAACTTGTGCAATTTTAAAGATATAGTACTGAAACTTTGCACAACGCTAATCGAGGTTGTTCGCTATTAAATTTAGTAAAAATCCATTAAGGGATTAAAATTTTACGAAATTTTGAATTTTTTTAAAAATAGCGTAAACGCCATAAACGCTCTGACTTGAGCAATTTTTAAGCTATCGCACCGAAACTTTACACAGAGCTAATATAGCTATCGAGGATGTTCGTTACTGAATTTGGCGAAAATCGATCTAATGATTAATATTTTATCGAATTTTTTTTTTTTAGCGTACTCTAATTTAGGCTATTTGCGAGATATTGTACTGAAATTTTGTACACATTCGAAATAGTTATCAAGGTTGTTCGCTATTGAATTTGGCAAAAATCAAATTTAGCAAGAAGTAAATTTGAAAGAATTTGGCAAATTTGCACGTTGATTACTCATGTTTTTCGATAGTTAACAAAGCATCCTTTATAAGGAAGCCAAATTTGATTGCCATACTTTGTGATAAGAGAAGCTATGTGATTAAAATGAGGAAGCAATGAGCAAATGTCTAATTTGCCGGGTTTTTTTTATCGATTGAAAAAAAAATTCTCAATTGGGCTTATTTCACAAAATACCACTCTGGAAATTTTCGATGATTTATAAAGGACCTCGGAGTTTGAAAATATTGAGAAGAAAAAATTGGAAGTGGTAATTTATGAATTTTTTTTTTTTTTGTAAGTGAAAAAAAAAATAAGGAAAAGTCGACCCACTCCAGGTTGGGCGGCATTTTTTGCGGGATTGATGAAAGTGGTTTTTGAGTGAACAAAAAAAAATGGCGAACTTCGATAAGAAGATAATTTTTCTCGAAAAAGTGAAAAATTTAATAAATTTTAATATCTTAACAATTTTTTGTATTTTTTTCGGAATAAGGTACATTTAAAAACGAAAATTTTGGAAAAAAAGTCCTAATTAGTCAATTTTTGAAGAAGTTATAGCCATTTAAAAAAAAAGCTGTTTCTTTTGGGTTGGGTAAAAAAATTTGAAAATTTCCTGAAAAATATTTTTAATGGGGTGGAAAAGGAAAACGAAATTTCAGCCGAATCGGAAGGGGTCGGGTTCAAAAGTGGTCGATTTGACATGGAACCCATATGTTTCTAAAAGTATTGTGTACAAATTTCAGAACGATTGGAGCAGTCTAACTATGTTATTCTGTGACTGTAACAATTGCTATAGCTTCACTACCTGGGCGCGCTCTGGTAAACTTTAAACCTGTTTTTCTCAACAAAAAGCATTTTTTCCGTCGGTGGCGGTGATTTCTCCGAAACAACTGAACCAATACACATGAATAGCTTCAGCGCATTCTATAACCGTGTTAAAATTTTAATTTTTACTATTATTTCTTTGCCAAAAGCAGTGAAAAAACCTCATTTTTCGTTTTTTTTTGTAAAATCTCCGCCATTTTATTATTTTTTCGAACATCTAAACTAGAATGATACCATATAAGGATGCTTTGCCCCTACCGTCCTAGCAAAAAATTTTATTGGTTTGAAATTTTCCTACTTCGTAATACAATCAAATTCTGAAAAAAGTAAGCAACATTTGGCATGCCATAAACAACAATTATCAATAATAATTTTTTCCAAAAGTTATTAATAAATTGTTTAAACAAATAATTATTCAACAATTTTTCCAGAAGTTCTTTTTTTCTCTATCTTTTACTCTCGACCGGTTTGAGATACTCGTACTTTACCGAGTATCCCGCTCAAAAGTTTGGAAACACCAGTCAATATTTCTTGCTGCACTAGAAGTTGCATCACTCCATAAAAAAAAAAGATAATCGAATTTTAAAAAAAGCGTTTTGACGGGACGGCATTCAGCTTTACTTTGCTTTGTGCAATATTTTTTATGATCTTTTTCGAACCGGTACGCATTTCTGTACATGACCGTTTTTCAGCCTTTTCCGACCATCGCGAATGAGGCGCATAACGTAAGGATATTTTTTAAAATCTTTTTCATCTATGGGACATTTGAAAGGGTTAGCAGACGCTTTTCGTTTTTTTTTTTTAAATTTTCGTACGATTTGTTCTCGCAAAGTTATTTCACTTTTGACTAAAAAAGACAAATTTTGAAAGATGCAACGTAATTAAAAAAATATAGAGTTTAAGAGAAAATTTCAAGTATGAAAAAAGTAGCGTACGTATACACGGAATCGCTTGGAATTATTTCAGAACTTTCCTATGACATTTTTTTTAACTACACTACGACCTCGATTACCGCAAGATGCGCGGGACTGGCGAGACTGGCACCGCTTCACACGTGCGTGCAATGCGCATCTCACACCAGTCGTGAGCAGTCGTGAGCCGTGTCCGCTGACCGCTCTCACACCGGCGCTTTCACACAATGCTATATTTAGCGCCACCTTGGGGCCCTGTAAGAAATGCCGCCCCATTACCCATATCCTACGTGAAATGGATTTTTGAAAAAAGGTAAATATTTAGAATTGCGGCTTTTCCGAAAAACCGCGGGAATTTTTTTTTCGCGATAATCAGCTTTATTATGTCACTATTAATCATATTCCTTCAGGAGGGGATGAAATTTTTCATAAACTAATAATCTGAAATTTTCGTCAATTTGATTGTCGTTACGATGTCAAATAAATATATTTATCGTGATGATCAGCTTATTATGTCACTATCAATGATAGTTTATCGGAGGAAGATGAAATTTGATATTATCCCATTTTTTATAAACTAATAAATGCCGAAAACCGCAAAATCGGGATTTTTCGTCATTTTTATCGTCTTTATGATATGATATACATTTATTTTTAGTAGGGGTGTGCGAATAGTGTTCGAATCGAATCGAATCGAATATTCGAATAGTTCGAATAGTTCGAAATATTTGAGAATTTTTTATTTATTTATTTATTTTCTTTTATTCTTAAAAGTGCCCAAAAATAAATAAATAAATAGATAAATAAATGAATAAATGAATAAATGAATAAATGAATAAATGAATAACTGAATAAATGAATAAATGAATAAATGAATAAATGAATAAATGAATAAATGAATAAATGAATAAATGGATAAATGAATAAGTGAATAAATGAATAAATAAATAAATAAATAAATAAATAAATAAAAAATCTCGACTACATCGAATATTCGAATATTCGAACACTATTCGCACACCCCTAATTTATTGATTTATTGATTTATTGATTTATTTTTGTACTTATTTACTTATTTGTTTATTTATTCGTTTATTTATTTATTTATTTATTTATTTATTTATTTATTTATTTATTTATTTATTTATTTATTTATTTATTTATTTATTTATTTATTTATTTATTTATTTATTTATTCATTTATTTATTCATTCATTTATTTATTTATTTATTTATTTATTTTTTGGCACTTTCAAGAATAAAAGAAAATAAATAAAAAATTCTCGAATAATTCGTAAATTCGAATATTCGCACACCCCTAATTTTTAGTGATGATCAGCTCTATTATGTTACCAGGGTTGCCCTACGAGGACGAACGACAGTAACCGACAGTCGTTTGTCTTGTGAAACGACGGTACCCGACGGTCCGACCGTCGCACCGTGGGTAGATTCACAGAAAAATCGGCAAAACTAGGCCGATGTGCGTACTGAAAAATGCAATGGTGATTCTTAAGTTTTTAACCTCGCTGATTTCAAATCTGGAATCAAAATTTCGAAAAAACAAAATGGCGGACCGGAAGTGACTATCTGCGTTACTAAAAAGAATCCGATTTGAGTAGGGATCGGTAAATTAGCGGTTTAAAAGTCACTGATTAAAAATCTCAAATCCAAATTTTGAAAAAACAAAATGGCAGACCGGAAGTGACTATCTGCGTTACTAAAAAGCATCCGATTTGAGTAGGGATCGGTAAATTTGCGGTTTAAAAGTCACTTATTGAAAATCTTGAATCAAAATTTCGAAAAAACAAAATGGCGGACCGAAAGTGACTATCTGCGTTACTAAAAAGAATCCGATTTGAGTAGGGGTCGGTAAATTTGCGGTTTAAAAGTCACTTATTGAAAATCTCTAATCAAAATTTCGAAAAAACAAAATGGCGGACCGGAAGTGACTATCTGCATTACTAAAAAGCATCCGATTTGTGTAGGGATCGGTAAATTTGCGGTTTAAAAGTCACTTATTGAAAATCCTGAATCAAAATTTCGAAAAAAAACAAAATGGCGAACCGAAAATATATTTTTATCTTACTCATAAGCAACTTTTGCTATCAGAAATCAATATTTGTGTTTTGAAGGTTGTTTTTTATAAATTTTGAATGAGATTTGGGGAAAACAAAACGATTGTCTGGAAGTGAGGGAAAGTTTTCAAATAATTTCGGAAAATTAGTTATAAATCATTTTTAACGAATTTTATTGCTAAATACATTTGAAACAGCAATCGACACTTAACGAATTAAATTTTACCGAAAATAATACGTGCGTTACATAGAATAATTAATAATTAATAATAATGATAATAATATTAATTATTAATAATTATTCCTGATTTCAATATTAATCATAATCGTCAGCGTCGGAATCGCGATCGCCGTCGTCAGAGGAATTGGTGGATTCTGATTCGTCACTCGTGTATTCCATTAATTCACCTAAACCATACTTATCGCGAGAATTATCGGTACAGAGCAAAAGTTGCAATGCTTCTGGTGATAAACTTTTTGCTTTTTTCGGATACTGCTTGCCCATGCTCGATATGTACGGATCTGAAGTTAAGAGGAGTCAATTGAAAACGTCTTGCATGGTCGCTGTTCTCGAGTGTTTTCGAGCAAAACACTCGCGATATTTTTTAATATCCTTGTTACGGGCTTCCTGTGCGTCTTCTGACATTTGCCCGATAGGAAGCGGGGACCATTCAATTATCAAAGGACCGTGAATCAAAACTTTGTGAACCGTAGTTGGCATGCAGTACCAAGAATACAAAGTTACGAACATTTCGGCGGTTTCAAGACTATATTGTTTGAAAGCAGTTACATTTACGGCAAAGCCACTTGAAAGAACTTGCGGATTAAAAAATAATTGTTCATTTCTTAATCCCAAGATTGGGATTGAAAAATAATTTTTTGACAATTTGACAAGATTTAAAATATGCTACCAATTGTAGTCATCCCATCAAAAAACAGCGTGAAAAAGCATATGTAACTTTATTTTAAACGAAATTATGTATATTTTTTGCAAATAACACGAAAAAAATATGATAATTTTTGAAATTTTATCTGCGACGGGAACGCCATGTGATTGGTTGCAGCTCTCGTGACGTCACACGCTAGTAAACATTGCTTCCGCGACTGATTACAGTTTGCGTTTAATGTTTTTTGGGTATTATGTTCGATTTTTGAGCTATTTCTGAAGCAGGCTTCTGATACTTTTTGATAAATCTTATCATTAATGGCATCAATATTCGTTTCGAATCTCAAAATGGAGTCCAATTTTGTGCGAGCTGATAACAGCAACCTACCTACAGTTGACGCATTTATGGTTGCACTTTTCTTCAAGAATAATGCTGATTACTACGCTGCGGTACTTAGGAATGTAAAAACAGCAGTGTAAGTACCACATAGAAATTATTTATGTATTTACAAACTTTTATCTACGATTATTAAGGAGTTTTGTAAAATCATAACCTAAAATTTGTTTAGATTATGTTGATAAATACTCAAATTTCATGTAATTTTTCTTTGTCATAATGGTTTTGCTTTTGTTACATAGGTCTGCAAGGGAATCCTATGGAGACAATGCGATTGGCTATGTTCAACTACACCGGAAGCATGGGGTTTGCACAGTTAAGTGTAAAATGTGCCCAGAGCATAAAGTGAGATCCAAAGCATATCATGTAACGATGATTATTAACGAAAATGACAGCGAAATTATTAGCTGTCAGTGTCACGACTGTGCTGCTTCAGCTGGAGGATGCAATCACGCAGTTGCTTTTTTGATGTGGGTTCATCGTTGCACTGAGAAAAAAGTCCACTTTATCGAGAGTAAGGACTACTCTGAAGTATATCACTGTGCAGCAGATGTCTAAAAAAGAAGTACCTCACAGAACGAGTTCATCGGCACGTTATACTGAATTTATTTCAGAAGCCAAGAAGCGAGAAATTGACAACTGTGAATTGCTAAAATATCAGCATGATTTTAAACATAGTCATGTGATGCAGTATTCATTGCACTGTTTTCTAATAGACCAATCTTCAGAAATTAAAGCAGATGTAGACAAATTTGGAGAGGTGATGAAAGCAACATTTACTGAAGCTGCGATAAGTACCATCGAAGAAAAAACAAGGAGGCAGAACAAGAGCAGCTTGTGGTGTGAGATGCGCTGTGGCCGTATCACAGCTTCAAAGGCACACGAAGTAAGTGTTTGTCATACACCAGATGGTTCATTGGTGGCTACTATAATGGGCGCAAAAATACCTGATACAGCTGCAATGAAAAGAGGTAGAAATCGGGAATTATCAGTCCGAAAGATCGTTGGTGATAAATTGAAAACAAAAATCACTTCATGTGGGCTTTATGTATGCCGAGAAAATCCTATGATTGCGGCGTCTCCTGATGGTTTAATAAAAGATGCGGTTATTGAAATAAAATCCCCTACCAAGAAAAAAGCTAAGAACAGTTATTTAAAAAATGGTGTTATCACAGAGAAATGTAAGGCACAGGTGCAACTGTAAATGTATGCTACTGGCGTAAAAAAGTGTTATTTTTTTGTTGCTGATAGCAACTTTGAAAAAACAAAGAATGTAGATGTCATTCTAGTAGCATACGATAGTCATTATGTTGATAACTGAATACAAAAATTAGCTATTTTCTGAAAAACAAATATATATCCTATTTCGTATCGTAACACCAGTCTGTAATAATGATTAAAGAAAAAACCATTCTGTATTTCTTGTTTCATTATTTTTAATTTCATATTATTTAGATACATTATTTAATAAGAGAATCCTGCAAATTTATGAGAGCACATGCAATAATAATGACATGATCAAGTACATGAAGTATGTTAGTATTTATCACTGAGTGTTGTTTTAGCATATGGAATTCTCTTAACCGCGTTATTACCCTTTCAATATGGATTCGCAAGCTAGCGATTATTTCAGTTTGTCGAACTTCAGTTTTTGATAACTTTGCATCAGCATTTACACTAAGTGGCCTTAATAGTTTTATGCCTTTTTCATGAAGTATCTGTTCAAGGTGCTTAAAGCCTCTGTCAGCCAACCCTAGCGGATTGGGTGACGATGTTTTCACCCTGAAAAACCACTGAATCACGGTGATTTTTTACGGTGACAAAGTGCCCACAAAATCACCGAGATCTTGGTGATTTTAAGGTGATTCCAACGTGATTCCACGGTGATTGTCACGGTGATTTTGTGACGGTGACAATCACCGTGAGAATCACCGTGGAATCACCTTAAAATCACCAAGATCTCGGTGATTTTGTGGGCACTTTGTCACCGTAAAAAATCACCGTGATTCAGTGGTGACTTCATCCACTAGGGAAGATCCAAGTTCCCTGTTGTAATACATCTACAAAGTTACAGTTTTCTACTATGGTAACATCACTTGTTCTACCCCCGAACCCTTCAGAAACATAATTAACCAAACCATTAGGCGTGCAAGATATTAAATATTTTATAGTATTTGCCTTTTTGTAGCCGACCATGTCAGTGCCTGATGAAGTGCCTTTAATGGTTTTTGTACATCGATTTCCAGACAATCGATTATGCAGCTGACATTATGATAGTTATGCCTAAATGCAATAGGGAGATTCTTTTTTACTAATTTTTTGTCTAAATTCACAATGAATGGCCTCAAAAAACTACTTATTACTGGTATGTTTCCCAAAAACAGTTTACTGGCATAAGATAATGATATTCCAAAATTATCCTCTAGTTCAGAATATGTGCTGTTCAATCTAATTTTTTTCAAGCATAGCAAAATGTGTTCTATTTTGATATTTGTGTGTTTATGCAACAATTGAATTAAAAAATAACATTCTTGAAAATACCAACATACATCAAAGGTTTCTTCTCAATCAAACGCATAGTATTTTTCAGGCACTGCAAATGTTCAATATTCTCAATGGTATCTGTAACATTACTATCTGAGTCCGTAACCCTTGATGATGATGTAGCTACAAAAGATGATAAATGACCGCTTTCGAAACAAGAAATATCACTATCTGATTTTTCGACTCTCGACTGTCACGGTTGAAGACGGCATGGCTCAATCTTGAACGGCGAAGTGAAACGAGATGTTGTAGAAATTGTCAATGGTGAGGTAGAAATACTTTTTCTTTTAATTTTACTTAATTTTTAATCCCGACATTGGGATTAAAAAATAATTTTTTAGTTTTTAATCCCAACTACTCCAATAACAATTTATTTTTAATTTTATTTTGGGAAGTAAGGAATAAAAATATTGAAAATAATAATAATAATAATAATTTAATCAACAATTACAATAAATTCTTGTTATTATTATTATTTGAAGGATTCAAATTTCAAATTTTTCGCGCTTTTCTTTTGTGTTCCGCACATCGTTATTGATTTTTGAAAAAATATTCTTAGAATAATCATAACTTCTCCAATAACCAAGATATTCTTACTTGCTAAGAGGACATTCTTTTTGTTATTGAATGGACTTTAAAAAAAAAATATCGAAAATGAAGAAAAAATAAATGTTAACCCTTGAAGGCCCGACTTTTTTAAAGTAACGCAATTTTCGTCACATTCTGTAATAAGTAATTTTCAAGGTCGCTCATTACGAATCCGAGGTCAGATTTCCAAAATTTTCAAAATTCAAAAGCTAATATGGCGGACGACTTTTTTAAAAATCGATCCAATTGGCGTGAAACTTATTACTCGGGGTTTTCGGGGTCGCTGATTCCGAAACCAATGTCAGATTTTCAAAATTCAAAATGGTGGACGACTTTTTAAAAATCGATTCATTTGGCCTGAAACTTGTTACTCGGAGGTTTTCGGGATCGCTGATTACGAATCCGATGTCAGATCTTTAACATTTTTGAAAATCAAAATGGTGGATCTAATATGGCGGACGACTTTTTTAAAAATCGTTCCAATTGACCTGAAACTTGTTACTCGGGGGTTTTCGGAGTCGCTGATTACGAATCCAATGTCCTATTTTTTAAATTCAAAATGGCGGACGACTTTTTAAAAATCGATTCATTTGGCCTGAAACTTGTTATTCAGGGGTTTTCGAGGGCGCTGATTATGATTTTGATGTTAGTTCTCCGAAATTGGAAATGGCGGATCCAAAATTTCGAAAAATGAACACCAGACTTGTGAACAGTGACCCCGTAAAAGTTTGAGTGGTCATTTTCTGGAGCGGAAGTGAACCCAGTGGACACAGTAACGTTGCAGCAATGTAACGGCAATGTAATATGCATAGTTTACCGACCCCAAAGAGATCCATAAGGAAAAAAAAATCTACACGAATTCCCCGATCTAATTTTTTTCTCAAAGACCGAGAATCGGAGCCTCGACCCTACCTACCATTAAGGTTAAGCTTGGGGAGGATTCGATTCTACACAGATTTATTCTACACATGACATTTTCTACACAAAAGATTCCACACAAGTTATTCTACACAAGATAAATGGCACGCAATATTATTCTACACAAAATTATTCTACACCGGATTATTTTCACAAGGGAAGTGGCAAGGAATATTATTCTACACCGGATTATTCTACACAAGAGAAATGGCAGGAAACATTATTCTACACAAAAATATTCTACACCGGTTCCTACGCGCATTATTCTACACAAGAGAAATGGCAAGGAATAATTATTCTACACAAAATTATTCTTCACCGAAAGAATTTATTCTACAGATTATTATTCTACACATGACACTTTCTACACGAAAATTTCTACACACATTATTCTACACTGGATTATTCTACACAGGTGGATGGTGCTGAACAAAAATTGAAGCCCTATATTATTCTCATCAGACTTCTATCCAAACCGTCTGAGCTGTAAGTGGCAATAAACAAAAACGTTATCAATTTATGTCTCGCATTTACATTTTGCAATCCATTCATCATTCGTTCATCAATTTCATTGATATTCATCCACCGGTATCGGAGAAAGTTCGGACATCAGTTTTGAGTCGATAATGCACTACTGGAAAAAATTAAAGGACAAAAAAAATTTCCTCAATTTTAAGTGGTTTTTCACAATGCTGTAACTCAGTAAAAAATGGTCGTATCGAGGTCCAAGAAAACGCATTTTGAAGCTTGAAGTTTCTAGTTTCAAAATTTTCGAGTAAAAAGATTTTTCGAAGCTACAGGTTTCACGCAATCTTAAGAAGTACTGAGAAAAAAAATGTGGCCAATTTTTAGTACTTTTATTTTGGCTGCAATATCTGGGATTTTTTTTTTAGCTCAACCATTGCATGGACCGGGTAGCTTGTTTACTTAGCTTCAATTTGCTTTTTTTGAGAGGGTCTCACTTTCCGAGATTCCAAATGGCAAGTGTACCAGTTTCCGTGTTCAAATGCCGAGTGTACCAGTTTCCATTTTTCATTTTCCGTGGTTTCCCCCTTCTCCCTGATAATCCGAAAGGGTCGCCACTCGCTCCGAGCTCGACCTTCGCACCTTTTTTTAAAAATCGCCGGTCTACCTGCTCTGTCTCAATTTTCTCTATACTCCATTACTATTAATACGGTTTGTGGCAACGACGAACTGGACGGCCACGTGGTTCATTTGACATCTCATGAAATGTCATCGCGCCGCACTGCCCCCGTGATTCTCAGTACTTCAAGTCGCAGCCGTTTTTTCCGATTTTATAGATGAATATGTGAAATAATATTATGATATTAATTAATCACAGATAATAATCGCTCGGTCGGATGTATTCACAGTACATTCTCTAAACTGAATTCTGGTAGTATATTTTCTACCGTATGAAATAATCCATCAGTGATTATTAATATTCATTTTCTTGTAAAAAGAATAGCATGAAGGATGCACTGTTCTTGTACATATATCATTGTATTGATTCTATCAGACGGTCGTGAACATAATTTATAATACCAATAGGTCACTATACTAACAGATATTAATATTAACTGTTTTACGCATGACAAAATTGTGGGGGGGTTATAAGCTTCAATTAGGTTTTTCAAAAGTTTTGTATGTTTTTTTTCGCAAAAATATGCAATTTTTCGCAAAAAACAACCATATTTATAAAATGTAGATTAACTCTAAAACTACTGGGTTTTTGAGAAATCACTAAGAGGGTAAGAAGTTGCATACAATCATTCTGAAGTAATTGATATTTTTCAGATTTTTCTCTAAATTTTTTTCTGTCCATGGGATATTCTTTTATCTTAAACAATTGGGTCACTCACCTAATCTACACGGCTTTTTTTTTGAAACCTCATCTACACGGCCTTTTTATCGAAAAACCCGTGTAGGCGAGGTAAGAGATCCGCTTGTTCAAGGTAAGAAAATACCTCGTTGACGATAACAATTTTTTGGATAAATTTTATTCAATTCAGAATAATCGTATGCAACTTTTCGACCTCTTATCGATTTCACGAAAACTAGTTTTAGAGTTACGTTATCGGGACGTTTTTTTTTCAAATTTTTTTTTTTTTTTTAAATTTTCGGAAACAAACGAAAATTTCTCGATGATTGCCATTTTTTTTTCTTTTTTCATTAAAAACTTTGACATTTTCTGCAAGTTCTCTGAAATTTCCAGAGTGAGATTATTATTTTTTCTTTTTAATTAAAAAAAATAATTTTTTTACTTTAGCTTATTTCTCATAGTACCACTCAGGGAATTTATGAGGATGTAGAGAGAATGTCAAAGTTGAAAAAAAAAAAAAAAAATGAAATTTAAAAGTAATGAATTTTAAAAAAATGGCTATTTATTTTTTAAATGTCTATAACCTTTTTAAAAATTGACAATTTTTAAAAATTGATTTGAATTTTCGGAAAGAACCGAAAATTTCTCGATGATTGTGATTTTTAATTTTTTTTTCTTTTTCCCATTAGAAACTTTGACATTTTCTAATGAAAAACAGAAAAAAAATAATCCCACTTTGGAAATTTCAGAGAACTTGAAGAAAATGTCAAAGTTTTTAATGAAAAAAGGAAAAAAATTAAAAATAGCATTCATCGAGAAATTTTCGTTTTTTTCCGAAAATTAAAAAAAAAACGATAAATACCGATCTGAATCATTTTTTAAAATATTTATCTGAAAAGTACATTTGAAACAAAAATTTTGAAAAAAAACATTCTGATAGGTCGATATTTGAAAAAGTTATGGACATTTGAAAAATAAATAGCTATTTTTTTTAAATTCATAACTTTTTGACGGTTGGGTAAAAAAATTTGAAAAAATTCTGAAAAATGTTTTTTTCAGGGTAGAAAAAGATAAAAAAGTTTCAGCCAAATCGAAAGGGGTCGGGGTCAAAAGTGATCGATTTGGCGTAGAAAGTCCCATATATAAAATGAATATTAAAAAATCGATAACTTCCGTGTTGAACGGGATTTTAAATTTTCAACAGCGTCAAGGTTTTCATTTTACGATATTTTTTATCATCCTTCTTTTTGCTTAGTGAATTTCGCAATTATCAAGGGGCTATGCACGAAATAAATATTAAAAAATCAATGTTCATCACCGATGGATTATTTCATACGGTAGAAAATATACTACCACAATTCAGTTTAGAGAATGTACTGTGAATACATCCGACCGAGCGATTATTATCTGTGATTAATTAACATCATAATATTATTTCACATATTCATCTATAAAATCGGAAAAAACGGCTGCGACTTGAAGTACTGAGAATCACGGGGGCAGTGCGGCGCGATGACATTGATGATGCTTTTTTGAAAAAAAAAACACAATTTTCCCATCCTTGCCATGAATTTGAAAAACCAGGAAAAAAAGGGATATTTATGGTTTTTTACAAAATCAACGGCCACATTCAAAATATTTACAAAACGACTAATGTTGAGCATGACTTATACAGATCAATATACCCACAAAAACCCTGTAAAGTTTCAATTTGATCTATCAAACGATTTTTTTGTTTCAAGCAATCAAACTTTTGAAAAAAATTAAGGGAACATGTTTATGTTTATAACCATAACCATTATGTTCATAATCATAATTAAAGTGAACAAAAAAATTTTCTTTGAGCTTTTTCCTGATTTTTATCGCAAGCAGCGTTGAAATGTATGGAAAAAAAAATTCAAAGATAAAAAAAAAATTGAATTTTTTAATATTTTTTTCTTCTCAACGCTGTTTGCGATAAAAAATATAGCAAAAGCTTCACAATTTTTTTTTTTCATTTTAATCATGATTGTGAAGTGTTTAGGAGCAATAAACATAATCGTAAAATTTGTTTGGAAATTTTTTTTTTAATTTTCAAGAAACGTAAATTTTTTTTCATTTTCCTTTTTTAAATGAATCTAAACGTCGTTTGCGATAAAAATGTTGAAAAAGCTCAACAATAATTTTTTTAAATTCATTTCAATAATGATTATGAAGTGTTTAGAAGCAATAAAAACGATCCTTTAATTTTTTTCAAAAATTTGATTACTCAAAACAAAAAAACCGTTTGATAGATCAAATTGAAACTTTACAGGGTTTTTCTAGATATATTGGGTTGTAAAAGTCACTCTCAATATTAGTCGTTTTGTCAATGTTTTGAATTTGGCCGTTGGTTTTGTAAAAAAACCGTACATAATCGTTTTTCACCTGTTTTTTAAAATTCATGGCAAGGATGGTTTCTAAAAACCATCGTCAATCCTTGTAGAGCATTAATTCAAGTTTCTAAAACCCCCTTTCCAATTTCTGTGCCATCATTGGTTAGCGAGATATCAATGGTCAAACACAAAAGGACACTTTTTCATTAAAAGTCCGATATCTCAGCGAAAAATGGTCGCACCAAGATTTCAAAAAAAGCAAATTGAAGCTAAATAAACAAGCTATCCGGTCCATGCAATGGTTGAGCTGAAAAAAAAATTCCCAGAAATTGCAGCCAAAATAAAAGTACTAAAAATCGGCTACATTTTTTTTCACAGCACTTCTTAAGATTACGTAAAACCCGTAGCTTTAAAACTTTTTTGACTGGAAGATTTTGAAATTAGAAACTTCAAGCTTCAAAATGCTTCTTTTTAGACCTCGATACGACCATTTTTAACTGAGATACAGCATTGTGAAAAACCATTAAAAATTGAGGAAAATTTGTTGTTCCTTTAATTTTTTCCAGTAGTGTATAAGGCTTTAATTTTTTTACTGTAATTTTGAGTCGATAATATAGGGGTTCAATTTTTTTTAGCACCATCCACCTGTGTAGAATAATCCAGTGTGGAATAATTTTTGTGTAGAATAATATTCATTGCCTCTTCTCTTGTGTAGAATAATCCGGTGTAGAATAATTTGGTGTAGAATAATATTGCTTGCCACTTCTCTTGTGTAGAATAATGCGGTGTAGAATAATTTTGTGTAGAATAATATTCCTTGTCACTTCTCTTGTGTAGAATACTCCGGTGTAGAATAATTTTGTGTAGAATAATATTCCTTGCCACTTCTCTTGTGTAGAATAATCCGGTGTAGAATAATTTTGTGTAGAATAATATTCCTTGCCACTTCTCCTGTGTAGAATAATCTGGTGTAGAATAATTTTGTGTAGAATAATATTTCTTGCCACTTCCCTTGTGTAGAATAATGCGCGTAGGAAGCGGTGTAGAATAATCTTGTGTAGATTGATATATCCCCTGCCATTTCTCTTGTGTAGAATAACGTGTGTAGAAACTTTCGTGTAGAAAGTGTCATGTGTAGAATAATAATGTGTAGAATAAATTCTTTCGGTGTAGAAAAATATTGTGTAGAATAATTATTCCTTGCCACTTCTCTTGTGTAGAATAATCCGGTGTAGAATAATTTTGTATAGAATAATATTGCGTGCCATTCATCTTGTGTAGAATAACTTGTGTAGAATAATTTTGTGTAGAATAATAATGCGTGCCATTTATCTTGTGTAGAATAACTTGTGTAGAATCTTTTGTGTAGAACATGTCATGTGTAGAATAAATCTGTGTAGAATCGAATCCTCCCTAAAAAATTTCAAACTGTCCGATTTGGGATGGAATGCCCCATATACAATATATTTCAACGGGAGGACCTGGGGCCTGCCACGATCTCATCACTTCGCCCGAGATCCGCTAGTTTTGACGACGGTCGGCGCGCGCTCTCGCGCCAGCGAGAGAGCCACCGCGCGAGCACCGATAAAGTCCGGTGTACGGGGTCCTCAATTAACATTAAATTGTTGGAACATTACCCGCGCTCTGTTGTCGCGCAGTCCTATGGACCAAGGGCTACATATTTAAATCAGATCACCATTGCACTTCGGTGGTGCTCGTGCTCTTTATGGGAGCGAGGATAAATAAATTAAGCTTTGGCTCAACTAATTAATCTCATGATTAATTAGATAAGTATAAACTGATTAATTTCATGATTAATTAGTTGAGTAAAAACTGATTAATTTCATGATTAATTAGTTAATCAAAAACTGATTAATCTCATGATTAATTAGTCAAGTAAAAGCCGGGAGGCTCATAGCTACGCCGATGAGCCACCGGGACGGATGTCATTTTAAGAATAGTGGTTTAGAGAGATTGCAATACCCTGATACGAAACCCCGCAAGATCTTATTTTACTCATTGCAAAGCACTATTGTAATTTTTGCTATTCGAGCTCAGAATGATTGCTATAAGTTAACCAAAACGTGAAATATTTTATTTCGCTATTCGTAAACCAATATTGTAATTTTTGTTATTCGAGCTCAGAATGATTGCTATAAGTTGACCAAAACGTAAAATATTTTATTTCGCTCTTTGTAAAGCACTATTGTAATTTTCGGTATCCGAGACCATGGCAAATTATGATATACAGACTTCGAAATACTATTAGTATTTTAGGTAAAACTCCAACATTCTTATGAGTTATTGCAACAGAAGATAGCAAACTCTGTATTTCGTTACTCACTATTGTACTTTTTGCAACTGTGCAATTGCTATATTTTATTGTACACTGTTAAAAAAATTTATTTGATCCAAATAAACCAAATTACTTGAGTGAAATTTACTTGAGACAAATCGTTTTTTCTTTGCATTAAATAAAAACAGAAGTTGCGCTCAGTAAGTCATTTTCTTGGTAGCAGTTGTTTGGTCAAATCAATCTAATTCATTGACACTAGTTACAGTTATTTTATTCAAATGCAGGTTTTCTACGAACAGCAAGCCTCAAATATTAGATGGAAATAATTAATATTTTTTATCGGAATACTTTATTTGATCAACACCAAACGGAGTTATTAGTTGCGTATATGTAATATTTTTAATTGGATAAGCCAAAAATACTGTAAGCAAGTAATTTACATTTTTTACATCAATTGTGTTTTTCTTTGGTACAAAAAAATATACCCAGATGCAAAGCCTTGATATCCTGGGATAACAAAAATAAATTACTTGATTCAACCACTTCGGATGATCCATCGGAACATTCTGTTTTATCAAGCCAAATGAAAATTATTTAATACTAAAATGGGATTTTTTCCTTTTTAATATCAATATTATTTATCTGAAATGATTATTTCATGTGAGCATCATATTTTATTCATTTAACACAAATTCAAGTTATTAGCTGTATATATGGAAAATTAGTGAGTGAATTAACCAAAACTTTTTGACGCAAGTAATTCAAGTTTTTCATCTTACCGTGTATTTTTCCGGTACAAGAAAAAATTATGTTATATTATGACGCGGTATTCTAAAATCGAAAATAAAGATGATTCTTCTGTGGCTTCTGCGCAGAACGGGTTAAGTCCATTTTTTCGAAAAATGAGTTAACGACTAAAATCAATCAATTTATACTTTTCGTTTTTTTTATTTTTTTGCCATTTTATTTTAACATTTTTCTTTCTAAAAATTGTTTATTTGTTTAAACAATATGTTATCGTTTATTTGTTTGAACAATTTGTTATTGCTTATTTGTTTAAACAATTTGTTATTGCTTGTTTCTTAAACAATTTGATATTATTTTTTTAACCATTTTTTGAAATTATTTTTTAAGCAATTGATTAAAACTGTCGTTTCAATAATTAACAAATTACTAAAACTACAAAGAATTGGTGAAATTATAACCATTGTTCAAATGTATCGTTTTTTTTTATTTAAAATTTTTGATTTTTTTCTCATTTTATTTAAACATTTTTCCCTCCAAAAATTGTTTATTTGTTTAAACAATTTGTTATGGTTTATTTGTTTAGACAATTTGTTATTGTTTTTTTGTTTAAAGAATTTGTTATTGTTTATTTGTTTAAAGAATTTGTTATTGTGTATTTGTTTGAACAATTTATTATTGATTAAAACGAAAGTTTTAATCAATAGCAATCTGATGATTTTGCATTTTTTGTATGTACGATATATACGAATTATAGCGAGCAGAGTGTTCATGAAAAAAAGGTATTCATAAACAAAATAAATTTTCCCTTGCCGGATAAAATTCGAATCTTCATAACCCTTAACTTTTTTCAAGTGCATAGTAGTAGTCGATAGCGTAATAGGTAGCGTGTTAGGTAATTAGGTACGATAGGCAGGGTCGAGGGTTCGATTCCCGGTCGGACAGAAAAATTAGATCGCAGAATTGGGGCAGATTTTTCATTTTTTTCTATTTATCACTTTTTGGGGCCGGTAAACTATGCATATTAAATTATTTTGCAAGGGCTATATATTTTTTATAACATGTTTGGGGACAAATATCCAATACGCATTTTATTGAATCGATCATTTTTCCTGTTGATTGGACTAATTACCGGTTAGATACAACTATCTATATCAGTTAATCCAAAATATCATAATATTGATCTAAAACAATATGTAATTCGACCAATAGATTTGGATTTGGAAGAAACTGATGGGATGTTCCATTTAAATGAGCAGTTTCTAGATCAGAGAAAGCGTTTTTTAACTTCTATGGAAACATAGACGGCACCAAAAAAGTCGGAAGCTTTATTAAAATTTCGATTTACTTGACTGAAGTAAATCGGTTTGATATTTCAGTCGCCCGTACACTCCCGTATAATAACTGTGCGTTGTTTTAAAAGATTTCATATTTGATCTTATTGAACAAAGATATTTCTATCAAAAATATATTTACTTTATCCCAATAACGAATTAGCGGATTATATACAAATAATTTATTTACTTGCATCAAATAAATTTTGTTTGTTGCAAATAAATTTTTTTAACAGTGTACTTTTCGTTACGCGAAAAACCAAATAGTGCAATAAAATTTCTTTCAATGTGGCCGCGGAAAAAATGCGTACGGAAAAAATATCCGATTCCGTGCATTTCACTCGATGCCCAAACCCACCCCACAAATCCGCGTATCCCATAGATGCATGAACCCTATGGATGCACGTACCCCATGGACGCACGCACCACACCCGATGCTCAAACCCACCCCACAAATCCACGTATCCCATGGACGCACGCATCGGATATTTTTTCCGTGCTATTTTTTCCTCTATTCGTTTTTTCTAGATTCATCAAAGATATTTTGACGGGGGCCCTAGCAAACCAAGCCACTGAAAAGCGACCATGAAAAAACGGGTCTTGTTGCGGTCGCTTTACCCCGCTGAAATTGAAAATTCTACCGGTCGCTTTGTGGTCGCTTCGTGGTCGCACCACGGTTTTCGTGGTCGGACCACGGTTTTCGTGGTCGCACCACGGTCGCTTCGTGGTCACACCACGGTCGCTGTTCTAGATGGCGCCACCATGGAGAGCGACCATGCGGTCGCTTATCCCCGCTGAAATTGAGAATTTGACCAGAAAGCGACCGCAACCGAGTGAACCGAGCGGACGCTTGGTTTGGTAAGGGGAGGATAAAATTTTTTATTAACCAATTTTTTATGAACTAATAAATGTCGAAAACCGCATAATCTGGAATTTTTGTCATTTTTATGATCTTTACGATATGATATAAATTTATTTTTTGTGATGCTCAGCTTGAATCTAGAAAAAATTTGTACAGGAAAAAATACCCGCAGAAACAATAGTACGGAAATAGTATTAATTAGAAAAATTCGTTTTTTTTTAAACCCAACCTCTTAAGCGATTTTTCCGATATTCAACTCCAACCGTCTTCATTATAAAATGTATCACCCCAAACAAAAATTATCCTGATAACTGCACAATTACGAAAATTAGAACGGCCACAAACATTTTCCAAAAAATTTAGTGTCCCACCAAATTGACAATTGATTTGCAATTTCGAAAAAATTTGCACTAAGTAAAGGGATATAGATGGTCTAGTTTTATACTAAATTTCAAGTCAATCCCTCAAACCGTTTTTCAGATATATCCATTTCAAGACAAGCAAAAGCGTATACACACACAAAACAACAAATAATGAAAAATGTCAGGCTCCTCCCATGGAATATCATTAATTGTGACATAATAAAGCTGATTATCGCAAAGAAAAAATTTCCTATCGTTTTCGGATAAGCTGTGATTCTAAATATTAACCAAAAAAAATTTCGCTAGCCCCGAATTTTGCCGCCCCTGGAAATTCGCCGCCCTGGGCACTACCCTCTAGTGCCCTTAGTGTAATAGTCCAGTCGGGTTAGACAAAAAAGGGCTTTACCTTGCAAAAATCCGGGACCTCAATTTATTGTTCTAACCTTTGGGGGGGGGGGGGGGGGGGGTAATGTAAATTCAAAACCGTGACTGAATTCCGCTCCTGCGTCAGCCGCCATCTGAATTTAAGGGAGAACCGTTTTTGCTTAATATCTCAGCCATTTTCAACTTTTCAACAAAAACGGTAAGGATATTGACAAAGTATAATTATTGAATTATCTCGTTTGTTATTAACTTTAAGACATAAATGTACATGAACAAAGTTGAAAAAAATTATATTTTCTACAATTTTGATCTTGACGATCTTTTCGCTACAACCAACATTTAAGGTCCTACGCACGTCTGAACTTATTCCAAGAACACAGCCGTTTTCAATCTGTTGCGAATACATGTTTGTTGACGCTGTGTTCTCGGAATAAATTCAGACCTGCGTAGGACCTTAAATGTTGGTTGTAGCGAAACAATTATCGAGATCAAAATTGTAGAAAATATAATTCTTTTCAACTTTGTATATGTACATTTATGTCGTAACGTTAATAACAAACGAGATAATTCAATAATTATACTTTGTTATTATTTTCCTCCTTAAATCGAAAAATATCGATCGCACGATAAAGTTTGTAAAGAAGAAGTTGTAGGAAATCGCATTTGCAATAACTTTAGATTCGACTATTTTTGTGGAAAAGTTGAAAATGGCCGAGATATTTAGCAAAAACGGTTCTCCCTTAAATTCAAGATGGCGGCTGACGCAGGAGCGAAATTCAGTCGCGGTTTCGAATTGACACTACTATTGACCCCCTCTAAAGGTTAGAACAATAAAATTGAGGTCTTGAATTTTTGCAAGGTCAAATGACCACCCGACTGGACTATAAATCCAGCGCTGCACGTCGAGCGATATCCGCCGCATAGTGGGGACTCTTGCATTTATCGTACTTGCAATTATAGAGGTCGTAGTGTATTTTCGCTAGAAACTCTGATGATTACGTACCAGTGAAAAATTGTATCTGATTGAAATTTCTGTACTTAAAAAAAATCAGAAAACATTCAGCGACATTTGGCATGCTATAATCAACAATTATCAATAATAATTATTGATCATTGTTCATCATTGCTTAATAAATTGTTCAAACAATTGTTTAAACAATTTGTTAATGACTTTTGGGCAATATTATTATTGAAAATTGTTGTTTATAGCATGCCAAACGTTTTTGAATTTTAAAAGATTTTTAATGTATCGCGAAGTACGGAAATTTCAATCACATACAATTTTTAGCTCGGACGTCATCATCCGAGTTTTCAACGAAAATAGTTTTAAGAAAAAATTTCAGGAAAATTCTAATTAATTCCAGGCAATTCCGTGTATACATGCGCTGCTTTTTCCATACTTGACATTTTCTCTTAAACTTTATAGTTTAAGAGTTACATTGCATCTTTCAAAATTCGTGATTTTTAGCCAAAAGTAAAATAACTATATAACACAATCACGTTTTCCTCGCTTTTCCGCGACTGTTTATTGTACTGAAACTAGGGTTTGTCGCGACAGTCGATACGGGTCGTACGCTGAGCAGCACTGAGTAGCACTTTTATTATTACCTAGTAATTTTTCTTTACTTTCCAGTACAGCGGCACACGCACATTTCTCACGCGACCTGCTGATTATATCGCCGCATATTCGCGATGGTCGAAAAATGGCCAAAAACGATCGTGTACAAAAATGCGTAAGTACCGGATCGAAAAGAAAATCATAAAAAATATTTAAAATTTTGGAGCCCATCGGCTGTTTTGAAAAACCATGCAAATTGAAATTTGCACATTGCTTCCTCATCTTTATCCATAGTTCACATAGCTTCCTTTAACACACAGTATGGCGACCAAATTTGGCTTCCTCATAAAGGAAGCTTTGTTAATTATTGAAAAATATTAGTAATCAATGTGCAAATTCGATCGATTTTCGCCAAATTTGATAGTGAATAACATTGATAGCTATACTAGCTCTTCACAAAATTTCATTGCAATATCTAAAAAAATTCAAAAGTTATAGCGTTTACGCTTCTTTTATAAAAATTAAAAATTTGATAAAAATTTAAGCATCCGATCGGTTTTCGCCAAATTTAATAACGAACATCCTCAATAGCTATATTAGCACTGAGTAAAGTTTCAGTGCAATATCTTAAAAATTGCACAAGTCAGAGCGTTTACGCTATTTTTCAAAAAATTAAAAATTTCATAAAATTTTAATACCTCGATGGATTTTTGCCAAATTTAATAGCGAACAACCTCGATAGCTATATTAGCTCTGTGTGAAGTTTCAGTACAATATCTTAAAAATTGCACAAGTTAGAGCGTTAAGGCTATTTTTCAAACAATTCAAAAGTCCATAAAATTTTAATCCCTCGATGGATTTTCGCCAAATTCAATACCAAACAACCTTAATAGCTATACTAATTCGGTACAAAGTTTTAGCTTGGTATCTCGAAGCGTTTTCAAGTTATTAATTATTTACATCTGAAACTCAGGATACAAACACACACACACACACAGACACACACACACATCCATCCGGACATTTTTTCTAAATATGATTTCTCGATGTTTTAGGACATTTTGAACGTAAAATTGCGAAAAAAATTTTTTTCACGAAAACAAAGCCTCGTTTTTAGGAAGCAAAAAGAAAAATGAAGTTGAATTCCTTCCCGTCAAAACGCGTTTTTGAAATTCAATTTTATTTTTGGCGGAGTTATGCAACTTCTAGTACGGCAAGAAATATTGACTGGTGTTTCCAAACAGCGGGAGTGTATATAATAATAATAACACGTCCAGTGTATCGAGAATTCAGCAGGAGAGAAATTGCGGATGAACAGCAGGGTTCCACAAGCTCGTCTGGCATACTTGGACAGCAGAACGATGGAAATACTGTCAGCGGCTTAAGTCAACAACAGCAGCAGCCGCAGATATCAATGACCACTGGAGAACCGTACGGTCCAAAGTTTCGTTACATAGACGAGAGACCGGAAGAGGAGAGCTCGGACGATGAGCCAGAATCGGACAGTGACGACGAGAGTCGATTCGTCAAGGAGCATCAGGACGTTGCAGCAACGGAACTCCCGTCGGAATTTTGGCACATGCAAAAACTCATAAAGTACACCAAAGCGGGCAATCAAACGGCAACCACCGTCTCTCTCTGCCTTCTCAGGGACTATGATCTTTCGCGCAGAGTAACAACTTCATAGACGCGATATAGACGTGAGGGTAGTGTTGCCGTCACGCGAGACGAGACCCGAAATGAAAACTTCTCAAGATTCTCAAGAATTAACGACACCTTTCGGTGTCCAGGTTGGGCCGCTTCATAGTTTTCAATGTCCAAGTCGACCTCTCTATAATTAGCGACATCCAACTAGATTGCGCCGTATTTTTCGGTTTCCAGGTCGACCACTAAATAGTTTTCAATGTCTCGATATACACTACCGTCCAAGAGTTTGCTTTTTCATCGAAAAACCCGTGTAGATGAGGTATGAGGCCCGATTGTATAAGATAAAAAAAATATCTCCTTGCCAGGACAAAATTTAGAAACAAAATTTTGAAAAAAAAATTTGAAAAAATTTCATCGAATCCAGAATAATTATATGCAACTTTTTACCCTCCTAGTGATGTCACGAAAGACCAGTAGTTTTAGAATTACACTAAGTACATTTTATTAAGGAGGTTCATCTGATTTACAATACAAATGTTGATAAAAAAATCAGAATATAGTTATTAATATCTAAAAAGTCATCTGTTGAAATTTCAAGACCTGCGGGTACATTGTTCGTGAGAAATAAATAAAAATGTAAATCCTAAATAACATGGGCTCTTATGGAATACCGTCTATAAATATTAAATGCACAATCATTACAATACAGATTTTGACGAAAATTTAAGAATTAATGAAAAAGTATCTGAGGAACATTTTTGAGCTTCATAAAATCGATTAGGCACTTGTGAGATTCATAATAAATTAATTAGTCTCGAAAATGCTGATTATTTTGAGGTTAAGCATTGTCAATGACTACGCTAGTTACCGCTTATTTTGAGGTTAAGCATTGACATTTTTCTTTTGACTCACTCGGTACCAGATTAACCTCCTTAATATGGTCGATTTTTGCGAAAAATTGAATATTTCTGCGAAAAAAATCTAACGAAACGTTTTTAAAAAACAAAATTGAAGCTAGTGGGTTCCGATCCTGCACAATTTTAATCCTACTTAAGGTGATCCTACACAAGAAATGCTACACACAATATCCTACAGAAATTTTTGACCAGCATTTATTATCCTACGAAAAATGAATAAACTCCCATGACATTCTACACAATTATTAAAACCAAAATTATAATCCTACACATATTTTCCCACACAATTATTTTTTCTAATAAAGACTTTCGTCCTACACATAATGTTCTACACAATTATAAAAACACAGCAGTCGCGTCCTACACATATTTTTCTACACAATTGAATCTTATAACATAGGCTGTTGTTCGACACAAAATATCCTACATAAAGATAAAAACACAGTAGTCGCGTCCTACACATATTTTAGGAGGGGGAAATAACCGATGGAACGAATCTAGGAAAAAATATTACAGGAAAGAATACCCACGGGATAAATAGTACGGAAAAAATATTCGATGGAATTTTTTTTTTTATTAAACAAAAAAAACGCCGGAAACTGCAACAGGGATATCTAATCTAGTAGCCAAATTCAATTTCTTTTTTTTTCGAACCTAAAAAAACGACAGAAACTCTGCAACGGGGATATCTATTCTAGTAGCCAAATTCAATTATTTTTGTTTATTAAACCCAAGAAAATGACAGAATCTCTGCAACGGGGATATCCCCAGCAAACACAATCCCGAAATAGTTACGAAAATGTTATGTAACGCGTGCTACATTGGATATCAAGAGTCGCGGCAGCGACTTGACGCCAAGTATTGAAAAAACTTAGAGGAGAACACCAGAAGTGCCATAAACCTATTTACCTGGGATTTCGCTCAGTGAAAGAGAGGTGAAAATAAGCGAACACGTGTCTCGGCTTATGCTCGGACACTCAACCGTTTCCGAGAAAATGACGGTCAAAGTTTTCGACGTTCCTTAGATGCTTGTCAGCGCGCGTCTAGTTGTACCGAAGCGGCAGCGCAGCGGCTAGCGTCTCGGCATCACACTTTTGCGTCCCGTGTTCAAACCCGATATTAATTTTTTTTTTTTCTTACATTCATGCATGTCCGCAGAAGATTACTTCGCGAATGTTTCTTGCCAATTTACAGGATACAGGGCGTAATAATAATTGGAAAATTTCAACTGGGTTTCATAATGAGTTTTGTGTATTTATGATATTATAAAATATATAATATTTGTGTGAATGGTTTTCAGGAACTACAACCTTTTCAGATTCACATATTACTATATTTCATTTCTATAATAATTTCCTTATACTCATTTATATATATTCTCATATTCTTATATTTAATTCTTATAAAGAGACATGAATTCTTACATTTTATTCTCATATCAATTCTTATATTAATTCTTATATTTCATCCTGATATCAATTCTGATTCCTGTATCTATCTATTCGATTTCTGTATCCGTCTTGATTGACTGGAATTGGGTGCATTCCTTTGGGTGATAACGATCGTAGAAACATTCGAAACATAAATATTCTGAACGCCAAGAACATTTTGCAAAGGCAGGTTTGCCACAGTCACACTTCCTGGTGTGAGTTCCATTAGGGAAACAAACATCGTTGACATTGTTGAAGATATCACGCGTGGGCAATAATTTTGAGGCAAACCACGCATAACGAATCATTTTTTCGAAGACGGGTGCCTGCAATTGATTATGAACCAATGACACACTGCAGGAATTTTACCGTGAATAATTTTAAAGATTTGCTCGTTCAATTTTATTTAATTATTAAAAAAAAATTTATTCATGTACCAGACACAAAATTAATCGACGAAAAAAGAGAGGGTTATTTCGAAATACATTGACAAGAAACATTCGCGAAGTAATCTTCTACGGACATGCATAAACGCCGCTTCGGTACAACTCGACGCACGCTGACAAGCATCTAAGGAACGTCAAAAACTTTGACCGTCATTTTCTCGGAAACGGTTGAGTGTCCGAGCATAAGCCGAGACACGTGTTCGCTTATTTTCACCTCTCTTTCACTGAGCGAAGTCCCAGGTAAATAGGTTTATGGCACTTCTGGTGTTCTCTTAGAGTCTCAGTCGAGATGCCGCGCACTCTTATATACGCGAATATGCCTCAATCCACGCCGCTTTTACACTTCAATTCGATATTACTAGAAAACGAGACAACTTTTTGAACATTTTACGAATATACTTTTCTTTAAAAAAAATTAGCTTCCCATTGATACCATTATTATTTTTTCCGCCTACGCGATGCTGAGATATCATAATATTGGGCGAATTATTCCGAATATTTATAATCAGAAAAATTCTCCAACCGGTCACGTTTCTATAGATATACTAGCCCCTGTATAAGCGGTGTAATACGACTTTTACAGAGAGGCCTTGCATTAGTTTGGGAAAATATGAGTGTGTCGAGAACACGGTGTTCCCCCACCCCGCCAACCGTAGTCGCGGGCTTATACACAGGCTTGCATGAACATTCTATCTCTATATGTGAAAAAGAGTATATGTGTGTATATGCGAGTGTGTCGAGTATTTTTTAATATATACGATGTATATTAGGGTGGTCGTTATTTCAGGTATCAACTTACATTTGGGTAGTCATTTGAGATTTGATGCTTTAAATATATATTTTATCTTTATATATATAAAAGAGTATATATGTGTGTGTGTGCGAGTGTTCGCGGGTGTTTTTTAATATATACGATGTATATTAGGGTGGTCGTTATTTCAGGTATCAACTTACATTTAGGTGGTCATTCGAGATTTGATGCTTTAAATAATAATATACATTGTTACGATCCGAGTTGATTGAGCGGTCTAAATTAACTCGTCGATGAATATAGAAGGATTATTGAATGTTTATTTGGGGGATCGTTTCTCGATTAATGATTGAAATCAAATATTGTATTTTATTGAACAAGTCGACGTCGAGTGTTGAATACAATCTTAGTTGCTGCGCGATGATGGTTTAGGTTAATTAATGTTTTATAATTAGTTTCGGTTGAAGTTTTACAGTAATTATTATTTTATATTCTTAGCACAACAATTCGTTGGATTTAAGCTTCTTATTATGTCGCTGTTTACGACAATTATAACGTATAAGTATTTCGACTTAAGGAATAGTATTTACTTAAAGAGTAATTACTCAAAGACCTTACTAAAGTTTTAATTGTTGATCGGTTGAAGTTTGAAATGAGCCTCCTTTTGAGGACTGAGGGAATCGTTAAGGAAGACGCGAGGCGGTGGCCGAAATGCTGATCATGCAGGCCACGCGCGAGCGATGAAAATTGCGAATTATGGATTTTCGGAATGGGGAAAAGAAACAGGAATATCGCGCGATGCCACGTGCATCGATGGAGCGGATATGGATCGGTGAAATATGATATTGTCGTCCGGTCGATCGGGTGATCGGACGAGCGGCCATTTTGGTATTTCTTGGAAGGTTTAATGAATACGTGGAGGAAATTAGTCGACAGAAATTTGAGAATTATTTCCGTTCGGGTGTGTGAAAATGTTGCCGGTAGATTTCGAATATTCGAAATATTAGTATGTCAATTAATAATAACGTATTTTAAACAATAGAATTAAATATGCGAAATTTGGGTGGGGAAAAAGGGCCAGGACGTAACATACATATTTATTAAGATGCACATTAGGGTGGTTGTTATTTCGGGTCTGAATTTATATTAGGGTGGTCATTCGAGATTCAAATTTTCTTTTTTATTTACATATATGTATTTTAAAAATGTATATTAGAGTGGTCGTTATTTCAGGTCTCCATTAATATTTGGGTGGTCCTCCGACATTCAATGCTTTAAATATTTATATACATATTTATTAAGATATACAATAGGGTGGTCGTTATTTCAGGTCTCAATTAATATTAAGGTGGTCCTTCAAGATTTAATTTCTTGAAATATAGCATTATCTACATATATGCAGCATATCTATGTATATATAGCATTATATATAGGATTTTCTATATATAAAGATCGTGAATAAATTTCTGAAGAGGATTCTAAACAGGATCGAAACGTAAAAAGTTTCTTAAAATTTCATTTCGCCTCCACCGGGAATCATTGGCCGAATCGAAGCCGACACTTCTTCAACATTATTATATAGATCATCTATGTACATATATATATATATCTTTATCTATATGTATAACATATCTATGAATATATAGCATGATACATAGCTAATAAGTCAAAATGAAACTCAAATTTTAGGCTAACCCAAAACCTAACTAATATTTTAAGCTAAATCAAAATCGAATTTAAATTTTAGGCTAAACCAAAATCTAACTTAAATTTTAAGCTTAACCAAAATCCAACTCAAATTTTAGGCTAAACCAAAATCTAACTTGAATTTTAAGCTAAACCAAAATCCAACTTAAATTTTAGGCTAAATCAGAATCTAACTTTAATTTTAGGTTAAACCGAAATCCAACTTTAATTTGACGCTAAACCAAAATCTAACTTGAATTTTAGGCTAAATCAAAATCTAACTTAAATTTTAAGCTAAATCAAAATCTAACTTAAATTTTAGGCTAAATCAAAATCGAACTTAAATTTGAAGCTAAACCAAAATCTAACTTTAATTTTAGGTTAAACTGAAATCCAACTTTAATTTGACGCTGAACCAAATCTAACTTAAATTTTAGGCTAAACCAAAATCTATCTTAAATTTGAAGCTAAACCAAAATCTAACTTAAGTTTTAGGCTAAATCAAAATCGAACTCCAATTTTAAGCTAAACCAAAATCTAACTTTAATTTTAGGTTAAGCCAAAATCGAACATAAGTTTGACGCTACATCAAAATCTGACTTTAATTTGAGGCCAAACCAAAATCTGACTTAAATTTTATGCTTTATATTCATAGATATACTATATATCAAGAGTCGTGGCAGCGACTCGACGCCAAGTATTAAAAAAACTGAGAGTCCCAGTCGAGATTGCCGCGCACTCTTATATACGCGAATATGCCTCGGCCCACGCCCTTTTTACATTTCAATTCGATATTAATAAATAACACGACAACTTTTTCCACATTTACGAACTATGGTCATCTTAGAAAAAAATTAGCTTTCCATTGATATCATTTTTATTTTTTTCCACCATGTGATACTGAGATATAATATGGGGCGAATTATTCCGAATATTTATCATCGCGAAAATGTTCAAGTCACGTCTCTTTAGATATAGAGCGCATGTATAAGCGGTGTAATACGAATTTTACAGAGAGGCCTTGCATTAGTGTGGGAAAATATGAGTGTGTGCGAGAACACGTCGTTCTCCCACCCCGCCAACCGTAGTCTCGGGCTTATACACAGGTTTGCATGTATATTCTATCTCTATATATAAAAAAGAGTGTATGTGTGTATGTGCCAGTATGTGGAGTATTTTTTTAATATATACGATGTATATTAGGGGGGTCGTTATTTCAGGTATCAACTGATAACGAATATCTATCCCCTTTCGTTACTTTGTCGATGGATGACTGGCGTGATGGGCGGATTTACAAGGAGGATCGAGGACGCGTGCCGGAAGATGAAAATAAATCGTTCTCTCGTCGATTATGTGAAGATGAAGATAATATAACTTTATTAATTGAACTAAAGCTAGAGTGAAAATATAATTTTGGGCGAACCCGCGCTCTTCACTTTGAACCGTCCTTTCTTTTCGTAATTTATGCAACGCGTCGCGACTCGACTCAAGAGAGCTATTCGCAAGGACTCTCTCGTTTTCGCGACCACGCCGTTTCGATTCGCAAACTCAACTCCCGTCTCTCTCTCTCACGGTTCGTATCCCGCGATCTCGGCGTCCCTTTTCACGCGCAAGCGCAGCGCGTTATCACGCGTTCTCGAATCTTCTCGAACTCTTGATTCGCTGGCGTCGTCGTTATCACTCGGCCATCCTATAATTTTACTCGTCCTCGAGTAACACAGCGACGTAATCTTTAAGGTATTCTGGCGCTCACCTAGCTCGAGATGTTCGTCGTACTCTTGGCGTCGTGACGGTTATCTCATTTGGTTTTTCAGGATTATCAGGCGATGTTGCCTTTTCTTCATCGTCGCTCTTCTCATCTTCTTCGTCGTTATCTCGATGTTCCTCGTTGGCGCTTTCCTCCATATCGTTTTCCTCTTTTTCGGAGTCGCTGGCATTTTCATCATCGTCGTGCGGTTACCATAGCTTCAATTGGCTAGCGTGGGCGCTAGTCGCGTATCGACGTCCACCTTCCTCTCGCCCTACCAGGACGAACGACAGTAACCAACGTCGTTTGTCTTTCATTCCGACAGTAAAATGATGAACTCCGACGGTTGGACCGTTGGGTACCGTCGTTTTACAAGACAAACGTCTGTCGGTTACTGTCGTTCGTCCTGGTAGGGCGTAGTTGGGTAACTCGATACGTATCTGCAGGTAGCTTTTGGTTAATCACAAGAGGTCCTCGGTATTTATTTTGCACCTTTGTGCTCTCTCCTGTGCCAACATGTCCCACTCGCATATACACGATATCTCCAACGTTGAACTCCACCTTTCGCGCTCGTGTCGCATCGTAGCGTTCTTTCATTTTTCTTTGCGACTCGCGAATTTTCTCTCGTGCATTTTCTTGCAGCTCAACCGGTGGCGTGTACTCCTTACTTTCATCTATGACGTAGCGTAGTTGACCCTCGTTTCTCCGGGGGACGTACCCATAGAGCATCTCGAATGGACTTTTACCGGTCATCGCATTTGGCGCGTCGTTAAGGTGTCGCTGTACCCCAGCTAGGCGTCGATCCCAATCTCGCCCTTTGTTGTCGCGTAGACTTGCTTGTATCGCTGGCAATAACGTGCAGTTTATACGTTCGACGAGCCCGTTCGCCTGTGGATGTCGTGGCGAATTTAACGTATGACGTATACCATGAGTTTCGCAAAACTCCTGGAATCTCCTTGCCGTAAAACACGTGCCTTGGTCCGACACTATTCGCAGTGGTGCTCCAAAATTGTCGATGAATTTTTCGAGAGCGCGTAATACTCCCTTCACCGTGGTGTCGCGCGTCGCATGTAATACCACGTATTTCGTAAGATTATCCACAATCGCGAGGATGTATTTATTATTTGATTTTGATGTGACAAATTGTCCGGTGTGATCTATGTGGATCAGTGCAAATGGCCGTTCGCCCGGCGGGATCGGGTGTAACAAACCACTTTGCCTACCCGTCTTTGCCTTTGTAAGCGCGCACTGCAAACACGCACGAATATGTTTTCGCAGATATCGCCGCACAGTGGGGGATTTCGACCGAGTCGTGTCCATAAATCAGGGAAAGATTAGAACTGTACCAACTGTATCGAAATTTTCAAAAACAAAATGGCGGCCGAGATATCATCGTTCGATCTTATAAATACTGATTGGAAATGACTGAACGTTGGCTAAGAAACGTTTTTGGGGTTGCTGATTACGAAATTGGTATCGAAATCTTCAAGAACAAAATGGCAGCTGAGATATTGTCGTTTGATCTTAAAAATACTGGATGGAAATCGCTGAAAAATACTGGAGGAGTTTTTGGGTCGACTATAGCAAAATTCGAGACATTTTGGTGACGATTAATTATGATAATTACTTTTATTCAAAAAAATTGTAATAAAACTCAATCGGAGTCATACTCCTTGCTCTCGGACGTGGACAGTTCCCTGGTTGAATCATCTTCTGCGTCGCTACAGGATATCAGCCGCAGAGCATCAGTCGATAGTTTTTTGTGCTTCTTTGCTGGAAGTCTTTTAAACTTGAGATATATGGATCTGAGGATACCAGCAACCAGTTGAGGACATCTTGCATCGTCCTTTCTCGGGAGCACTTGCGAGAAAATCCCTCTCGATATTTTTTTATATCTTTATTGCGGGCTTCCTGGGCCTCCTCCGATAGCTGCCTGATTGGCAAAGATGCGGAAGCTATTATTTGTGAACCGTGCATCAACAGCTTATGCACTGCTGTTGGCATATTGTACCACGGGTATTCGGTTACATACATCCTTGCTGTTTCTAATGCGTATTCTTTGTACTTTTCCACATCGATATTTATTCCACAGGATATCACCTGTAGAATTGCGTGAAATTTCTCCATCAGCCGTTCATTTACTCCAGTTATCAGTGAAACTTTCGGCGAATTTTCGAAAAAACGCCTGGCTGTATTACCATCGTTACTGCTGCCATAACCCGGTTTTGGTCGCTCTACCACAAGTCCCAAGCTCGCTCTCAACCCGTTTTGGACGTCAGATTTTCGTTGCTTAACTGATGCCTTTTCACTCTCCGTACGGGCTTGCCATTTTTTGAGGTGTAATTTGTAAGAAATATGCAGTAAACACTCGAACATACGGATCCACGCGTGTAGTGTTGACATACCGTAACTTAAATTCGACTCGATTAATGGCAGATTCAGAATTTTGTCGATATCATTGAAGTCCTTTGATGTGGCACTACACAAGGTACACCTTAGCGATGAAGTTGTGGATGTCACAGCGCTGCACACCTTACCATCTATCATCGTGAACAGCATTTTGTAATTTATCGTGATTACAGAGCCATCTGCAACCATTATGAATGGTTCCAGCAAAGCTATTTGTTCATCGATGTATTTTTTTCACTTACAGTCACTTCAGTAGTTTCACGAACGAACTGCAGTCTAATTGGTCGGCAGAATCGAGGTGATGAGGGCCTTGGATTTTCCCATATGACTTCGGTGGTGCTTTCGTCAGATTCGCTATTAGAGGAGGCAAGTCGAAGAGGAACGAATGACGTGAGAAATATATGTGCGTCCGAAGCAGAGTCATCGCTGAATGATTGCTCATATTCACTCTGGCCTGAACTTCCGTCGCATCCCCACTTACATGTCAATTCAGCTGTGATACGCTAGGTATTGAGTGATTTCAAAAAATCTCTCCTTGAGAGCAAGAGACGTTCGCTAGTGTGATTTAGTAAGCCTTGTAATTTTACGTCCGCACTAGTTTCGGTGACGGTGATGCTGGATGGAGGCGGATAACAGAGCTTCTTGGCTATTTGCACGGGGTCGTAGCTCGGATAAACTTCGCAATTCACTGCCCTCAATCTCTTCCTGATGACGTTGTACTGATGTCTTGTCAGTTTTCCTTCAACTATATCAGACAGTGCTTTCATCCGCAGAAATCGTTTGCCGTGCATCAGATGTTTTCGCAAACGCTGCTCTGTACTGTGTCGCTCTCATTGGTGAAGCAGCAACATCTTGTATAATCTTTGCTGAATCGAAGCTTCCAGAAGACCGGAAATTCATCGTTGTTGCTTGCAATAATTATGCAGGCGTATATTTTTTGTGTAGCTCGTCCGATTTTCGACGCTTTGAACGATCGCTTGATGCAGCGAAGTCCAACGATGGCTGACCACGCCGGCGACCAGGTGTGGTTTGCGATTCTTGTGAAGTTGAATTTTCTGCTCCGTAATCTTCTGATTGCTTTATTGTGCGAAGAGAGAATGAAAAATCAGTGTTTAACCAATTTTCGTTTTTTCCGTCAAAAAATCTTCCATTGCTTCTCGCCTCCTGCTACTTCGTTCGCATTTTAAATATCAAATTCGTTAACTGCGATCTTGCGGTCAACTGTATTTGCACAGGACAATCAGCTTCTCTCGACAGTTCATGCTCAAAAATTTTCAATTGAGAATTGAAGTCGGATTTCATGCAGTTACGCAGTTTCACGAATATTTTTTTCCGCGTCCAAACGACAACCTGATCCTGGGATCCTTTAAAAAAAACGGATACATATATAATTACAGTTATTTGCGATGTTAGAATAACATGTATTATGGAGCTCTGTTTGCACACTACATCATATATAGTTTTTTAATCAAGATTTGATTAGAGATGAAAATAAGGTGTATAAAATATTCTTTATACTTTAATGTTTTTGAATTTTCGAACGTGCCTTTGCGAGAAAATTTCACATAAACACATTTTGGAGAAAAGGACAGTCTTTTGTTATTCAAATGCCAAAATTATACAAACTGTCCCTCACACCCCAGTTATCCGTTCCGAGAAGAGATACAATGTATGACCTGCAGCTGCGCGCCCGAACACGTAGGCAGCGAGCGGGCGGCGGCACGGCGCCCGAGCCTTTGTTGAGCGCACACGCCGATCTAATAAAATACGTTACATCTAACCCGGTCAAAAGTGGAGGCTGGCTCTTTCAGAATCATTTACTAACAGTTTATACTTCAAATTAATCGAAGAATGAGCGCGGAATTCCGTGGTATTTGATACTTTTCATCTGTGTATCGTCAGTTTTCTTTCAAATAAATTATCACTTTTTCGATGTACGTTATATGTAATAAACAAACAGAGCGACAGTTTTTTAGAAAAAGTGAAATGCCTATAATATTCTACATATATTCAGGAACCTCAGCCATATTTTCAATATTTTTTTGCGATTTTAACTTCGCGTAAATATTACTTTGAACTTTGTGATTAATTTCGTGGACGTGCGAGTCGAGCATGTGCCGTTACAGAGAGTCAGCTTTACACTGAAGTATCTCGGCTACCACAGGTCGTCGGGGGGCGGGCTTAACGGTTTTGAATAGAGGGGATATTCCTGAGTAAATACCCACCGGTCATAAATTAAAAAAAAAAACACTTTTTCGATTTTTGGACACACTTCGGCCGAAATCCCACACTGTGCGCCGTGTTCCGGGGAAGAAATAGCTCCTCGTTAACATCGCATACGTCCTGTCGAGCCCTGGATATCTTTTTGCGTCGTGAAATTGCACGGCTAAACTTTTTCGCATCGCCCGTGGAACCAAGAAAAGCAAGCGTCCTTCTTTCTTCTTGTAGATGATCCCATTCGCCATCTCGTAGTCCCGTATCTCGTTGAGTTCATGCTTATTTCGTTCTCGTAACGGTTTGTCCAATATCGCCTTTTTCTCTTTGATATTCGTGTCGGCGCATTGTTGCATGATTATTTCGTCGATCTCGCTCGTTATCATGAAAATCCCTAGTTCGATCTCGTTATCTTGGTTGGTCTCTCCTCGATTTATCGGTGCTCGACTGAGCGCATCTACGTGTGCTAGTTTTTATCCGGGTTTATGAACAATTTTGAAGTCGAACTCGCTCAACGTGTTATTCCATCGTATTACTTGCGGATTCACAGATTTTGGCGTGTTTAAGTACACCAAGGCTTGACAGTCTGTGACAATCGTGAAGGGAATATTCACGAGCATCGGTCGTAAACGCGTCACTGCCCACACTATCGCGAGAAGTTCGAGCTTACTTGAGTGGTAGTTCTTTTCTGGTGCGCTTGTCCTTCGGCTGATTGCGTAGACTGGCTTCCATCTCTTATTGTCGTCCTTTTGTAGGAGCATCGCTCCAAGCCCTAGAGCGCTCACAACCGTATGCACCTCCGTTTCTCGTGTCGTATCAAAGGGTTGTAACACCGGTTTACTCGTTAACGCGCATTTGATCTCCGTGAACGCGATTATCTGGGAATCCTTCCATTCGAAAGCGGTTTCCCCTTTTCAAAGCACGTACAATGGCGCCGCAATCTGAGCAAATTTTGGGCACAAATCTTCTAAAGAATCCTGCCATTCCGAGAAAGCGCCTCACCTCTTGGGTTCCTTTTGGAGGAGGGTAATCGGCTATTGTTCTTATCTTCGATTCACCCGGTTCTATTCCTTCACCGCTGATCTCGAATCCCAGGTAACTTGCACGAGTCCCCAAAAATCGGCATTATTCCAAATTTATCGTTAGCCCGGACATCCGTAAGGAGTCTAATACCTTGACCAATCGCGCGCGGAGGTCTGGCCAGTCTCGTCCGGGTATAAATATATCGTGGAGATAATATAGCACCACACTGTCTCGCAGGGGTCCCGAGGTCTTGTGCATGGCCTTCGAAAAGTATGCAGGACCATTCATCAAACCGAAAATCATCCTCGTAAATTCGACTGTCTCATCCGGTGTTATTATCGCCGTCTTGGCCTTTGCATTTTCCGTTAGGGGAATCTGCAGGTATCCCTGTGCCAAGTCCAACGTAATAAAAAGCGTACTCCCCTTTATTTTCATCAGATGATCGTCCAAGTTTGGGACGGGGAAGTGTACCCTCTCCGTCTGCGCATTTAGCCGTCGGAAATCGGCCACCAGACGGGATGTTCCATTTTTCTTCTTGACGCTCGCAGAAGCTGATTCTGTATCCTGTACTATTCCTGCCGCCCGCCATTCTTGAATAATTTTCCGAATTTCGTCTCGTTCCTTTTCACTTGCTCAATATGGTTTCGCGTGAACGGGTCTGCTACCGGGTACTTCTTTTATGTTCATTGTCGTATTCGTCGCTTTTCCGGATTCGTAAATATTTGTCGCAACGCAGTCGCCGTAATCGTTTATTATTGTCACGAGCTCTGCAACCACCTCTTGCGGTTGACCTTCTCCGATATTGAAATTTATTTCCCGGACCGGTTTTCGCATCAACGACTTTTTGATTATCGGCAACGTTGAAATTTCTCCTTTAATTACGCGTTGGCCCGCGTATAGCTTTTGTTCACTCGTACTCATGTTTATCATCGGCACTTCGTGTTGATTTATCGCACTCGACAATTCAATATATTGTATGCTTGCGGGGGGTAATCTCATGTCCGTGTTTACCGTTGCCCCCCCACTCGCGGACGGAATATCCGGTTCGATCGCGGCTTGGTAATTTTCGTCGTTTCGCTCGAATTTACATTCGTCTTCGTATTGTACAAATTTCATATGCGGTTGTACTATGTACGAACGCCCGATTATGGCGTCAAAAATCTGCGCGTCATCTTCCACCAATTGTATCAATACGTTCGGCACCATTATGCACGCTTATGTCAGCTCGTAACAAGCCCGGCGATGGGACTCAATGCGCAGGCCCGAACGCTTTGATCTTCGACGTAACAGAAATAATCTCAAATTGCTCTTTCAGCGCTTTCGATAATTTCAATGTACACACTGAATTACCGGTATCAATCAACGCGGTCATCTTTGTTCCATTTATTTCAATGTCTTTAACGAAGCAATCCAGTGTATCATCGCCTTGCCCGAATGTTACGCTCATCTTCGCCACTGTCGCTTCGACAACCTCGGTGCAATGTTTTTGTGTATGTCCCGTTTTTTTACACCGTCGACATACTAATTCGCGCCTCGGCTCAGAACAATCGCGCGCGAGGTGTCCATAATTGCCGCAATTATAGCATTTTGGCTCCGAATTTGCATTTTTTGTTTCCGGTTGTCCTTCAGTTTTTTTCTCAGTCTTATTCGTTGACGTCTTAGGTCCACTCGCCCCCGCACTTGACGTAGACTTTTCACCGCTCGTTTTTTGCGCACTCGTTGCTTTCGGGTTTTACTCTTTCGCTCGATCTCCGTCGCGCCCCGCCCGTATTCTCGCAGTACGTTGCTCGGACAGTCTGTTAAAAAACATCACGTCATGTGACAGGTCGTCTATCGAGGTATGAGTTCGCGCCATCAAAGAGACCCATAATTCTCGCGACCACAACCCATTTAACACTTGCTCTTTAGTATCGCGGAGATCCAGATCTAACCCCATACATAATTTCACCTTCGCATGGGAATAGTCACTGATCTCTTCGTCTTTCGATTATATTCGATTCACCATTCGTTGCCACTTATCGGACGTACTTTCCGCGATCACGAACGCACTCCGAAACGCGGTCTTAAACTCGCTCCAGGATCGTAATGTCGCGGTTCGAGCCGTGTACCAATCGCGTGCGCCACAGGTTAGGTGCATTCGCGCCACTTCGAGCGTATAATTTTCTGGCCACTTGTGAGTCTTGCGCATGCTCTCGAGGTTTCCTAGCCATTCGCGTGGTCCCGGTCCAGCATCCTTTCCAGAAAATTCCTTGATATTTTTACTTAATTCGGGAACCACATTATATAACGGCACCTCGACTCGTGGTGGTCCGTTTATTCCCATTTGTAACATTAGTTGTTGTATTGTGGCCTCTGTGGCCTCCGCATCGCGCAAAGCCGCACGAAAAGTTTCGTCAAACCCATGATCCGGCGCGCGCGTGCTTCGGCTTTCGTCGTTTCTCACTCGCTCGTTCTCGGTTCTCTCGCTTCGATCGTCTGGTACGATATCATCTACGCCATCTTGATTTAGATTCGCTCTCGCGTTCCTTGTCTCTACACGTGGATACAAATTCGTGTTACCATTTGGCTCATAGCGCGCGCGCAAGCGCTCGACCTCTCGTAGTAACCGTTGGATTTCTCGTTCCACTGGTTCGCCATTTTCATTTTCAGCGTCCCTCGTCGAATCCATTGCTAGCTGCTGGTCATGATTCATTGTTCTACGGTGAAATTCCTCAAATTCTCCCTCCCTAGGCATGAATTTGCATTTAACCCATTCTTTTTTACTTTTTTGCTACTTTTATCGAGTCCCGACTTTTTGCACTCGCGCGACTCAATCTCGCGCCGCGTGTTCGCGCGTTTTTGTTCACTTTCGTAATTCTTTCTCACACGTCTCTCGTCTCCAGTATATCACTCCTTTCGAATATTCCTCAGGATCTTTTTCAGAGAATCCCTCTTCTGAAGTGATAACGAATATCTATCCCCTTTCGTTACTTTGTCGATGGATGACTGGCGTAATGGGCGGATTTACAAGGAGGATCGAGGACGTGTGCTGGAAGATGCAAATAAATCGTTCTCTCGTCGATTATGTGAAGATGAAGATAATATAACTTTATATTGATTTAACTACGGTCTCTCTCTCTCACGGTTCGAATCCCGCGATCTCGGCGTCCCTTTTCACGCGCAAGCGCAGCGCGTTATCACGTGTTCTCGAATCTTCTCGAACTCTCGATTCGCTGGCGTCGTCATCACAACTTACATTTGGGTGGTCATTCGAGATTTGATGCTTTAAATATATATTTTATCTTTATATATAAAAGAGTGTATGTGTGTGTGTGCGAGTATTTTATATATATATATACAATGTATATTAGGGTGGTCGTTATTTCAGGTATCAACTAACATTTGGGTGGTCATTCGAGATTTCATGCTTCAAATAATTACATACATATTTATTGAGATATACATTAGGGCGGTGGTTATTTCGGGTCTGAATTTATATTAGGGTGGTCCTCCGAGATTCAATGCTTTAAATATTTATATAAATATTTATTAAGATATACATTAGGGTGGTCGTTATTTCAGGTCTCAATTAATATTAGGGTGGTCCTTCGAGATTTAATTTCTTTAAATATAGCATTATCTACATACATGCAGCATATCTATGTATATATAGCATTATATATAGGATTTTCTATATATACAGATCATCTATATACATATATATATCCTTATCTATATGTATCACATATATCTATGAATATATATCATTATACATAGCTAATAAGTCAAAATGAAACTTAAATTTTACGCTAAACCAAAATCTAACTTTAATTTTAGGCCAAACCAGAATCTTACTTAAATGTTATGCTTAATATTCATAGATAAGTATTAGACTGATCGTTAAAAATTAAATTTTTTGCGACTTCCCCTAAGCAGCTTCCGCTTAATAAAAAAACGCGAGGTACTTTTTTTTAAATTAAAAATAACACGTGTCGCAAGACGATCAAAGTTTTTTTTCATCGAAGAACAATTTTTTTTACAAACGGCTGAACTGATTTGAATGAAATTCGGACATGTTACAAAGGTATAAAAAGGCTATTTACAGAAGAAATAACAGCTCATAATCCTCATAATAACTAATAAAAACTGTTAATTATTTCAGAAATTATTTTTTTTTCTCCAGGATAACGTTCTGGCACAATTATGAAAATAATTTTTTTTTTGTGTTTTACTATTCCATATAATGTCCCCAAATTTCAAATTCATCGAAGAGGTACTTCATATTTAAAAAAAAATAAAAATCCATTTTTTAATGTAATTTTTTTTTTAATTTTTAAAATCTGAAGTACCTCTCCGATTAATTTGAAATTTGGAGACATTATATGGGATAGTAAAACACAATAAAAAAATTGTTTTCATAATTGTGCCAAAACGTTATCCTGGAGAAAAAATAATAATTACCGAAAAAATTACACGCGGTATTTTTAATTGAAAAAAAATGCACCTCGCGTTTTTTCAGTAAACGGAAGCTGTTTAAGGGGCGTTGCAAAAAAATTAATTTTTAACGACATATATATATATTAGGATGAATCGAAAAAATCAAAAACTGTTGGCTACCTTAAAAAATCAAAGATATCGTTGAAATAAAGGTCTCTGTGCAACGGTTCGATTTTTTGAATTTTTTTAGAGGGCGCGCGGGACGTTCAAAAACGCCATTTTGAGCGTTCAATTTACTATATCACTGATAAACGAAAACAGATCAAGATTCAAACCGATATTTACTGAACATTAACAAATGGTTCATATATTCGAAAAAAATCTCTGAAAATCAATATTATCACCATTTTTCAATTAATTATATCATTACATATTGATTTTTTTCTTCTAACACGTTTTTGTATTTCTACCATATTTTTTCTTGTAAAACTCGGTATTAGTATTGCTTACAATGCGAAAATGGCTAAAAAATGAATATTTATTTTGGAAATTTTCATATCTAAAAAAATTTATTTTAAAAATCGTCATGGTAAAATTACTATATGGATTTTTATATTCCAAACTCGGTGTATTAATCTCGTAATAATATAGCCACTTTGGAAATTTATATACCGTTATGAATATTAAGAATCCGTCTTGTATATTTCTTAGATGTGTTTTGGTTTTTGATACACAAAGAAATAGTAATTTCGATTGCCGGTGCTTGAAAATTACAACACGAGCGCTGTTGGAATTTACTTGGAATCGGTAACAAAAAATTACAATTTTTTTCAGAATATTCCAATCAGTCCTTTGGAAATTTATGCAAGGGTACACTGAAGTAAGTAAAGAGAATTCATCAGTAGTCGGTAGCGTAATAGGTAGCGTGTTAGGTTCGTAAGTAGGATAGATGGGCAGGTTGCAGGTTCGAATCCCCGTAGAGGCAGATGAAATTGAAATGATGAAATTGAGTTTTTTTCTAATTTTTTTTTAAATACAGTCAGTCCAGTAACTATGTAAATAAATAAAAATACGGATTAAAAAATTTTGCAAACCATAGAAATGAGAAAAAAATTAATTTTTAATAATTTTAAAGAAACCCTCAAAAAGTTATCTTGACTATAGCTTGTGAAGAAATCTGGAAATAGTAGTCCCGCGTAATCCCGCGCATTCCCGCTCAAAAGAGCGGGAACGCGCGCGCGGGAAGAGGCGATTTAGCCTGGCCATAACACAATCAGCTACGTAACGAAACACGCAATTTTTATTTTATTCGTTATATTATATTTCTTTTTAATTCCGATAAAATAAAGGTTTTTCATTAATATTTTATTATTTTTAAACATTTTATAATATTAGGGTTTATTAAAGAAAAAAAAAAAATAGACGTCGCCATCGGGGTTTGAACTCGTCACAACCAGTTTCATGGTTATATCCAAAAATAGAAGGAAACAAAAATTTAAAAAATTAAATTTTTTAATTTTAACTTAGTAGCTATATGTTTTTTCTGATATATGCTCCCTAACTTTGCGCGGATCCGAGAAAGTCGATTTGCCGATTGTAAGGAACTGGGACCTACCTGAATACTGAACCTTTCTAACGGTCTAACACTGACACGCTATACCACTACGCTATCATCTACTTTTTAACCCGTGATGTTTATATTACATTTGGGGTACATGAGTCACTGAAATTTATTTTTACGTATAGAACGAATGATCTATAGGAGATTTAAAGTTGATAAATCATTGACAAATGATCAATATTAAGGCGAGGCTAAATACGGACATTATTACTGAAGCCCTACATTATCGACTCAAAATCGCTGTCCAAACTTTTTCCAATACTGGTGGATAAAAATCAATTAAATTTATGAATTAATGATGAATGAATTGCAAAATGCAAATGCGAGACATAAATCAACGTTTTCGTTAATTGCCACTGACTTGTCAGAGAGTTTGGATAGAAGTCTGATGAAAGTAATGTTTATTTCATAGGAGTTCCACATGGCGCTGCCCTCTTTCGGATTTCTGTAAACTTAATTTCGCCTTTTTTTTCGATAAAACACGAAATTTATCAACATTCATCTCGTGATTTGGATTCCAAACTTACGTCGCGGTTTTTTCATAAAATAATGTCAAAGACGTATCGATATTCGTACTTTGGTGTTGGTTACGGAGCCCCACTCTTGGTTTTAGCCGAAATGCCGTAAGAACATTATAATTTAATATTTTCAATTACAGATTTTTGATGATAATCGGATCTGTAATTTTTTCTTTCGTTTTACGAAAAAATTTTAGCGGCGCTCCATTTATGCCATAATTCTGATGATACTGTCAAAATTTTATTGATTTTCATCCATTCGTGCTTGAGCAAGTTTGGAATCCATTCTCGAGGTTCTAATGTCGGTATTTAGCCTCCTCTTAAGGGGTTGGTTCACGCCGGCGGCGAGGAGGTGATGGGGGTGCCAAAAATGTATAACGTGAAATTATCTTATGAATTCGTTCATGAAAATTTCATCCTGATCGAAATCTCGTTCGAAGACAATTTTTGTTCAAGCCTTATGGGGTCTTGGAGGAGGGTGTTATGCCAAAATAGCATCGAAAATCATAGTAGAAATTTATTCCAGCAGGTTTAGAGTCGAATTACACTGACATATTACACTCACATATCGTTAATTACTCACATTTTATTTGCGTTCCTTAATCTACATAACCTCAAAATGATTCAAGACATTTTGAGGTTATGTAGATTTATATGTATATATCAATATATTACGGATATGTTACAAGAAATGTCATGTCAAATTTATGTAACACATCCCTAGCAGATTCGTCGACCCGAAATTTAGGGTCGTAAACAGTTTCGATCGAAAGTGGTCGTTTTGTCGACCGTAATTTTTTGGTCGTATGAAGGATCGTCGCAGTCCGCTCGTGGGTCGTTACGACTGAGAATTATTAGGCGTAACCACCCATTCCGGGGGCCAGTTAGCTGGTCGTTACGACTGAGAATTATTAGTCGTAACGACCCATTCCGAGGGCCAGTTGGCTGGTTGTTACGACTGAGAATTATTAGTCGTAACGACCCATTTCGGGGGCCAGCTGGCTGGCCGTTACGACTGAGAATTATTAGTCGTAACGACCCATTCCGGGGCCCTTTGTTGGTCGTTACGACCCGAAATCCTTAGTCGAATATTTTTTTGCCAGCGCAAATTGATACGAAAATTTGTATAGTTTATTCCAAAATAGCGCCCATGCAATCGGAACTCATAAAATTGTACGCCCGAGATATCCACATTAGGGATATTCGCAAGGGTCAACTCGACCGAAAGTGCCATGGAAGAGCTTCGCCCTGGAGGAACCGCCTTAATCATTACGGTAACCTCTGCGCTAGGTAAGTACTTGACTTGGCAAGCTGGCTGTCCGGTATATAACACCGTTATGTGCCTATTTCGTTTGGGCACAGAGTTTCGAGCGCATGCGACGCATAGTGGTGGACGCGTCAACTATAGTTGACGCGTCCACCACATTCACTACGACCGAAAAATTCTGGTCAACAAATCTGCTAGCTAGCGCTAGTTGACGCGTCCACCACTACGCGTCGCATGCGCTCAAAACTCTGTGCCCAAATGAAATAGGCATATGACGGTGTTATATACTGGACAGCCTGCGTGCCAAGCCGAGTACTTACCTAGCGCAGAGGTTACCGTGATGATTAAGGCGGTTCCTCCAGGGCGAAGCTCTTCCATTGCACTTTCGGTCGAGCTGACCCTTGCGAATATCTCAAGTATTGTGGATATCTCGGGCGTACAATTTTATTAGTTCCGATTGCATGGGCGCTATTTCGGAATAAACTATACAAATTTTTGTATTAATTTGCGCTGGGTAAAAAATATTCGACTAAGGATTTCGGGTCGTAACGACCAGCAAACGGGCCCCAGAATAGGTCGTTACGACTAATAATTCTCAGTCGTAACGACCAGCCAACTGGCCCCCGGAATGGGTCGTTACGACTAATAATTCTCAGTCGTAACGACCAGCCAACTGGCCCCCAGAATGAGTCGTTACGGCTAATAATTCTCAGTCGTAACGACCAGCCACCTGGCCCCCGGAATAGGTCGTCACGACTAATAATTCTCAGTCGTAGCGACCAGCTGACTGGCCCCCGGAATAGGTCCTTACGACTAATAATTCTCAGTCGTAATGACCCACTTCTTACGACCGAGAAAAATCGGTTGAATAAAAATCCACTTACGACCGCAATTCCGGTCGTCGAATCCGCTAGGGCCGCGCCTCTGGTCGTAACGACGAGGAATTCAGGATCGATTTTTTTTCCCACGGGCGCCGAGCTGGGGGGAAAAAACTTCGACTCAAGATTTTTGGTCGTAACGACCAGGGCCCGCGGAGCTGGCAAAAAATTATACTCAAAATGTCGGGTCGTAACGATCAGCAAACGGACCCAGGAACGGGTTGTTACGACCAATAATTGTTGGTCGTAACGACCCACAAGCAAAATGCGATGCTTTTTCTGATGACCACAAAATTACGGTCGACAAAACGACCATTTTCGACCGTATGTACGGTCGTTGAATCCGCTCGGGAATACAGTGATGATCTGGGTTGACACCGGAAATCGTGGAGCGCTCAACTTGCACGTAGTAATTTATAAAGGAATGTGTCTAAACACCGAAAATTATTAAGAGGTTGACTTGGTCATCGGAAACTATGACGAGGTGACCGTGACACTATAAACTAACGATAAGAAGCAGTTGACCTAGACACTAAAAACTATGGAGCCGTCGCCCGGACACAAAATACAGCGAAGTGGGCGACGTAGCCAGAATTTTATTCTAAATATGTATTTTTTTTAAATTTTGATGGAACTCGACCGAGGCATAGAAAAATCCCGAGATCAACGAGAAATTCGAGAATCTCAAGATCAAGGAGAAATTTGAGAAATTTCATCGGGCGTGAAAAATTTCTCATCTCGTCTAGTCTCGGAGAGAAATTTCTCGTATCGACGGCAATACTGGCGGAAAGGGGAGGTGTGGCAAAATGGACATCATAATACGCATAGTGTAAACTATTTTTATATAAAAATACCGTTTTCCACTATTTTATTGCACGACAAACCAAGTAGTCACGGGAAACATGGTAATGAATATCGAGAAACCCCAATTTTTGGCAGCATCCTCTTGCGGTAAAATCGCGAGAACGAGTTTTTTTTCGATGAGATGACGGTTAAATTTTTTTTCAACTCTACGAATTCTAAATAAGCAATTGTCATGAGAAAATCATTATATCTAGATCTGATTTAGCATGGGGAGTCCATTTTGGAAATTCGTGACAATTATAAAAACAAATCCTTTATTTAATTCTTAGTCTTTGCAATTTTAACAGTTTTCAATTTTTTCGATAATTTAGGAGGGTGCTTCGCTTCCAGTGTCCATTTTGCCCCCCTCCCTGCATCCTTCCCCTACATGTCTATAAGCAAATATTATATGAACATAATACACGCAGGCAATTCAACGGGTGATACGCGAAATGGGAGGTCTCGAGGTCCTCGTTAATCTTTTGGAGACGAAAGATTTCAAGTGTCAACACGGGGCACTGGCCGTTCTATTGGAAATGGCGAGCACCTCGATTGAGACGCGACGTTGCCTCATAGATCTAGGAATTGTTTTACCACTTATTGAATTGCTCAAGCATCCCGCTCGTGAAATTCAGATATTAGCAGCCGAGACAATGGCCAGTGTCGCGACCGTGCGAAAAGCGAGAAAACAAATTCGCGTTCGTTATGGCGTAGCCCTCCTCGTGAGTCTTCAGCTAAACTTATACGTTTGGTATAGATTTGATATTTAATTGACATAATATGATGATCGATGATGATGCGATGTCGCAGCTTGACGTGATGGATGTTCCGGATAGTGTGCTGAAAAGAGACTTGGAACGTCTACGCGAGGGCGAACAAGAGCTCGTTGCAGTCGCTGTCGGATGCGCCAAAGTTCTCGGTTCTCTGAGTACAAGTCCAAAGATTAAGGAGCAACTACGCAAACACGGCGTTGTGTTTCTCATGGCGCGATTCTTGCGTTCCATTCATACGAATCTCGTTCTAGCGATAATGAGCACCGTCCAGCGTTGCGCCGACCTCGTACGTATTATGTCTACAGATGTTATCTCAGATAGACATGTACCCCCAGCGGATCGGTGCAACCATCGCATCATGATTACATTTCGATAATTGGTTGTGTTGGTTATGATTTTTTTAAAATTCAAATAAGTAACCCTAAGGAAACCGAGAAATCACCACAAAAGAAACGTCCGTTTGGAAGAAAAAGCAACAGTGAAAGGACCATATTAAAACCAAACCTATAGACAGAAATCGGTTTGATGAGAGTTATAAATGGGTTGCAGAACGAATCGGAAAGCAACCGTCCGTGAACGGTATGCAACCATTATGAGTCGCGCCGCGAGATGTCGCAATGCGACGAACGCTCACTCCCATACGGAATAGGCGAACAGTTTGCTAATCTAGACGAGCGTGTAGAATGATTTTTTTCTGTATGTCCCTATGAAATGAAATCGACCTTCATGGTCAATCGTATGTAATGGTTTTTGTTCGGTTCTTTATCGGTCCTGTTTCAGTTCTGCACTGGTACTTTTCCAGTTCATTTCGAGTTATACTGTGGTTGTTTTTCGGTTATTTTGATCAAACTACCTTTTACGAACGATCATTTGGTTACTGGAATGGTTTTTTTGTTCCTTTTAGGACGTGTTTATGTAAAGAGGCTCTTATTGTGTTCGTTTTTCTTCCAAACGGACCGATCCTTTTGAGTTTACTTATGGTTGCATCGATCCGCTAGAGCCTATAAACACTTCTTGATGCACGGTATAGCGGCACGTGCCGCCGTGCCGTCACAGATGCAGACATTGATTTCCGTTTCTGACTGGTTTCTACCGGTGCGATGTGCAACTTACTATATCAACAGTCAAACTGCACAGAAACTGTACGGTGTGTGTTGCTAATGCTCAGGAATAATTGCACGATGTTGGAGTACAGGAGGCGAGTCATGTATAAAGACGTTTACGTGCTGATGCAAACTGCAACGGCAAAATGTCTCTACTAGTCCAGGAACCGTGTATGAAAAAGGGCCCTTTTGATGACATCGCGTCAGAACGATTGTAACCGGCGGATTCGTGTAGGGCTGATGTCCCTGATAAAGGCCTAATACTTTGAAACCACAAATTTTGGGAGGCTTTTTTTTGCCACGCGGTCAAAGTTGGCAAAACCATGTTTTTGAGAAATAACGTTGAAACTATTGATCCAAGAAAAAAAAAGTTGAGTAACTATTTGTAGATATTAGAAAAACGAACAATTTGGCGCGTGGCAAATTAAAATCGGTTAATTAGTTCGCCCGCTAAAAATTAAAAACCAGCTAAATTGGCTATTTTTATAATACCCGATTTATAATTGCAAAATGCGTGTACAGCCTCTAAAATCTTAGAATATATGCCCCTCGGCACACTAAACAAGTGTGCAAAATCGGAGCTCGATCGGATGAATAGTTTTTGAGAAAAGCCATTTGTTATTAAAAAACCGACTTTTTTCGCCAGGAATTTCCAAGCTGGGAACTTGCCGCAGCGCAATGAAACTAGAACGAAATTAATCCCAAAGAGTCGTACTATCACGTATACTTCGGGGCAAATCGATTTTTTATAATTAAGGGGGGAAAAACAAATAAAAAACAAGCAAATAAAAAATAATAATGCAGGAAGAGGTTAAAATGTTGGTATATTTTTTACCATGTCACGAAGCTTACAAACATTTCATATTTTCATATTAAATATACAATATTCACATTTATTCGACGCTTTCGAGCCTGCTTCTCTTCGCCGAGACATTATCTTCTTCGCCTTCGCCTTCATCGTTTTCTCTGAGCTCAGACTCTACTTCCGTATCCGTTACATAATTATCCTCGCCATAATCGAATTCGTCAATATTTTCGTCATTTTCAAGTATTATCGAGTCTACATTTGTACATCGCATCTCACCCTGGCAGTTCACACACAAATTTGAACAGCGCAAACCATGTTTCCTACATCCGCAAGCAGCTTTACAGCCAGTTGTACATTTACAAGTGATCATTTTTATCAATTCCTCTGGAATTAACGGTTCACTGCTTACAACTGGCATTAAGCCGCTTGCGGATGGTTGCCAGCCCCACTTCGTTGCATCTATTACATTTCCAAGCCATTCCTGAAGCTGATGGTAAACTCTAAATGAATGTTGTTTACCAGCAGCTTCTGTTGGCGGTAAAGTTTCGAGTTTCGACGTTCTTTTTAAGGTCGATTTTTGGAAATGTAAAAAACGCAACTCTTCGAGACTGGCACTTTCCCCTTTCGCGGCATACATTGCGGCAATTATTTCATTACCACTTCGTGCTAATTTTTCAGGGTGTGCATGGGTCTTATAAAATTGCGATGCCAATTCCTGTAAACGGCTGCTTGCACGCATACATTTTAGCAACTTTTGTTTACCCTGCTTGAAAAAGCACGAAGTGGTATCACAGCCAGTAAAAGCATGAAGAAAGCCTACTAAGTGCTTAACTTCTCCGTACTTAAAACTGTTTGCATCATACAGTTCATTACCAATGCCGCCGGAGTTAACTTTTTGAAATAAGATGTTATTCTTGTTACGCGCCAATTGGGTTAGCAACACTAACAAGTCAACATCTTGCCCTACAACTGTCACGGTCACGTCTTCCTTGGCTAGTTCGATAGCGGTTGTAACAATTAGAAAATCGGCATCCTCCGTTGCGCATTTGGTACGATAGCCATTCTTTTCGAGCTCTTGGCTTAATAGAGTAATCAATCGTTTCTTATTTTTGTCGTTGGATAAAAACTTTTCTTTGGCAGAGGTAATAAGTGTGCTCGTGTCGAAAATAATTTCACTGCCAATGTTAGCCATTTTGCGTCGTGATCGCCCACAAAATTTCGTTCCCGACGAACTTGACTCAGGGTACCCATCGAAAATGATAAAACTGTTCGCGGCAAAATTGTGTATAATATACGATACGTATTGCCTTAAGATCTCCTGAACGCTTTCATTTTGATGCCAATTAACCCTATGAATTAGAAATCCGCCATCGACGACATGTACAGTCTTTTGAGTTTCGGGAATTTCCTCGAGATGCTGGAAATTTATATAAAATGCGGACTTCTGAGTTTTACGCATCCCTCCTTCGTCGAAAAGTGAGAGTGGAAAAGGTGCGAGCTCGTACTTCAAATAATTTCGCATTTCCCCTCTTTCTTTTACATTCAACGTAATTCTCTGAAAAATTAACAGCGGATCAATTACAACTGTATCGCCCGCAATTTTAACTCTGGAATTGACTGCTCTAAGCGACAAGACTTTGTTTTTCCTCTGAAATTTAACGGATCCAAATTTTTCCCCGATATTTTTTTTTTGTAAACTAACACCGATTTCAAACGCTTTATAGCAATTAATATTTTCCTCTCCAACAACACCTGAATGGATCGACATAATACGTTCGGTTTCGGGGAAGGGGTCGTGCGTTTCAAAGTAGCTGAGTATTTTTTTCAGATCGGTAGCATCTCTGGAGATTCGCGAAACTCTCGTATCAACATGCTGTTCGGAGGTAGCATAGGAGACGTTGCAAAAATTTTCCATTTCATTACACACTTCGGTCATGACAACGGCTGATTTTATCCATGTAGCTATAACACTTTCTGACATTCCGCGACCGTGAGTCAAGCCGCCACTTGTTTTCATTGACTTCATTAACACCTGCTCAATTGTCATATCAGTCCAAACTCCCGCCCAAAATTTATTAGTGCGCCGGATCGTAAAAAATCCGCAGTTGCAGAATTTATCGTACTCGAAACAATCCATTTGAGATTTTAGTTTGAGCATATCTTGCAAGTAAAGCTGACTCGACTTTGCATACAAATGATGGCTGCTCGAATAAAAATATGGGATCATTGATTGCATAGACTGCATATGCAGGTCCCAATTTCCCGAGCGTTCGGCAGCAACGAATTTTTTGGCGATCAGAACCATTTGAAAATATTGGAGCCACAGTTGAGCTGTTGGACCGTTATTTTTCAAATTCTCCAAACGAGCTACGAATTTATTCGCAATGGGAGTACATACGTCATCGTGTTTTAATTGATCAAAATTTTCCTCAGCGACTTTCATCACAATATTATCCAACAGCTCAACTTCGGTTTCATCGAAAGTTAAAGATGATATTACACGGTCTGCTAGAGCTAATTGAACTAAATAATGTCCTCGGATCGCTCTCGAATAAGCATGCCCCAGTAGAGCTTTTTCAGCCGACGCTTCGGCATAAATGATAGAAAAAACCTCCTTTAAGCCACTGTTTTCCATGATAAAGCCGATTGATCCGAGAAATGACATTAACGTGTGAAACCCGCCAAGACGAACGATAACAGAGCTTACATTGTGCGGATCATTGTTTGGGTCGATCGAAGCTACAATTTCCCGAGCCTTAAAATACAAGGGTTGATCGAATGTCACAAAGCAATGTTTTTGATCAAGTGCTTTACATTTATTCGCCGCTTCGATAAGAGATGTTAAAATCGTATCGAAACTGCTAGGTGGATTATTGATAAATGGCAGAGGTATAATTTTCGAAGTATAAAAATCTTCCGATTTGTAATCCCATAAACCCACTCCAGCCGGCAACATCCTGCGGCTTAATGAGTTTGCCATAAAAACATAAGAAATCTGATGGGGCAATTAAAAAGTCGTTAGAAATGGGATTCCCAGCGGACAAATCTTCTATAACGATGTCATTCAACCCTAATGAGGTTCCTTTTTCAAAATGTTTCAATGGAATGAACCCAAATGGCCCATTTACATTTGATGATGGTAGCGTGCTGACTTTTTTGATAGTTTGCTTCGATTGTACGGCCGAGGCTGGAGTTATGCACATAATACCGCCCATAGCGTGAAAGGTATTTTGCCCATCTAGCGTATTCGTGTTGTGATCAGCGTTATCGAAGACAAATTGTATAAACGTGTCACCTTGTAAACTGTAATGATCCGGATCGCTTGCAATTGACGCCTCAAAATGGTTCGTTTCTTTATATGTTGCACACAGGCCTAATGATGCTAGTGAGTCTATGAGAAACCTTGAAGCGTGTTTCCTATGCATCATGGATGAAAGACCTAACATCAGTGGCGATATAAAGGTCCGCGGTCTTACTGACGAAATCAATATATGGCCGAAAGTAGCGATTCTATTAGACCACTTCTTCATTTGCTGTTCTTTTTCCATGTTTCTTTTATGCGATTTTATCAAAACGTCTAGGAACAGTTGTAAAGTCGATGGAATATCCGACAAATAATCATCGACGCAACTATTTGGCGCCTTATAATTATTTGTGTCATAATAACGAGCTCGAATATCCTGACGAATGATATTAGCAGCCATGCTCACAATCCTTCTACGCTCCTCTTCTTCGTCCTTGGCTCGTTTCGTATACCAAGCTTCGTCAAGCCATTTATTTTTCGCGTCACGGTAACATATCAATGCGTCATTTTTTATAGAATAAATTACGATATCATCCTCGAAATGGTCTTGTAATTGTTTTTTGAGTCTATCAATTCGTGGTAGTTCGCCAGTAAAATGTGAAAGGATTTCTTTCAGAGAAAATTGACAATCTTCTTCGTTATCGAGTATATAATTAACGACATGCTGTAATGCGGCACTCATCGTTTCGCCGAGTGGATGTCTTTCACCGGAATCAAGGCGATAATTGAAGAACTGCTTGTAACAACGTAAATGATACCGAGCTTCTTTTCCGCGTAAATCATCAACTGCCGATAATCGACCATATAATTCGCAATTGAAATCATTTTTGGGTCGGTTTTTCAATGCCTCTAATATTGTCTCGGCGATATCCAACCGCTCGACCATAATAACACGATTATCAGCCTTCTGACGATATGCAGTATTTCCGCAGAGAAAACAGTTCGTTAAAAAGTCGAAATTTTGTCCACTTTTACTTAGCCGCCTTGCCTTTTAAGTTGATGCCGCGGATGCTGCCTTTGCCGCTTCAATGCTCCTTTTCCTTACGTACATAATGTGGCAACTCTTGTGAATGTTGAGGGATTCACATTGTTGGAGTTGCAGATGTTTCTTATCCTTTCGCTGGAGACTAGCCTCGATAAGACTTTGTATAGCCCGTTGTTTAACGGTGGCAGTATTTTCAGGTAACAATAATTCGTTGCAAAGGATGCAGATATCGCCCTCCTTATCCGCTGCCATACTCGACAAGGGTGAATCTTTAAAAAATACATGATAAACAATCATTAGTCAAATTACTAATTGCATATTAAAAAAACCGAAAAGTGGTGATAACAGTTGTACGAAAAATTATTACGGCTCACAGGCCCGCCAATGCCTGAGGCATTTTTAAATTATTTTCGATAGATAAATTTTCAAATACTCGTTACTATATTTCACTGTAAAATAGCGGTGGAAAAAACACGAGGAATTCTCCGTCAATTCCGCCACTTTTTTTTCGACCCTATCAGATCTGTCCCATAACTTGTCCGTACTTCGTGATACAATAAAAATATGAAAAAAATCGGCAATATTTGGCATGCCATAAACAACAATTATTATTAATAATATTGCCCAAAAGTTATTAATAAATTGATTAAATAAATAATTATTTAACAATTCAAAATAGTCCACGAGTTCTTTTTTTTTTTTAAACAAATCGAATGCGTTTATTTTTCTGAACACTTCAAATTTTTTCAGAATTTTCTCTCTATTTTGAAATATGAAAAAAAAAAAAAATACGAACCAATAACTGCCAATTTTGGATATGTTTTTATACACAGGTTTAACGTCAGCTTTGGAAATTTTCAAAGACCCTAGGCTGAAATGTACTTAGATACAGCAATTGAAAAAATTCAAAACGGGAATTTGAAAATAGAGAGAAAATTCCGAAAGAATTTATAAGCATTCAGAAAAATTCACGCATTCGATTAAAAAAAAAAAGAGAACTCATGGGCTAATTGTTAAATAATTATTTTAGTAAACAATTTATTAATAGCTTCTGGCAATATTTTTTTTGTTTGTATTATTTATTTAACGTCGCATCAACGACTGAGGTTATTAGCGACGGTAGGGCAATATTGTTACGGATAATTGTTGCTTATGGCATGCCAAATATTGCTCAATTTTTTCAGCCATATTTGGCACCTTAAATTTTGTTGTCAATTTTATACAATAGTATTAGCGAAACGTACAGAAAAATCCACAATATGGCAATTGATTATGTTCGGGGTTAAAAATATTGTATCCACAACAAATGGCATAGGTTTGTGCAATTTTTTGTGAACAACATTTTTTTAACCCCGAAAACAATCAGTCGAGAAAAATCAATAAAGAAAAAATGCATAAAGCTATGCAAATTTCGCAGGGACTACTTTCAAATAGTATTAAACTCTGACAAGTTATGGGACAGATCTGAGAGAGTCGAAAAAAAAATGGCGGAATTGACGGAGAATCCCTCATACACATAATTCTCACAATTTTATAATATTCTCAGGTATACATTTCAGAGTAGAAAAAGAAATGTTCAATTCTTATACATTGTCAGATTGAAATAATTTTTTTGACTCGATTGATTATTATTATTATAAATATGAAAAGTATATAATTACTTACCACAATTTTTGTGATCACGATGGACATGGATTGTCAAAACTTTGGACACAATATAACTTTGAATATTTCACTGTTGACTATGATGTGAGCAGAGTCGCTTCCCAAGTGAAACTGAAAGAAAACAACTTTCAGGCCCTAACGGACCTAACGGTCGGCACTTCCTCAAACCCCTCACTGTACCCCTGACCCGACCCTTCCCTTGGACTGATTACAAAAGAATCTATTTATAGTTCTTGCTGGGGAGCCTCCTCGATTCTTCTCGTGAAATTCCTCGGCCAAATTCATACTCATTTCATCGAAAAGATCGAGGAGAATATTTAGATCCAAAAAGGGAAACATTTTATAATGAATACAAAATTATTGAATGTTTGTAAGCTTTGTGGCATGTTTAAAAATATTCTTAAAATTTAAGAACATTCGGTGTCGTTCGTAATCATAATGGCCTTAATTTGTTAATTTTTCCTGAAAACGGAATGACAAGTGCTTCAATAACAAAACATTTGTCATTGGATTTTTTTTTCCTCCGTACAGTAGTTGGAGAACATCACAACGATGATATTTAAATCCGGGTTCACTCAAAAGTTTTGTAAAAAATAGTGTAGAAAAAATTAATAAAAAATAATCAATAAATTTGGAGGTGAATTTTCAATTTTTCGAAATTCTCAATAACAAAATCATGATCAGCGGAAAAAGTTAGCCAAGTTTAAAAAAAAAACAACTCGATAAGTTAATTTGTTTCATAGATATTCCATGTTCGTGGAATTTGAACGCGCGGATTCACCTTTCGCGCGGGCGCGCGCGAGCTGGAGAAGGCTATCCCCACTCTGCCGCCAAACGCCGCGTCACATTTGGCCTCTCAATTAACCGCTCAAATAAACAATAAATCTATATGGGATTGTTCCACCGATTTTTCGCCAGTTAGCATAAGCCTTACTCTGTACGCTGTCCAATTTTTAGCTCTCTATGTTAAAAAGAGCCGCTGCAATAATTAAAAAAAAAAAAATTTCTTTATCTCCCCCTAATTAACTTTTTGAATTTTTTTTTTTCTAAATTCGTAGAAAAATAACCGCTTTCAAATGATGCCAGTCCTGACTCTGTCACTTGAAAATTCGCGATGGAATTCCATTTGTTAATGAGTAAAAAACGTACCCTCTTTTTGGAGCCGTTTTTCCCCCCTTCAATTATAAAAAATCGATTTGCCCCAAAGTATACGTGATAGTACGACTCTTTGGGATTAATTTCGTTCTAGTTTCATTGCGCTGCGACAAGTTCCCAGCTTGGAAATTCCTGGCGAAAAAAGTCGGTTTTTTAATAACAAATGGCTTTTCTCAAAAACTATTCATCCGATCGAGCTCCGATTTTGCACACTTGTTTAGTGTGCCGAGGGGCATATATTCTAAGATTTTAGAGGCTGTACACGCATTTTTCAATTATAAATCGGGTATTATAAAAATGGCCAATTTAGCTGGTTTTTAATTTTTAGCGGGCGAACTAATTAACCGATTTTAATTTGCCACGCGCCAAATTGTTCGTTTTTCTAATATCTACAAATAGTTACTTAACTTTTTTTTTCTTGGATCAATAGTTTCAACGTTATTTCTCAAAAACATGGTTTTGCCAACTTTGACCGCGTGGCAAAAAAAAGCCTCCCAAAATTTGTGGTTTCAAAGTATTAGGCCTTTATCAGGGACATCAGCCCTACACGAATCCGCCGGTTACAATCGTTCTGACGCGATGTCACGTCAAAACTACCCGGTTCCTGGACTATACCCTATCTCCAACATCACGTGTTGATATGGTGGCAGCGTGATAGTGACACTACTGTCATTATAAATTAAAAAGAATGTTCTGTCGGTTGTCTTTACCGTTAGACGTCTTGAAGGGATTATATCTACTTACGCTCGCGAAGAGATTAAGAGGATGTCCAATGTACATCCTCTTAATGCGGATAAGTGACATGTACAATTTGTTCATGTCACTTATCCGCGTTAATTCAGCATACACACTTCCTAGTGTGGATAGTGTGTCTTCTCTGTGCCGGCAGTGTGAGTCGCTGCAACTTGCTCATCCATGCTCTGCCCTACCCAACCAAGCGACCGCTCGGTTGCGGTCGCTTTCTGGTCAAATTCTCAATTTCAGCGGGGATATGCGACCTTAGAGTCAGCGTATAGTCGGTGCATAGTCGCCGCATAGTCACCGCATGGTCGCTCTCGATGGTGGCACAATCTAGAAAAGCGACTGTGGTGCGACCACGAAGCGACCGTGGTGCGCCCACGAAGCGACCGTGGTGCGACCACAAAGTGACCGGTCAAATTCTCAATTTTAGCGGGGTAAAGCGACCGCAGAGAGACCCGTTTTTTCATGGTCTCTTTTAAGTGGCTTGGTTTGTTAGGGTATCCCCAGAATTCAGTCACCTGCGAAAATATGTCTTTGTCTGTGAAGGCACGGCGCGGCGTGCTGTATGACGCTGCCACTATGCATTTACTGTGTGGTTACTCTTTACATTTTCTTCGCGATTATCTTTCTGGATACGCGAGACAGCAGGTCTTTCGATTGGCGTTTGAGCAAATGGGCATGATTGCCGATATTGTTCGTCATTTGCGAACAAACGATGATAATCCGAAATTAAAGGAAAATTGCGCTCTGGCGATATTCAAATGCGCTCCGAACAAATTAACCCGAGACATGGTACGCGAAGCTGGTGGATTAGATCCCTTGTGCAAGCTTGTTCAGCAGCAGCAGAGCGCGTATGTTGCTGACCGAAACAATAAGCGGCTTCTCGCAGCTGTAACCGGTGCGATCTGGAAGTGCGCTATGAGCCCAGAAAACGTGGCACGATTCAATCGATACGAACTCGTTGCCTCTCTCGTGCCCTTGCTGGAAGAGAATGAGGACGAGGAAGTGCTGACCAATGTCGTCGGTTCACTTGCCGAGTGCTGCAAGGATCCGACAAACTGCGATGTATTGCGAAAGAACGAGGCTCTTCCCAAGCTGGTACAAATATGCATATTATTTTAATAATTGCCTGGCGTGTACACATTGACGTAGAGTGCGTAACTAACGGATCATTCTACTCTGTGATGTAGAAAAAATCAAAATTTTAATTGCATTTTTCGAAAGTATAGATCTTTGTGAACACCCTGTAAAATTTCCACAGACAAACCCGAAAAAGTTTGGATTTTATAGATATTTTTATTGGGAGCGGCCTTTGCCCGGTTCACTGGTTTATTGTTGAAGTTTTTGCTGGAAAAAAATTGCTAAAAAATAAAACGTAAAATTTTTATAATCAAACTATTAACCTACGCATTTTTATCGCTTTTTTAAAACTTCAATTATATAAATGTCCATTGCTTATAGTGTGGTATAGTTGCATTATATTGCTAGTAGTTGTAGTAGTAGTAGTAGTAGTAGTAGTAGTAGTAGTAGTAGTAGTAGTAGTACTAGTAGTAGTAGGAGTTTTTTTTTTTTTTTTTATTATCAGAGGTTCAAAAATCTTCGAAAAGACACCAGCGAAAAGTTGTTGTGTTGCTGGTAGTGTCAGATTTCTACTGACTAAAAACATTCCTCTGTCTCCCCTCAGGCTAGTGAGGGTGGTTGGCCCGGAAACCGCTTTCGCTTTACTTCAGTACCAACCCCTGCCGCGCGTCTAGGTGCCCACGCCGTTTAGCTGCTGTTCGAGCCTTTTGACCTTCAGCACATCCTCCGCGAACTTCATCACGGCCTCCCACTTTGGCTTGGAGCCGACCATGTGGGAAACCAGGTTCTCCGGTTGTAATGTACCCTCGACAGCTTCCATCACAGCTCTTCGTTCTTCCACCCATCTGCTGCAATAGAAAAAAGTGTGCTCGGCGTCATCACGCTCGCCCGGACAGTAGGTGCACAGCGGGCTATCGGCGAGGCCCATTCGATGCAGGTAAGCATTGAAGCCGCCGTGGCCCGTGAGGAGCTGCGTTAGATAGTAGTTCGTATCTACATGCTCGCAGTTGACCCAGGTGTTTATGATGGGAATGAGCTTGGCCGTCCACCTTCCGGTGTCGCTGCTCTGCCACCTGCGCTCCCATTCCTCAAGGGTTTTCGCCCGTTCCAGTTCTTTGGCGCCGTTGGCTAGAGGGCCTGCCGCCCGTTGCTGGTAGAGATTCTTCCGCTCCATTGCCAGGAGGTCGATGGGGGGAGCCTTGGCGATAACCAATATCGCCGATTCCGAGACCGTGCGATATGCACAGGCGACTCGGAGGGCAGCGCGTCTTTGTGCTGCGGCTAGTTTGCGTCATTGGCTTTTGCGCGCAAGTGCGTCCGCCCATATTTCTGCACCGTATAGCATGATCGATGTCACTGTGCCCATGAGTAGCCTCCGCTTCGCGTAGCGAGGGCCGACGGTGTTCCTCATGATCCGCGAGAGCTTGGCAGCGGCGCCGTTGGCTTTTTCGGCTGTTCGTTGGATATGGTCTACGAAGGTTAGCTTCTCGTCGAGCTGGAGTCCGAGATACCGGACCGAACTCTTGGCCTCGACGAGAGCTTCGCCGATGCTTATCGCGAAAGGCTTCCTGAACCAACGCTGCTTCGTAAGGACTACCATCTCCGTCTTGCTTGCAGCCAACTTGAGTCCATGGCCGCCCAGCCAGGCGCCTATACGTCTGACCAGGTGGCCAATTTTCCGCCGCGCATCCTCGGTGCTGTCCGCGATCACTATCCCGGCGATGTCGTCCGCGTATCCGACCAGGTATGTATCCCGCATGAAGTTGGTGGCTAAGAGGTCATCGTAGCGTATGTTCCAAAACTCAGGGCCCAGGACTGCACCCTGTGGAACGCCAGCGGTGACCTCTTTCGTTCGGGAACCCTCCGTCGTAATGTACTCAAGTAGGCGATCTCGGAAGTAATCGTCAACGATTTCAGTGATGTATTGGTCAGCGCCGAAGTCCGTCTTTAGCGCGTCCAAGATGTCCTCCCAGCCCACGGAGTTAAACGCGTTCTGCACGTCGAAGGTGAGCAGAATGCACGCCTTTCGGGTTTGCTGTGCACCAGACCAGGCCCTCTTAACGATGGTGATGGCCTGATCGATCGCGGTGATCGTCGATCTCTTTTTGCGAAAGCCGTGCTGGTTGTCCGACAGGCCACCGGCCCTGTCTACTGCCTCGGCTACGCGCCCCTTGATAAGTTTTTCCAGTAGCTTGCTTGCGACGTCCAGCAGGCATAGCGGCCTGTACGAGGAAGACGTCACTGGTGGGCCCTTCCCTTTGTCTAGAAGAACCAGTCGTTGACGCTTCCATCGGCGGCCGAAGGTGCCTGTGACGAGGCAGGCGTTGAACATGTTAAGGAGCACTTCGGGGTACTCCTTAGCTACGGTTTTGATGGCTTTGACAGGGATGCCGTCCGGGCCGGGGGCTTTGCCTGGCTTCAGGGACTTGGCAGCGTTCTGAAGTTCTGTAGTCGTGAAGGGCGGCCCGCACTCTGTCGTCGGGCGTCCTCTAGGCGCTCTCCGCGGGTGCTGAGGGAAGAGATCATTGATGACCCTTTCTATGGTCGCTGGCTCCATGGGGGGCATGGGGCTCTGTTTGCCCAGGCCCTTGACCGCGATCTGGTAGGCCTTGCCCCAGAGGTCCTCGTCCAGCTCGGCACAGAGGTTGATCCAGCACTGTCTCTTGCTCTTCTTGATAGCCTGTTTGAGGGCTTTCTTGGCCCTATCGAGATCGCCGAAAAGTGGATCCGGTTGACCAGTCTGTCGCCTGCGGTTAGCCCTAACAGCCATTGTCCATTGTCTTTTCCACGAGGGCCTCCGCACCTTGTCTCGTGTCAGCTGGCTCGTTTGCGTACTGCTGAGTCCGGTTTTTCAGGTAGTTAATAAGTTTTGCCTCATTCAGCTTCCTGTCATTCCAACGACGTCGCTCACCCTCCTGCCGCGTGCTGTTGATTGGCGCGCCGTTAATCGAGAACTGGATGTATTGGTGATCACTGGAGTTGTAATCCTCCAGGACCCTCCAATCTTGTACCGCCGCAGCGGTATTCGGTGAGGCGAAAGTGACGTCGAGAATCGACTCCCGACAGCCCGGCCTCCTAAAGGTCGAGACGCTGCCCTCGTTGAGCGTGATCAGGTCGAGCCGCGCTACCATGTCTGCGAGCTCATTCCCTCTGGTGTCACTTCGGTCCATACCCCACTCTGATGACTTGGCATTAAAGTCGCCTGCCACGATGACTTCGCCGGTGCCGTGTCGGATGGTGTCCTCGAGGTCCGCGAGCTGGAGTCTAAAATCCGAGATGCCTCTGTTTGGAGAGAGGTAGCAGCTTATCAGGGTAAAGTCCCGGAACCTCGCCCAGACAAAACCATCGCTGCTTCCACTGTCCAGAGGGAGCAAGGCTGGGTTGGCTGCCCAAATCGCGGCCGTGCCTGACGTGTCGGAGAGCCAGGATGCTTTCGACACGTTCGTGTGCTGCTCCGATATTATGCATACATCTATTGAGTTTTCAGGGATGAATTGGTGCAGTAGCGCCTGCGCTGTCCATCCCCTCCCCAAGTTGCATTGTAGGCTGTTCGTCATCGCTGACCGGCTGGTGCTCCTTTCAGCGCTTTCCGGTACATTGTACAACGACCTGCTCCGGGTGCGTGGTCGATGTCAAGCCCTTGGTCCACGGCTGCCATGCAAAGTACGCCGCGCGGTGCTCAGCTGCATGCCACTGCCTTGTGGTCATCTTCGCCGCACTTATAGCAGAGCCTGCTACGATCGGGGCCGGTACATCTGTTGGAAAGGTGTCCATATCCGAGGCATTTGTAACACCTCTGGATGGTCGCATGCCGCCTGGTTCGGCAGATAACCCACCCGATCTTTATGCGGCCGCACGCGAGTATTTTCTGGGCACTTTTCGCGTCGAGTTCGATAAAGGCCGTGCGCTGCCCTCGGTAAACGTTCTTCGAGAGCCCGATCCTTTTGATGTCAGCCGCGTCGCCAAGGTCGCGCTGCAGGGCGTCTAGAATGTCCGCCTCCTCCGTGGAGGAGTCAATGTCTCGGATCTCCACTGTGTGAGTCGGGGAGAGGCTCTTGACCGTGCCACACTCTCCAACCGCTACCTTTATCGCGTCGGCGAACGACGCGCAGTTCTCCGATTTTCGGTCCATCTCCAGCAGGATGTCGCCTTCCCTGGTTTCACGGATGGAACGGATAGTCGCCTGGTGCTGCTCCGGGTACACCTTTGCCTTAATGTCCCTGAGTAGGCCCGCGTAGGATTTTCCTTGCGCGGGCCTTATCAGAACGGCATTAGCGCGGGTGCCCGGAGAGGCTGCCTTCTTCCGCTTTGTTTTCCGGTGGGCAGGGGTTGGCGCTTGCGGAGCTGATGGCCTCGGCGCTGGTGGTTGCACGCCTGTGCCCTCAGCAGGCGATCCGATGCGCTTTTTCTTCTTCCTGTTGACAAGGGTAAAGCCTCTCTCTTTGCCTCGGTCACAGGGAGGCGCGCCTTCCTCCGGACCGAGAGGTGGACTGGCAGCTGGGCGTTTGTTCTTCGGCGTGCATGGTGTCACGGCTCGCCGTGACGCCTCAGCCTCTCTGGCCTCAGCGAAAGTGAGCTTCCGTTGCTCGTCCTTCCAGGATTTGCGGTGGGTGAAGGCCTCTGCAATCAGAGCGAGGGCTTCTTTCACGTTGTTGGTAACTTCTGTGGGGACAGTCCGCTTTGCTCTTATTAGCCTGGTGGTTTCCATCAGAAGATCCTGGAGCTCACCAAGCTTGGCGTCTTCGAGACCGATGGCCTTGTCGTGAGATATCGCGAGTTGACCCGGGGGCTTCCCAAAGAACACTCGCGCATCGGTTGGTAACCCACTAGCGGCGCTAGAGGTAGGAACAGGCGACACGCTGGCCGGTGATGGCCGCACTGCGCCGTGCATCTCCATTGGTCCCACATCTTCTTGTTTTTTGTTTTTTTCGTGTTTTTCTTTTTCTTTTTCTTTTTGTTTTTCGTTTGTTCGTTTGTTATTGTTTGCTGCATTCATCTTATTCCCACGAGTAGCCTAGGAAAATTGGCGTCAGCCCCAGCAGAGCCTGGATGCTGGGGTAAGGCCACTAAATACCGCCGGGGTTGGACCAGGTGCCCCGGGGGAACCGTTCAAGACACCTCTTCCCAGGTGCCATGCAGCCCTCGGCACGGTTTCACACACCTTGGCTTGGGTTTGTGTTTGGTCCGCGGGGACTATTTTATTTCATCCCTGCCCTCCGTCCATAGATGAGCGACGAGCGTTCCCCTATCCGCCACCTGGGGACGCGCCATATGGCAGTGTCACCTCTGCTCAGTGGAGTAGTAGTAGTAGTAGTAGTAGTAGTTTTTTTTTTTTTTTTTATTATCAGAGGTTCAAAAATCTTCAAAAAGACACCAGCGAAAAGTTGTTGTGTTGCTGGTAGTGTCAGATTTCCATTGACTAAAAACATTCCTCTGTCTCCCCTCAGGCTAGTGAGGGTGGTTGGCCCGGAAACCGCTTTCGCTTTACTTCAGTACCAACCCCTGCCGCGCGTCTAGGCGCCCACGCCGTTTAGCTGCTGTTCGAGCCTTTTGACCTTCAGCACATCCTCCGCGAACTTCATCACGGCCTCCCACTTTGGCTTGGAGCCGACCATGTGGGAAACCAGGTTCTCCGGTTGTAATGTACCCTCGACAGCTTCCATCACAGCTCTTCGTTCTTCCACCCATCTGCTGCAATAGAAAAAAGTGTGCTCGGCGTCATCACGCTCGCCCGGACAGTAGGTGCACAGCGGGCTATCGGCGAGGCCCATTCGATGCAGGTAAGCATTGAAGCCGCCGTGGCCCGTGAGGAGCTGCGTTAGATAGTAGTTCGTATCTACATGCTCGCAGTTGACCCAGGTGTTTATGATGGGAATGAGCTTGGCCGTCCACCTTCCGGTGTCGCTGCTCTGCCACCTGCGCTCCCATTCCTCAAGGGTTTTCGCCCGTTCCAGTTCTTTGGCGCCGTTGGCTAGAGGGCCTGCCGCCCGTTGCTGGTGGAGATTCTTCCGCTCCATTGCCAGGAGGTCGATGGGGGGAGCCTTGGCGATAACCAATATCGCCGATTCCGAGACCGTGCGATATGCACAGGCGACTCGGAGGGCAGCGCGTCTTTGTGCTGCGGCTAGTTTGCGTCGTTGGCTTTTGCGCGCAAGTGCGTCCGCCCATATTTCTGCACCGTATAGCATGATCGATGTCACTGTGCCCATGAGTAGCCTCCGCTTCGCGTAGCGAGGGCCGACGGTGTTCCTCATGATCCGCGAGAGCTTGGCAGCGGCGCCGTTGGCTTTTTCGGCTGTTCGTTGGATATGGTCTACGAAGGTTAGCTTCTCGTCGAGCTGGAGTCCGAGATACCGGACCGAACTCTTGGCCTCGACGAGAGCTTCGCCGATGCTTATCGCGAAAGGCTTCCTGAACCAACGCTGCTTCGTAAGGACTACCATCTCCGTCTTGCTTGCAGCCAACTTGAGTCCATGGCCGCCCAGCCAGGCGCCTATACGTCTGACCAGGTGGCCAATTTTCCGCCGCGCATCCTCGGTGCTGTCCGCGATCACTATCCCGGCGATGTCGTCCGCGTATCCGACCAGGTATGTATCCCGCATGAAGTTGGTGGCTAAGAGGTCATCGTAGCGTATGTTCCAAAACTCAGGGCCCAGGACTGCACCCTGTGGAACGCCAGCGGTGACCTCTTTCGTTCGGGAACCCTCTGTCATAATGTACTCAAGTAGGCGATCTCGGAAGTAATCGTCAACGATTTCAGTGATGTATTGGTCAGCGCCGAAGTCCGTCTTTAGCGCGTCCAAGATGTCCTCCCAGCCCACGGAGTTAAACGCGTTCTGCACGTCGAAGGTGAGCAGAATGCACGCCTTTCGGGTTTGTTGTGCACCAGATCAGGCCCTCTTAACGATGGTGATGGCCTGATCGATCACGGTGATCGTCGATCTCTTTTTGCGAAAGCCGTGCTGGTTGTCCGACAGGCCACCGGCCCTGTTTACTGCCTCGGCTACGCGCCCCTTGATAAGTTTTTCCAGTAGCTTGCCTGCGACGTCCAGCAGGCATAGCGGCCCGTACGAGGAAGACGTCACTGGTGGGCCCTTCCCTTTGTCTAGAAGAACCAGTCGTTGACGCTTCCATCGGCGGCCGAAAGTGCCTGTGACGAGGCAGGCGTTGAACATGTTAAGGAGCACTTCGGGGTACTCCTTAGCTACGGTTTTGATGGCTTTGACAGGGATGCCGTCCGGGTCGGGGGCTTTGCCCGGCTTCAGGGACTTGGCAGCGTTCTGAAGTTCTGTAGTCGTGAAGGGCGGCCCGCACTCTGTCGTCGGGCGTCCTCTAGGCGCTCTCCGCGGGTGCTGAGGGAAGAGATCATTGATGACCCTTTAGTAGTTTTTTTTTTTTTTTTTTTTTTGAGGAGGTGTTAAAAATGCATTTAGGCACACCAACCGAGTTGTTTTGGTTGGTAGTGTGGGACTCTTCCATGCTGCGGTGTTACGCATGGCTATACCCACTAAAAACCACCTCCTCACTTCTCCCCTCACGATGGCGAGGGTGGTTGCACCGGAAACTGCTTTCGCATTACTTCAGTGCAACCCCTGATACGCCTTTAGGCGTCTGCTCCGTGTTGTTGCTGTTCGTGCCTCTTGACCCTCAGCACTTTCTCCGCAAACTTCATGACCTCCTCCCACATTGGCTTTGAGCTCGGTATGAGGGGTATCAAGTTACCAGGATGGATGTCTTCTCCAGCGGAATCCGCTACCGTGCTGCGTTCCTCCGCCCACCTGCTGCAGTGGAAGAAAGTGTGTTCCGCGTCATCGACTTTGTCCGGGCAGTAACTACACGTTGGGCTGGACAGTAGGCCCATTCGGTGCAGGTAAGCGTTGAAGGCGCCATGTCCGGTAAGCAGCTGCGTCATGTAGAAGTTCGTCTCGACATGATCGCAGCTAACCCATGTTTTTATCACCGGGATGAGTAGTAGTAGTAGTAGTAGTAGTAGTAGTAGTAGTAGTAGTAGTAGAAGTAGTTGTCATAGTGGACCTACCTTGCCCTAATCGGCTTGAACTACTTTCCCTCATGCACTGGCCTCATAGTTTTTCTGTTCGTTACAGAACTCTTAGTTTATGTTCTTTTTACAACTTCTTCAACACCGACCAAAATACACCGGGTATTTTGGGTGAGCATTCAATTTTAAACTGGATACCAGACCACCAAGCATGCAGAAAAAGCATTTGGAAAAATCCATTGACGCCGGCTGCAGGATTAAAACTTGGATGACTGGGTGGCAGAGCCTAATCAACTGGACCAATATATAAATAAATTTCTAAAAATCAACTTATTTTCTGGTTGGCAAAGTAGAATGATCCTTTGAACGTTGACGTCATGCCGACTCAAACATGGTTTACTATTGGTTGTTGCCTATAGGTTCTTTCATTATGAAGGGTACATCCGACTCCATCGGAAATATGCCTAATGCGTTATTTCATTCAACCCTTGAGTATATGGTTACATCTTCAATATATTCACGATGTATTTACTCAAAAGATATTTTTGGAGTAAATATATAAAAATCGAACTTCTTCCATGCTGGTCCGTAATGCGATCTGTTGCACGTTATAATATGAAATACTTCTCATTAAATATTGGTAACATTTTATTAACCCGTGCCTCGTATGTGCCACGTACCTGCCACGGCTTGCGACCGGCACCTTCTCATGTGAATCATCCCTAACTATGGTTCTTGACGATTTATAGCCCTTTAGAGCTGGTTCCACAAATATCGTTCAAGAGTTTAAACTGTGGTTACCCCATAACAAAACTATGTAAAAAAAATTTAACGATGTTTGTGGAACCAGCCCTTAAAGCAACAATTGCAAGATTTGCTAAGACGTGGATAGTTGATTTCAAGAATGCACTAATAGGCATAAAATTTCATATTAAACCCGCAGATTAGATTGTTAAGCGCCACTCACGAGCCACTGCTCGAGAACTTGCCGCTTGTGCTGAAAGAGTGCGCGGAGAATGAAGGTTGCATGAATGTGATAAACGACCTCAGCCACTCGTTGGACGGTGTCAGACTCGTCTGGTCACTTCTTAAACATCCGAGCAACGTCGTCAAGAGAAACGCCTGCTGGGCCCTTGTACCCTGTATCAAGTATGCTAAAGATTCGGCCGAAATGGTTCGAGCATTCGTCGGTGGTCTCGAGCTCACGGTAACTCTTCTGGAGAGCGACGACACCGAGGTACTGGCTGCGGTGTGTGCGACCATCGCTCAAATTGCCACCGATCCTGAAAATCTTGGTATTCTCACGGATCACGGTGTCGTCAGGATGCTCGCCGATCTCGTTCATACGGTACGCGCACGTTTTAATTTACTGCTTTATCTATCCACTTGGGCCAGAGAAAATACAGTATCTCCTCGATATCGGAGCGCCTCCCCTCCCTCCTCTCCACCAAGATATATTACCATGTATAGTATTTATTTTTCCTCGGTGTGGACCATATATGCCCATGTATGATCATGTATGTTCAAAAGTTGGTACTCTGAACTCGTATATGAATATATGGTGGCATATATTCATATACTTATATATAGAGAGAAATTTCGTTCATGATCATTCATGACAAGATCATACCAATATATCCAATATATAGGTATATACCTCGTCAGCAAACATATATTAGATGGAAGCACCAGGCCCGTGTTAGGATTTGGCACAGAAAATGTAGTTCCTATTTCTGCCGGTACACTGAGTGGCTATATATCGGTTGCCACACACATAAACAGAGTCGTAAGCCACGCCTTTGCAGCTACCTCATTTGCTCTTGGGCTAAAGGGGTATCATGCTCTCTCATTTGCACTAGTGAGTAAACCGATACTCGGCTGCCCTGGAGGGAGAGAGCATATTTCTCTCTCGCACACAGCGATCTAACAACACGTCATTTTCGTACCCATGGGGGCCACGGTTCGATCCTACTTGAATCATTTTTTTAAAAATTGTATTTGTGAATTGTTTCATTAATTTGAATTATATTACGAGCATCGTTCTCGAGATTACATAGTAGTACCGTCTACTTCCACACGTTAGAACCACGAATTCAGAGCTTATAAACAAACGGAGCCGAAGTAGCCTGGCGCTCCGTTCACATTCTATCAACGTTATAAAAGTTTTTCGTGCGTGGTGGCCAGGCACGTTCGGACCAAAAGTTTAATTTTCTTTAATTTTCATTACTTCAATTATGAGAAAATCAAAATCAAGTAAAAGGATAAAGGACGAAGGAAGATGAAAAGTTATTCGAAAAATTTAAGAAGTTTATGGAACGAGTTTCGTCGGTATCATCGGATTCCGAGAGCTCGAAAAACGAAAGTTCTCGTGACAACGTGAATTCTCGTGATGAAAAAATTTCACAAACAATTCACAGGACACGCCAAAAATTGATGAAGGTAATTTTTCAGGTTAAATAACCCGCAGACTCGGCGGCCTAGCCGTACGAAGACTCGCTCTCAGAGCGTTGTCTTGAGTCGAACGCATATTTTTCAAGCGGGAGGAAGCTCATGTGAATGTGCCTCAGCGGGTTTACCCGTACGTTGGTAGTTCTTAAGGCACTACCTTGAGTCAAAGAACGTAAACTTTCGGCTTGGTAGCTCTGGCTGTACGAAGATAGGGCTAATGTTACTATCTTGAGTCTAGTACCCTTTTTTTCAATGGTAACTTTAAGGGTGGTCGCAATTTAGAGTTTTTTTTGGCACGATCTGGTTACAGATTCATCTCAGGTGGATAAGGAGAATAATACTCCAGCTACATCGTCCACTGAGAATGCTGAGAGACTAGCGGACATTCCTTTGCAGTGGCCATTAACGCAAGCGACGAGCGCAGCATCAGATTTGCCTTTGCAAGCGTTTGATGACGAAACGTTGTGCATTTTGGGTGTTGATAATATTGCAGAAGCATCAGAACTGCATTTATACCCCAGTCTTGTGGTTAATTAGGAAAAATGGATCGCAGAGGGCCTGGAAAAAGGCGAGCAGGTGGAGATCCTTGCAAAATATTCTGGTGTTGGCAATTGTCACCTCGCAGCCCCGAAATTGAACCCCAAGATTGCAGCGTCTTTATACGAGACCACTTTAAAGCGAGATAAATATCTCGCAAATGCGCAGAACATTCGTGGTTCAGCCATGGCAGCTCTGGGCATTGCAATTACGGTTAAGCTATTTAGCCGATGCTGGTAGGCTTTTGGCAAGTGCGCGCCACCCTGACATCATTTCCAGGAAAGCGTACATCGTTCCTTCTCGAGATAAAAAGGTGAAAGGGATCCTGGAAGGAATAAAAACAGATTCATATCTGTTTGCCGAAAATTTAGCCGAGAAAATTAAATCAGCAAAATCAATCGAGAAAGTGGGGTCGGCATTCAAACCACAGCAGGTAGCCAAGAAGCAACAATTTCGTGCTACAAATACGGGAAACTGGAAACGCTCTCCTGTACAATCCAACCGAGGAGGATTTCAGGGGAGCAACACTTCGAGAAACACTCGGAATTTCGTGAAATTTCAACCCAAGCAGATGCCGCCACGACAGCGGGGGATCGTCGTCAATATCAAAATCACCCGTCTGATCAGAACAACGAGCCGAGACGCTAGAGGTAATGAGCTCAGCAGGTCGTCTCGCTAATTTCCTCAAAGAATGGAAAAATATAACGAATTACCGTTTCATTTCGAACTGCGTCGAAGAGTACAAAATTGAATTCGATAGCTCACCGTTTCAGAATTTTGTCCCGTCAGCATTGCCAATCAAATCCGGAGAAGATCAACAGACAATGACTGTAGCGATTGATAAGCTGCTAACGTTAGGAGCTGTAAAAAGATTCACTTATTCTGCAGGACAGTTTATTTCATCATATTTTTTGGTACCCAAGTCAGACGGGTCGATGAGATTTGTGCTTAATTTCAAGAATCTTAATAGATTTATAACGACGAGGCATTTTAAGATGGAGGATCTTAGAACTGCAACAAAATTGATTTCTCGAGACGATTATCTGTGTAATCTGGATTTAAAAGATGCATACTTTCTTGTTAGAATCCATAGTGAAAGCCGAAAATTTTTTAGGTTCATTTGTAACGATGATCAGCTGTATAAGTTCGTCTGCCTCCTATTTGAGTTATTTAGACGACGTTTTGTGTATAGGTTCAGATGCTGATGCGTGCGCAAGAAAGGCTGAGATGACCCTAAGAACGTTTACTTCGCTTGGGTTTTTGATAAATTTTAAAAAGAGTAACTTCGTTCCGAGCAAAATCTGCAAATTTTTAGGGTTCACAATTAATTCAAATTCGATGACATTAGAACTACCTCAAAAAAAGAGAGATAAGATGATAAGCTTAATTCAACATTTTAAAGAAACAAAATCGTGCTCAATACGAGAATTTGCACATTTAATAGGGAAGTTGGTTGATTGCTGCCGCGTTATGGAGTACGGCTGGGTTTATACACAAAAATTTGAAAGAGAAAAGTTTTCGGCATTGATTATTAGGGGTAATAATTATGACGCGACAGTTTATTTAACCAAAAATCTGCAGGAAGATTTCGAGTGATGGTTCACGAACATTCCAGCATCGGTGAATCCTATAAGGAAATACAGTTTTGTCAGAGAAATTTACTCTAATGCTTCAAAAACCGGGTGGGGTGCTTTTTGTAATAATGAAGGCACGCACGGATTTTGGTCTGAATGCAAAAGAGTTCTACACACAAATCAGCTTGAGCTTATCGCTGTATTCATGGCATTAAAATTTTTCGTAAGGGATTTAAGAAATTGCGAAATCTTGTTGCGGGTCGACAATACAACGGCCATTGCATACGTAAATAGCATGGGCGGTACACAATACCCCAGATTGAATAAAATAGCTCGAGACATTTGGCAGTGGTGCGAGAGGAAAAGGATTTGGTTATTCGCTTCATATATAGCGTCTAAAGATAATATCGAAGCCGATAAGGGATCCCGGATTCAAAATATTGACACCGAATGGGAGTTGTCCGGGTCAGCATATATGTCTATAGTGGCCGCTTTCGGACAGCTAAACGTAGATTTGTTTGCTAGTAGAATAAACGCAAAATGCAAGAAGTATTGCTCTTGGCATAAAGACTCTGAAGCAATCGTAATTGACGCATTTACGTTAAATTGGGGGCATAATTATTATTTTTATGCGTTTCCCCCATTTGCGTTAATACTAAGAACTCTCCGTAAAATTATTTCGGATCGGGCTCATGGCATTATCGTCGTGTCGAACTGGCCGTCACAGCCCTGGTTTCCTATTTTTATGGATTTACTTGCTGATGAACCGATTGTGTTTGATCCAGCTAAACACGTTTTAATATCTCCATGTAGGACCATGCGCCATCCGTTGGAGAAGTCCATGGGTCTGGTTGCCGGGAGATTTTCGAGAGGCTTACAGGAGAAAGAAATTGCCTGCCCCCGTAATAGAAGTTTGCCTAGCATCATTATCAGAAAACACGTGGAAGCAATACAGCGCTCCAATGAAATCTTGGCCGCAATTTAGTCACGCAAAAAGTCTTGACCCCTACTGCGCCGATATTAGTTTTATCCTCCAATTCCTACAAGAACAGTTTAGCACGGGAGCATCATACGCTACGCTCAACTCGACACGTGCAGCGATTTCGTTAATCTCCGTTCAGGATGTATCGAATAGTGCAAGCATCAGCCGATTTTTCAGAGGGATTTTCCGGCTTCGACCGATTAAACTAAAGTACGATCGGACTTGGGACGTGCGGCCAGTCCTAGATTTTATATCAAGATCGTACCCGTTGGATACATTGAATTTCCAGGAACTGACAAAACGTTTGGTGACTCTTCTAGCACTAGGAACAGCATACAGGGTTCAGACTTTTTCCACCATAAAGCTCGAAAATATCTTTCGGTCATTGAGGAGTTATGAGATACAGATCCCCGATCTCATCAAGACTTCCCGGCCAGGAGCGTGTCAGCCTTTGCTTCTGCTTCCGTATTTCCCGGACAAGCCGACACTTTGCATAGCAAGTAATCTTGATAAATATATTGACGTCAAGAAACCTTTAAGAGGCGAGTGTAAAAAAATTGTTAATAACGTCGAGAAGGCCGTACAAGGCGGCGGTACCTCAAACCATTAGTCGATGGATTCGATCAGTTCTGACAAAAAGCGGTATTAGCCCTAATTTCACGGCGCACAGCACGAGACACGCGTCCACATCGGCAGCGCTTGCAAAGGGCATCGACATTTCGGTGATTAAAAATACGGCCGGTTGGTCTAAAGATTCTCAAGTTTTTGCTAGGTTCTATAATAGACCGATTGTGACTTGCAGGAATTGCACTGTTGATGATTACACCCCACCCTTAATGGATGTACCCACCCATGTTTTTATGGTTATATGAAACAAGACCTTGTTTTGTTTATTGTCATTCATATCCTGTTATGCGATACTTTAAGCAATATGACGTTAGATAGAATGTGAACGGAGCGCCAGGCTACTTGGGCTTCGTTTGTTTATAAGCTCTGAATTCGTGGTTCTATCGTGTGGAAGTAGACGGCACTACTATGTAATCATCTCGAACGAGGCTCTACATATAATTACGATCGAACTTCACTTAGGTAAGTTCCTTTGATCGATTAAATAATTCATAGAAAGTCTCTTCTAGTAATCCTGCAATCTGATCCAGTTTCAAAAATTTCTAAAAAGGTTGAAAAAAATGGTTGAATTACTAAAATTATCCATTAATATAAAATTGAACGAGGAGTAATTGTGATAAATAACATACACATGTTCATTTTTGTTTTACGTTGTGAACGAAGATCTAGACCCTTGCTTACGTCCGTCTATATACATATATAGTGACCGAGGGGCGTCTAAATGCTACGCCGCTGTCGATCAAAAAACGTAAACGATATATGAGTGTATATATGTGAGTGTAATTACATGAGTATTTATCGTGACAGAAAAACACCCCAGTAAAAACTATCTTTGAGCGACGAGTTTCATGAACTCGACTTTAAACCTGCTGGAATAAATTTCTACTATGATTTTCGATGCTTTTTTGGCATAACACCCCCCCCCCCCCATCGCATCCTCGTCGTCGGTGTGGGCTGGCCCCTTAATATTTATCATTCGTCAATAAATTATCAACTTCAAATCTCCTATAAAGAATTTGTTCAATATGTGAAAATGAACTTTAATGACCCATGTACCCCAAATGTAATATAAATATCACGGACTGTTCGGAAAAATGCCTGAATTGACCTGGTTGGGAAATTGGGCGAGAAAGGCGGAAGAGTGAAGGGATCGAAGTGGCCGGAAGTTCGTTGCGGGCGATGAAAAAACTCACTCGCGTGCACACAATATTTCGGTTTTATTAACAAGGTTCAAAGTTCAAAATTCGATTCAAAAAGGGGTATAATCAATGTTTCAAATAAATCGCTCGTTCCGCCGTGGCGATGATCAAGCGAAATCGAAGCGGTGCCGGAAAATGGCGGTCGGATCGTTCGACGCCACGTGTTGCGGGGAAAGTTTTCCTCGCGAATTTTCGAAGTTGCGTACGAAACCAGCCGTGAAAGAAGTAATGCAGCGGTGAGCTCAAGCCGCGGAATTGTCAGTCGCTTGAGAGGTGCAACCTTCGTCTTCGAAGCGACAAGCGTGATGGTTGAAGAGCCATCATCTGAAGTTGAACGAAGGTAAACCACGGCTGACATGGCCAATTGCGAGGCGTCCGAAAAACCGTGAAGCTGAACCATTGCCGAGGGTTTTAGTTGAAGCCACCGAGGGAGAGAAATGAGCGAGAGATCCGCCAAGTTCTCTCGGAAGTGAAGCCACCGTTGTTGAAGCGAAACCGGAAGAGGGTCGTCCCAGTGAAGTTTTGCCAACCAGAGCTCTTGAAGAAACATCTTTGCCGTGATGATGATTGGCGAAATGAAGCCCAACGGATCAAATAGTTGCGCCGTTTCCGAGAGGATTGTCCGTTTTGTCACAGATTGACTGAAGTTCGGCTGAAGCGTGAACTTGAAGTGGTCGGTTTGGGGGTTCTAAACGAGCCCAAGAAGTTTGACGCTGGAGTCCTCTGGTTGAATCACGACTGCGTGTGATTCTGAAGTGGGATGGCTCACCCTTTGAAGAAGTTCCGTGGAGTTTGACGACCATTTTTGAAGTGGAAAGCACCCTCGGTTGCAGATCTCCTGAAGTTGACGTGAGGATGCTTGAAGTTCCGCCGTTGAATCGGCACCTCCGAAGATATCATCGACGTACCTGCCCTTCATCAACGGAAGTACCGCCAATGGAAAGTTGTGCCCTTCGTCCTCGACAAGTTGCAGCATGACTCGAATTGCCAAGAACGGGGCGCAACTGAGGCCGTACTTGACGGTGGTGAGGCAGAAGGGGAAGATGTGCTCCTGCTCATCAACCCACAGGATCCTTTGGAGGTTCCAATCATCCGAATGAAGGTTGATTTGACGGTACATCTTTGTGATGTCCGTCGCGAAGATGAAGCGATGCCGTCGGATCCAAAGAAGTACGTCAGAAGTGTCCTGTTGAAGTTTGGCGCCCGTGTAGAGGAGGTCGTTAAGCGAGACACCACTGCTCGTCTTGCACGACCCGTTGAAGACCACTCGAAGCTTGGTGGTGGTGCCGTGAGCCCGAACAACACCGTGATGGGGCAAATAATGCACGGGAGTTGAAGCTGGCCCAGTAGAAGCTCGCACCATGTGAGACAACGTCTCGTACTCCTGAAGAAAACCGTGATACAACTCTCGATACGTTGAATTAAGCGAGAGCCGCTTTTGAAGTTGAAGAAGGGAGCGCCACGCTGCCGTGAAGGAATCCCCGAGAGACGATGGCGAAGTGTTGAAGGGAAGGCGAACTGTAGATCGCCCATCTTCGTCTCGCGAATGCGTGTCCTTGAAGTGTTGTTCACAGGAGGAATCCTCGGGCTCAGATGTAGAGGCTGAGACCGACGGAATTGTCTCCTGTTCCCAGAAATTTCTAAAGCAAGGAAGCGAACTCATTATGAATTGAAGTGTACCGGATACGAACCGAGCTTGAAGTAGAATCGGAGATTGAAGAGCGGGTGACGGTGGTAGCTCCCCGCGTGCGGCCAGCTGACTGACTCCCACTTCCAAGACATTAATCGAAGCGGCCATTATTTCCAATCGAAGAAGTTGAATCGTACGTTCCGAAATGAACGCAAGTTCAGCACTGGGATCGATTAAAAGCCGAACTCGATGCGAACTGCCAAAAGAAGTGATCAGAATTGCCTGGCTCGTTGCCAGCAAAACTAAAGGCCAAATATCCAGATTGGTAGAAGCACCCTTTGAAGTTGCAGTAGAATCGAAAAAATTGGAATTGGCCGAAGTCAGAAGTTGAAGCGGTGTATCCAGCGAGCCAGACGAAGCGTCGCATTGACGGTTGCTGAATGGTATCGAAGAATTTCACTGAAGCTAATCCCAAGGATAACCACGAGATCGAATATTGACCGGTCGTAAATCGTTCAACATCTTTCTCAAGAAAGAAGACCGTGAATGAACGATAAGTTTCCGTTCATTCGGAGTGAATCGTAGGACTCGAGAAACTGAAGTGACTAAAGTCATCAAAGAAAATCGCACTGAATTTAATCTTTAATATCTCAGATGAAGTGAAGCACGAGGAGACAGCGAGATTGAAGAATAACCGGGCGTAAATCGGTTACCTTTTTTCTCGTTGAAGAAGGGCCGCTTGCGAAGCAACGAAAAATGTCGATGCGTAGCACAAAAACGAAAAACCACGAACGCGCAACGCGGCGAAGATTTCGAAGCGAAAGCACTTGAAGAGTCCCGAAAAGCACGAGAGCGCGACGCTATGAAGAATGTTGATGCGCCAAACGTGAGCGGAAATCACTCGAGCGCGCCAGGCGTTGACAATGTCGAAGCCACGAACCAGAACGAAAACTCAAGAACGCGCAAGGCGTTGAAGATGATAAACCGACGCAAAGGCCCGATAGAGCGCGCATGCGCACCGCACTGACCGAATTCGCGAAGCACCCGTTGAACCACCGAGAATACATGCCAGCTGCACACACACGACATTGCGAAAATGTTCGTGTGACACGAACTCGAAAAAAGCCAGAAAAACCATGAAGTACGCGCACACACTCGGCAACGAGAATGTTCGTGTAACGCGCACTTGAAGCGAAGAAAATCCAAACCCGTGAAGAATTCACGAGCGCGCGAAGTCACCGTCTTTCTCCTGCTAACGCGTGTCAGAGAGCGCGAGGATGGCGACGAAGCACAAGCGCGCGAAGGAAATCACAACCACGCGAAGAGTCACGTGACACCTATACACGCTCGAAAACCGAGAATGTCTGTGATGCGCGCACACTCGAAGGGTCCGGAAAGTTCACTAAAGAGTTTGAATTGCGCGTAAATCGATGTGACGAAGAGACCCAATGCGCGGAGAAACACGTGGTATATGTCACGAAAAAGAAAAATCCAAAGCGCAGAGAAACCGAGAAGCGCGCGAAAGGAATCGGGTGATACGCGCACACAGCGAAGAGCCCGAGAATGCCCGTTTAGCGCGCACTCACGACGAAGAATGTCCAGCGAGGAACGAAGATTCGCACAAAGCGGACGAAGCGACAGTTTTCTTGGCGCGCGCGAGAGCACGATGATATTCCTGCGCGCTCAACGAAGAAATTTCTCGAAGCGTCCGGGCTCTCCTCTCGCGCGAAAGTGAGAGAGAGAGACTTATGGCGCACTGAACGTGAGCGAGAGAGACCGAGATAACGAAGCGTGGCGAGCACGTTGTCGAACAACGGAACGCCCGTTCTCTCGCGCACTTTTCTCTTACGCAAACCGAAGCACTTCCGCAATTTTCACAAATTTCCCTATCCGGCTCGAAGGACCATGTTCGGAAAAATGCCTGAATTGACCTGGTTGGGAAATTGGGCGAGAAAGGAGGAAGAGTGAAGGGATCGAAGTGGCCGGAAGTTCGTTGCGGGCGATGAAAAAACTCACTCGCGTGCACACAATATTTCGGTTTTATTAACAAATGTCCAAAGTTCCAAAAAATACTATAATTAAAGTTCCAAAATGTTCAATAGTCTCGCCTTGGCGATGAAGACGCACAATCGAAGTGATGCCGGAAAATGGCGGTCGTTTCGTCCGACGCCACGTGTCGCGCGAATAACTTTTCTCGCAAATTCTCGAAGTAAATCGCACCGAATCGAAGTGAATACTTTTCCGTGAAGTTATCGAAGGAAGCCGAACCGTTAGCGCTCTTGGCCGGTCGTAAATCGTCCAAGAGCTCGTGAAAAGAAAGAATGAAAACCGCGGAGTGAAAAATGGCCGATAATCGATGCGAATCGAGGTGCTTGCCAAAACGAAGTGACGAGGCGATGATCGATCGCCGCGAGAGAGCCGCCGTTTGGAGGGGATAGAGTCGCGAGAGCCACGGGTAATGCAGAGTCCAGCGAGAGCTTGACCGTTCACTGAGGGTCTCTCGCGGGAGCTCTGGCAACTACACGCTTTTCTGAACACGGGCTCTTAAGAAGATGATAGCGTAGTAGGTAGCGTGTCAGCGTTAGATCGTTAGAAAGGTTCAGTATTCAGGCAGGTCTCAATCCCCCACAATCAGCAAATAAACGTTCTTGGATCCATATAGGAACATATGTCAGAAAAAATATATAGCTAGTAAGTTAAATTTGAAAAAATATAATTTATTAAAAGTTTTTTTCCTTCTATTTTTGGATATAACCATGAAACTCGGGAGTCGGGAGTTCAAAGCCCTGTGGCGACGTCTTATTTTTTTTTTCAATTCCCTTATATTATATAATGTTTAAAAATATTAAGAGATTAATAAAAAAACCTTATCTTTGTCGGAATTATAAAGAAATATATATTGCAAATAAAATTTAAATTGAATGTTTCGTTACGTAACAGTTACATCAATGAGCTTTCCCCCGCGCCTTTCCGCTCTCGTGAAATGGAGAGAGATAGAGCTAAAACTTTTAACACTTATTTCTCGAAAACAACTAAATGGAATGAAAAAAGAATAGTGAGGCTACCTGTACAAATTAATTACGCAGGTCGTTCCACTCTTCTGTTCTTATTCTATCAAGCTATCTTCGAGAAAAATGTGTTTAAAAAAATTTGAGGTTATTTTGAACTTCATGGCTATGAGATGAGTTTGTTACGTCAATGTGCTGAGTGTGTTACATCTATATGAGCTGAGTGTGATACATCTTTGTGCTGAGTTTGTTACATAACAGTTACATCTATGTGTTGAGTATTTTCCATAAATATTACTTGTAAATTTTCCGTAACGATACCGTTCCAATGGGACGACAAATTTCTGAACAAGCACTGCTTCGTTTACGGTGCTTTTGACATAAATGTTACATCCAATATAACGTCCGTTACAGAACATTTTCGTAACTATTCTGAAACTGTTTGCTGGGCTTAAGCCCGTAAGAAAGAGCGAGAACGCTCATCACCCCAAGCGCCTATTCGCCGCATGACGTAGAACGGGGCGGAGCTAAGTATTCGTACTATGTATTTGTGTACACCGATGCAGGCAGCGCTTGGGGTGATGAACTAAAATCACCCCAGAGAAACCGTGCTAAATGCTCCCATAAGCGTGGCGCTTCCATCTAATATATGTTCGCTGGGGGTCGATTCTGTAATACGAACAATGAGCGACTCTCTTGATTCTGTAATTTTCACCATGGTGAAAGTACAAGCCATCTCACGGCAGTTTGTTTGACAAAAAACTTCTTGTCGAATGGTGAGATTAAAGAGAGGAAGACTGAGATCGAGCGGCTGAGCGAGAGAGAAACCATCATCGACGCAGCTCGGCGTCTAATACAGCCGTGACGTGTTCCGTAACTTTATAATTTAGAGGTTAAGGAGGTTCATCTGGTACACGATTTACAATACAGATGTTGATTAAAGTATCAGAATATAGTTATTAATATGTAAAGTCATCTGTTAAAATTTCAAGACCTGAGGGTAAGTTGTTCGTGACAAATAAATAAAAATGTAAATCCTAAATAACATGGGCTCTTATGGGATACCGTCTATAAATATTAAATGCACAATCATTACAATACAGATTTTGACGAAAATTTAAGAATTAATGAAAAAGTATCTAAGGAACATTTTTAGAGCTTCATAAAATCGATTAGGTACTTGTGAGATTCATAATAAATTAATTAGTCTCGAAAATGCTGATTATTTTGAGGTTAAGCATTGACATTTTTCTTTTGACTCACTCGGTACCAGATGGACCTCCTTAAGTGCGATTCATCAACATTACCGTTAATATATTATTAATGATTAATCTTGAAAACATATGACTAAAAAAAATATTCGTGACTATGATGTTCTTTTTATCTGTGGTTTAGCGATAGTTTATTTAAATCACAATCCTTCACTGGCCACATAACTCCATATAAAAGGGTACTTTTTATGGCTATTTTCGAAGGGTTTTTTTACTCTACGATTAACAATCAATATTTTCGTATTAAAAAATTTTTTTAGAATGACAATATGTCATAACCCTACCAGGACGAACGACAGTAAACGACAGTCGTTCGTCTTGTGAAACGACGGTAACGACGGTTTCCTACGCTCCGGACCGTCGAGAACCGTCGTTTCACAAGACAAACGACGTTCGTACTGTCGTTCGGGTCGGTAGGGAAAACACTCATGAAGATAGTATAATGAATGCCAACATTATGATTATTTTAGGTACAGTTGCTGACAAAATGTTCTTCCCTATAATGATATATCTAGTGATTCCATATTTTCACTCCGACGTTACAGAATCGAGTGAATAAATTCGCATGACATGAAAGTTCGAGATGTGAGAGGACTCTCACTCGAGTTACAGAATCGATCCCTTGGTAATATACATTGAGGTGAGACAGAGATTGAAAATCTATAGCGCTGTCTCTATCTCACTTGCCCTACCCATCGTCATCGCGTCAGAGTTTAGATCGCAGCGATCACAGTGACAAATATATGAACTACTGTATTTTCGCTGTCCGCTGAGTTGCTTGCATTGAAACAACGCGTTGCAAATCCCGCTAGAGTAACTTCAACGGTCTGAGGTTGATGTTCTTGCATAAAATACGCAAAAAACGGTAGCTGAGTCTCGTTTTAGCGAGTCAAAATCGAAGTTTTGTACCGACAAGAGAAAAAACAGACGTATATTGCAAAAGAGGTAAAATGTTCAGGTTGCAGTGTTAAATGTGGTATAAAACATATTGAAAAAACTGGCAATCATCTGAATCACAGAAAAAAAATATCACCTCGGGAAGATCAGATATTGATACGGTATTCTGTAATAAATAGACCAAACACGTCGTTCGATTTAATAAACGAGTTTGCGAAGCATACAGGCAGTGTTATTACTTCCCGGGCGATGAGAAAAATGCTTATGCGAAGGTGGCCTCAAGGATGTATTGCCCATGCAGTTCCAGCCAAAAATTGTATTTGCATCCGTACTTCCTGATACAATCTAAATGTGAAAAAATTGAGCAACATTTGACTTGCCTTAAACAACAATTATCAATAATAATATTGCCCAATAGTTATTAATAAATTGTTTAAACAAATAATTATTCAACAATTTTTAGGTAAGTTTTTTTTCTTTAACAAATCGAATGCGTCAAGTTTTCTGAACGCATATGAATTTTTTCAGAATTTTCTCTTTATTTTGAAATTCCCGTTTTGAAGTTTTTAGAATGGCTGTATTCATGTATTTTTTGGCCTAGTGTCTGAAACTTTTCAAAGCTGATGATAGACCTGTATGTTTTTTATAATATTTCAAAATAGAAAGAAAATTTTGAAAAAAATATGGTTCTGAAAAATTAACTGTGGCATTAATTGTTGCATAATTATTTGTTTAAACAATTTATCAATAACTCTTAGACAATATTATTATTGACAATTGTTGTTTATGGCATGTCAAATGTCGCTGATTTTTTTTTTAGATTTTTCTGGCTCACGAAGTATGGAAATTTCAACCAGATTCAATTTTTGGCTGGGACTGTACAGGCAATACATCCATAAAGGATGCGACGCCTGAAAAATGTCCTGACTGGCCGACGAAAACAAGATTAATAAGCCGAAAAACATCGACATCTGTTTACATTATATAAACATGGATTTAAACACAAAAACAGATTGTAGTAAAACATTTTGGTCTTCATAAATACAGAATAACAATAGGCGATAATTAAAAACTTGAAAGTTCGATTCGTCGGACCATAATATTATTTTAGACCAATTTTCTTCGGACAGATGTTAATGTTTTTTGGCCAATACTAATAAACGATTGATCTTTGCCTGCCAGAGCTTCTTGTGGCCTTGCAATATCCTTCATGTTCCGTTTCCGTAAGCTTTCCGTGCTGCTTTGCAACGCAGCAGTCAGGTATGTTATGTAAAAATAACTTCAAAACGTTGAAGTTAATGAGCAAAAATATTCCATCACGCTTGTATGTCGTTCCACTATCCCTAGAGCACATAACATTGCTGCAATGTTCCAGCAATGTTGTCATAGTGCACATGCAATGATATATTGCAGATATGTTGTGGCAACATTGCTACGCAACAATACACTAAAACTTCTCAGCAATGTTTCGGGAATGTTCCTAAGCAACGTTCCTGCAATATTTTGTTGAAACGTTGCGAGTATAAGTTGCAGCAATATTGGTGAGATGGAACTTCAAATTTTACAACTACACAAGCGTTATAAATATGAAAAAGATCTATTCATTTATTCCTTATAAAATATCAATAACAATTAATTTTACGTCATTTACTTTTTCTTTTTTCATATTTCTTTTCAAAATTTTGTTGTGCTTTTGACATTATAATAAGACATGTGGTACTAATATATGTAATTAAGATATTGTGATATTCGTATTGAAAAAATGTTCAATATCAAACAAGCTAACCAACATGTATTTTGTTTCTGAATATACTTATTCGTAAAATATCACTATATACTGTAATGGGACAGGGGGTCAATTCTGTAAGCTTAGCGACGTGGAAATACGAAAAATGAGCGACCCTTTTGATTCTGTAATTTTCACCATGGTGAAAGTACGAGCCATCTCACGGGAGTTTGTTCGACAAGAAACTTCTTGTCGAATGGTGAGATTGAAGAGAGAAAGACTAAGATGGAGCGGCTCAGCGAGAGAAAAACCATCATCCACGCAGCTCGGCGTCCAATCATATATGTAATACTCCATAATACTCCTATATTGCTATATTGCTCCTATGCTTCCCTATAAGTGATGAGTGGAAAGAGAGAGACAGAGGACTTACACGGGGTCATACTGCACACGCGCGACCCATTACGTAGGCGTAATATATAGATGTTATTGGCTGGCGCACTCCCGCTTTCATTCGTGCTTACGCATTGCAAGAGCTAGAGAGAGAGAGAACGATATTTTCTGCACCGTAATTTTCGACTGGGGTTTCGGCCAGCGCTAGCAATATAGGAGTATTACATATATGGGTCCAATACGACCGTGACGTGTTCCGTAACTGTTTTATAATTTAGAGGTTAGGTGCAATTCATCGACATTAGCGTTAATGTATTATTAATTATTAATCTTGAAAACATATGACTAGCAAAAATATTCGTGACTGTGATATTCTTTTTATCTGTGGTTTAGCGATAGTTTATTTAAATCACAATCCTTCAGTGGCAACATAACTCCTTATAAAAGAGTACTTATTATGGATAATTTTCAAAGGGTTTTTTTCACTCTACGATTACACCGGCACACAAAATAAAAAAAGTGGTCTGTACTTTTGACCAGACCCACCTATCTCTATGTATTTTGATGCGCTGAATCTGAATCCAAAGTCCGTTTGGCTCTTATACCCTCAAAATTTTGAGTAAATTGCGAAAAACTGCTAAAAATGACTAAAAATTGCGAAAAATCGCAGTTATGAGTATGAAATTTTTCTTATTCAACTAGATCAAGTATGTTTCTTAAGTATTTTGATGTGCTGAACCCGAATCCAAAGTCAGTTTTGCTCGAACACTCCCAAAAATTTGATTAAATTGCGAAAAACCGCTAAAAATGCCTAAAAATTGCCGAAAATCGCAGCTATGAGTAGGCATTTTTTTTATTGAACTGGATCAAGTATGTTTCTTATGTACTTTGATGCGCTGAATCCGATTGCCGAGTCTGTTAATCTTGATCACCCATACAGTGCCGTCCAAAAGTTTGGAAACACTTGGCCCGATTCCGCGCCGTACAAAAAGTTTCACTGCTCTTTTAAAAATAAAAATATTTCAATTCAACATGCGGCGTTTCCAAGAGGATATATTCAGCTCCATTTTGCTTTAGCCAAAATTTTTTTTTTATTTTTTTAAAATTCGGTACGTCCTTTGAACCATGGTCGTTTTTTTGTTCTTTTTTGGCGTTCAAAATTTGACGTACGACTCATGGAATTTTTTTCAAACTGTTTTTCGCATGAAAAACTTGTGGAGGGGAGTATAAGCTAAAATTTTGTTTTTTTAGAAGTTTCGTACGATTTGTTTTTTGCAAAAATATTCAAATTTTTGTAAAAAAACGATCATATTTATAAAATGAAGCGTAACTCTAAAACTACTGGGTTTTCGTGAAATCACTAAGAGGGTAAAAAGTTGCATACAATTATTCTGGATTCAATGAAATTATTTCAGAATTTTTTTCCAACTTTTTTTTCAAATTTTTTTTATCTGAAACAATCGGGTCTCTTACCTCATCTACACGAGTTTTCTAATAAAAAAGTCATGTAAATGATTTTTTTCGAAGAAAAAGCCGTGTAGATGAGGTAAGAAAGTCCATGTTGAAGATTTAAAAAAATCTCGTTGACAGGGAAAAATCCCAAAAAAAAAATGTTGAGAAAAATTCTGAACAAATTTTATTAAATCCAAAACAATTGTATGCAACTTTCTACCTTCTTAATGATTTCGCAAAAACTCAGTAGTTTTGCAGTTACGCTTCATTTTCTAAATATGGTTGTTTTTTGCGAAAAAAAATTGTACGAAACTTTTTAACAAACGAAATTGAAACTTATACTCCCCTCCACAAGTTTTTCATGTGAAAAACAGTTCAAAAAAAATTTGCATGGGTCGTACGCCAAAAAAAACGACCATACGCTTCGAAGGACGTACCGAATTTTAAAAAAATCGAAAAATATTTTTGGATAAAGCAAAATGAAGCTGAATATATCCTCTTTGAAACGCCGCTTGTAAAATTGAAATATCTTTATTTTTAAAAGAGCAGTGCAACTTTTTTGTGCGGCTCGGAATTGGGGCGAGTGTGTTCAAATTCTTGGACGGCAGTGAATGCATGGTCGAGATTAACAGACTCGGCAATCGGATTCAGCGCATCAAAATACATAATAAACATACTTGATCTAGTTCAATAAAATTTGTTTCATGTTCATTTCTGCGATTTTTCGCAAATTTTAGCCGTTTTTAGCGGTTTTTCGCAATTTACTCTAACTTTTGATAGTGTACGACCCAAATTGACTTCGAATTCGGTTTCAGCGCATCAAAATACATGAAAAAAATACTTGATCTAGTTTAATAAAAAAAATGTCATACTCATAACTGCGATTTTTTGCTATTTTTAGCAGATTCTCGCAATTTACTCGAAATTTTGAGGGTGTATGAGCCAAACAGACTTCGGATTCGGATTCAGCGCATCAAAATACATATAGATAGGTGGGTTTGGTCAAAAGTACAGACCACTTTTTTGATTTTGTGTGCCGGTGTTATCAATCAATATTTTTGTATTAAAATTTTTTTTTCGAATGACAAAATATGTAATACAACACTCATCAAGATCATATAATAATAGAGCTCTTTATTAATTCTGACCCCACATGCTGGCTCCGAATTCAATGAACCAACAACGTTTTGAATGATAAACAGACTTGTTTAACTATGTCAGATAAATAAATACAGCTGCCATTCATTAATTCTTTCAAACTTTCCTAAAATTAACTTCTTATTAATCACAGAAATTGAACAGATGATGGACGAGTGACAGCCCATTACCATTTAAAGGTGCCGAAAAACCCGCTACCATTTAAGGGTTAATATTTAACATACACATCTTGTACGTTCCTGAAAGAGGAACATGTCGATCAATAGAGAGAATAATTGTTAAAAAAGGGTAAAAAACACCGTTAAGACTTGTTAATTCGAGGGTCATCGAGTCTGTGTCAAAGGTAAACAACAAAATTAACGCTAACATTATGATTATTTTAGGTACAGTTGCTGACAAAATGTTTTTCCCTATAATGATATATCTAGTGATTTTATATTTTCACTCCGACGTTACAGAATCAAGTGAACGAATTCACGTGACATGAAAGTTTGAGACGTGAAGACTCTCACTCGAGTTACAGAATCGACCCCCTGCTGCCACGATCTCGGCACTTACCTCTCACGCTGGCGAGAGGGCCACCGAGCACCGACAAAGGTCTGGTGTATTACCAATATCGGGATCCTCAATTAACAATCAATTGTCGGAATATTTACCCGTGCTCCGTGGCCGCGCCGTCCTATAGACTTAAAACTACATATTTTTATTTTAGTAGTGTCACTGCGCGTGCAAGCGGTCGCTTGTCTTTAATTGTTTTATAACTTTTTTAATCTGACACGATCGCGTCTCTAAATAAATTTATCTAACACGATCGCGATCGAATGGACTGCAATTGTTTTCTCCTCTTTTCTACGATCTGAAATACGCACATCGATAACCAAACAAAATACGTCTATAGCAGCTTCAGAAATAACTCGCACTTCGAGATTTCGTGACAACTGTTTTTTAATGAGAGAATGCAATAACTCAAATGGTAAAGTTTCCATTGCAGGTAATATTCCGGAAATATTGAATATCTAATACGAGTGATATTGCTGCAGCATTGCATATTGATTGTTCGTAATGTTCCTGAAATATTGAATATCCAATACGAGTGGTATTGCTGGAATATTGCATATTGATTCGATGCAATTCTTCACTCGTCAGACAAAGCAACATTGCAGCAAGGTTGCTGCAATGTTTCTTGCAATATTACAATATTGTCGTGCAACATTTCAGTAACATTGCAGGAATTTTGTGTACTGTAGGGGTAATCATAAGCGACAATCGCAGACTGGTTATGCGACAAAAAACTCATAAACCATATTTGCATTAGAGACTTGCTACATCGTATATATTTCTCGAATTTTCAGTGCATACAACTTTGTTTTGACACACTCAAGGTCAATCTATACTAGGTAAAAGTCTTAGAAAAAATCTACCACTAACGTGAAAAAATATAGGTGCCTAATACTTTTACAAGGGGAGGCCGCCTACCTCCCCCCACCGATTCCATCCAAACTTTTCAGGTATGTAGTATGTGCCTAGGAGTGTAACAGGTGTAAATATAAAAACCTGCTTCTCAAGCAATCGCGAGAAATTTGACATTGTAATATTCCGTTGTCTTCATATACTTGTTACGTTAAGAAATTTTCACGGAGCGCCTGGCCTAGCGGCTAAGCGCTCCGACTCACAACCACAAGGTCGCTGGATCGAATCCACTGCTCGCAACTTGATTATCGTTGCTCTATAACAGAGCATAATGCGGAATTGGGAATAAGGTGAGACTCATATACAGCACAATATGCCGTCACCTTATCAGGAAAATTACTACCGACCGTCTTCGTCTGCTTACAAGAGAGCACTAGCTCGTTTGGACCAAGGGTGAAGAAATCTGTCGATGAGTACGCGCGCGAATATAAAAATGTTGTTATAACATCGTTCAAATCCGGCGAGCTCACAACAGCATTATACCAAGATTTCTTAACCGATACTTTGAAGCGATACGTGAGAGATGAAAAGTTTCTTTTACTTATTGATTCGTGGGGAGGGCAAACAAACCCGGGTTTGTACGACGAAATTTTTCAAAATGAAGAGGGGCTGCCAACAGCGTTGCCAGAAGTCGGTTATTTCGTACTAGATTATTCATACAATGAAAAGAATCTATTGTCCGATTCCGGGAATTTAGTACGAAATAACGGCTTTCTGGTAACGCTGGCTGCCAACGTGCAGCATTAAAGTTATTCTGCCAAAATGTACCCCGCTAGTACAGCCTTGCGACGTATATTTTTACAGGCAGGTAAAGAACCTCATAAAAAGAATGCAAAATTGTGCACATATCATCGAATAGAACAGGGAGATCAACGCGAGAGAAGATTGCATGAAAATTCAATCCATTGTTCATCATCAGTTGTCCGATACGCGTGGTTTGCGGCCAAATTCTGCGATGACCGAGAAATATTTTTGAATGTCAACCAAGTTTGCTTCGCAACGGACGTTTTGAAAAAACCATGCGAATGCAAAAATTCGGCATTCATTACATGTGCTAGATGCCGCAAAAATTATTGTTTCCCATGCTTTTATGACGAGTATCACCCTGCTTCGTGCAGTACTCCATGAATATAATTTGTAAGACAAAATAAATGAAAATATTCATTGCATACAAGTTCTCGGGTATATTTTCTCTATTTCCAATCTCCTCACGAAAAAAAAAAAATTCCCAATTCCGCATTATGCTCTGTTATAGAGCAACGATAATCAACTGCGAATAAAACATTTATTGTAAAAATTATTGACATTGGAAAAGAATGAATTATAGTATATTTTCGTAGGAAGTTCGATTTTGCACGGGAGACGTGAAAAAAAATTTTTCTCCATTCAAATGAATAATTAAAAATTGATAATATGCACAATCGTGGTAAACATGTTTTTAGAATAAAGTAGAAAATTGAAACGAAATTAATAAAAAAAAAAAAAGTTGCGAGTAGTGGATTCGATCAAGCGACCTTGCGGTTGTGAGTCGGAGTGCTTAGCCGCTAGGCCAGGCGCTCCTTGAAAATTTCTTAACGTAACAAGTATATGAAGACAACGGAATATTTCAATGTCAAATTTCTCGCGATTGCTTGAGAAGCGGGTTTTTATATTTACACCTGTTACACTCCTAGGCACGTACTACATACCTGAAAAGTTTGGATGGAATCGGTGGGGTGAGGTGGGCGGCCTCCCCTTGTTACCAAAGTCTGTATATATATAATATCTATGTATATGAGGGTGATCCTTATTTAGAGTATGTTGGTTTTTCTTTTGACGATCGTGCTAAATCGGTTTTAAATAAATAAATAGAAACTCATACCAAATTTCATACCCTGGCTCCCACGGCAGTCAAAGTTTTAACGGGAAAATACGTGTATTTTATACGGTCAATGATATGAACATTTTTTCACCTTAGTAAATATTGATCTAAAAATTTGAGACTTAGTACATATGTTCCTCATAGTATAAGGTATAATTGTAGTACTTTGTCAAATTTTTCACCCTCGATCGATTTTGGATATACACCCCCGCTCAAAAGTTTGGATACACCTGTCGATATTTCTTGCCAAACTAGAAGTTGCATAACTCCGTCAAACGAAGAAGATGATCAGATTTTTAAAAAAGCGTTTTGACGGGAAGGAATTCAGCTTTGTTTTCTTTTTTTTAAATATTTTTTATGATTTTTTTTCGACCCGATATGCATTTTTGAATGTAACTGTTTTTTGGCCTTTTTTCGACCACCGCGAATTGGACGCATAACTCGCGGACATTTTTTTTTTCTTTTTTTTATCTACGGTACATTTGAATGGGTTAGCAGACCTCCATTTTCGTCTTTTAAAAATTTTCGTACGATTTTTTCTCGCCGAGTAATTTCACTTTTGGCTAAAAAAGACCAATTTTAAAAGATGCAACGTAACTCAAAAACTATAGAACTTAAGATTGCCCTACCAGGACGAATGACAGTAACGGACAGTCGTTTGTCTTGTGAAACGACGGTACCCGACGGTCCAACCGTCGGAGTTCATCATTTTACTGTCGGAATGAAAGACAAACGACGTTGGTTACTGTCGTTCGTCCTGGTAGGGTGTTTAGAAGCTATGAAACCTTTGAATGTTAATTGTTTAATAAATAGCTTCTTAATCGTAGTGAATTTTCACACGACCTCGTGAATACTTCATGTAAGAATATACCAAATTTTCAGAATTCTATCATTACTTCAACCTCGTTAAGGGTTAAAATAAAAAATGATGAGAAAATTCTGAAAATTTGTTATGTTTTTGTATGAGAATCGTCGTGAGACGACGTCGTGACACGACGCCGTCGTGTAAAAATTTCACGACGATTAGGAAGCTTGTTATTAAGAAATTAACGTTTTGTTAAAAACAATTTTTTAAACAAATAAAATAAATATTCATCAATAAACTTCGTTTTCTTTCCGTTGCTTTGAGTATATTGTGTATATAAAAAAAATTGAGAGGTCAAAAATAGTACATTACATCACCAGGACGTAAAAACATTTTCTGACGAGTGTGAGTGCAATCACACGAGTGTTGTACGATATTTTATATCACGAGGTGCAATATGGACGTTTTCACGTCCGCTTGCGGACGTCAAAGCGTCCATTATTGTACTGAGTGATATAAAAAACTTATCGCAGAGTTATATCAGTTTCCATAAGACTACATTTAATTTTATCCAATTTGTTAATCCTAATTATTCGATAACGAGCTTCCAAACCGTCGTGAAATTTTTACACGACCTCTTAAATACTTCATTGAAAAACATGCGAAATTTTAAAAATTTTCTCATTAAACGTGATTTGCTTCTAAACAACTTTAACAGAAAATGTCAAGTATGAAAAAAGTAGCTCGGATATACACGAAATCGTCTGGAATTATTTCAGAATTTTCCTATGAAATTTTTTTTTTACTATTTTCGCTCGAAACTGATGATGACCCGTGAAAAATTGTATCTGATTCAAATGTCCGTACTTGGCGATACAATAAAAATTTAAAAAAATTCGGCAACATTTGGCATGCTATGGACAACAACTATCAACAATAATATTGCTCAAAAGTTGATAATAAATTGTTTAAACAATTTTTTAATGACTTTTGGGCAATATTATTATTGATGAACAATGATCAATAATTATTATTGATAATGGTTGTTGATAGTAAGCCAAATGTTGCCGAATTTTTTCCGATTTTTATTGTATCACGAACTACTTAGATTTCAATCAGATACAATTTTTCTCTGGGATAGTAATAATAGTAAAATAGTAAAAAAAAAAAATGCATAGCAAAATTCTGAAATTATTCCACGTGATTTTGTATATACAGTAGGTAAGAAAAGTATTCGTACACTGCGTTTTTTGCCAATAACTTCATAGGTGTACATGATATCGAATCCAAACCTATTTTGTTTAATACTCCATCAAGTATAGAGATAATCTGCAAATGAAGAATTTTTTCCCAGGAATAATAAAAGAATTATGCAAAAAAAACGAAAATTTTAGGGCAAAAAAGTATTCGTACATTTACAATTGAGCTGCTAAACCTCGATACTGACTCACGCATGGTCTGAACTCTGCGTAAAATGTGAACAAGTCTTTGTTAACACATTGGCTTTGACCTATTCTATGCAATAGTGGATCTTCAAGCTCTGGACAGACATGACGGCAATGATAAGCGAAATATTAATATCCATGCGAGATAGAGTGATTTTTCTTCGGAAACGCGGTGAAAGTTACCGAAAAATTAGTAAAGAACTAAATCTAAGTTTCACAACAGTGGAATATATAATAAAAAAATACGAAACAACAAACAGCACCGAAAATACGCCACGAACCGGTCGACCGAGAACGAGAACGTTGGAGTATCGTTAAAGAGGCTACAAAAAAACCGTTCACAAGTGCTCGCAGTTTAGCGAATGATCTAGCGTCAACATCATAGAAGATCGTCTGTTCCCAGATTATCCGAAACGTTTTGCATTCTGCACTACTACATGGCATAACTGCCCGGAAAAAACCATTAATTAATAAAAGAAATCGAGAAAAACGTTTGGGTTTCGCAAAAACCTACAGAAATAAATCTATAGGACCCGCAGAATGTGAAAATTTCGATTCATCCGAGAATACGACACGTTTCCAAAATTCTATAGATTTATTTCTGCAGGTTTTTGCGAAACCTAAACGTTTTTCTCGATTTCTATGATCAATAAATGGTTTTTTCTGGGCAATTCTGCCGTATATTTGGGCAGAATGCAAAACGTTTCGAACAGTCTGGGGACAGACGATCTTCCCTAATGTTGACGCGAGATCATTCGCTTAACTGCGAGCACTTGTGAATGGTTTTTTGTAATCTCTTTAACAATACTCCGACGCTCTCGTTCTCGGTCGACCGGTTCGTGGCTTATTTTCGGTGCTATTTGTTGTTTCGAATTTTTTTTATTATATATTGCACTGTTGTGAAACTTAGATTTAGTTCTTTACTAATTTTTCGGTAACTTTCACCGCGTTTCCGAAGAAAAATCCCTCTATCTCGCATGGATATTGATATTTCGCTTTTCTTTGCCGTCATGACTGTTCAGAGCTTGAAGATCCACTATCGCATCGAATAGGTCAAAGCCAATGTGTAAACAAAGACTTGTTCACATTTTACGCAGAGTTCATACCATGCGTGTGTCAGTATCGAGGTTTAGCAGCTCAATTGTAAATGTACAAATACTTTTTTTGCCCGAAAATTTTCGTTATTTTTACATGATTCTTTTATTATTCCTGGGAAAAAATTTTTCATTTGCAGATTATCTCTATACTTGATGGAGTATTAAACGAAATAAGTTTGGCTTCGATATCATGTATACCTATGAAGTTATTGGCAAAAAACGCAGTGTACGAATACTTTTTTGACCCACTGTATCTACGCTACTTTTTCATACTTAACATTTTCTCTTCAACTCTATAGTTTTTGAGTTACGTTGTACAGTCGAACCTCTCTAACTCGAACCTTCATAACTCGAAAACCTCGATAAGTTTGAAACTCAGTTTGTTCCCTTGCGGAAACCTCTGTCATAAGAAAAAATAGAGAATAACTCGAAGTTTTTCGAACGTATCAAGAACCATTATTTCGCCTCTGTAACTCGAATTTAAACATACCCGACCTCTACAAGTCGAAGTGCTTTATGCAATGACGTAAAACGATAAGCATTCTATCCGCATTTTTGAGTTCCTGTTTTACTCTGTACGTGGCGCTAGTTATCTTTTAAATACGCTTTACGGCGTGCGGAAGACTACTAGCGCCACGAGTGACGAAATTGGGCGTAAAAAAATCTATTAATATTGCCCAGATAGACAGCCATGATTATCACGCCGTGTATACATTTGATGAACCGAATTTACAGTATATTGGCTACATGTTGTGATGCATGCCAATGAGTTCATTTCGTATGATAAATTTACAAAACATTTTGATCTCATCATGTCGTTTACAAGTGCATCATCCGTTGTCTCCAAGATGAACTCATAAGACCATAAATTTTAATTTTGCAATGAATATTTGCCGATGGATATTATATGAAAGCCATCTATTGATTTTTTTGGTGTATTCACTAGGTTAGCATTGGAAGTATACAACCCATGCATGTTATATGACGGCGATATGCGTGTTTCTTAGTTATACATTCGATGAGCGCAATATGACGCCGATATGCATGTTTGTTGGTGATACATTCGATGAGCGCATTATGACGGCTCCAAAATCACTGCAAAATCACAGCATATCGTGACAAGTCTCAACTTGCAAGTCCAAAAAATGCATTAAAGTTAAAATTCACCATCATCTAAGAATTTTTGCAAATCACGGCCGCCATATTGAATTTTTGAAAAGTGTTTTTATTTATTTTTAAAAAATGATTATTTTAATTAATTTTTTTTTAAGTTTTCAATTTTAATTTTATTTTTTTGTTTCATATTAAGTTTCATATAAGCAAACAAACTTTTACAAAAGTTGCCCTATTTTTCATAATTTTTTTAATCAAATAGAAGCGCCATTTTGAAGTCTACAAATTTCTCTATAGCTTCGATTGAGATATTCGAATTCGCGAAACTATAAGAAACAAGTACGCTTCGCGTACTCGTTTAAGGGCGGAACCCCAAACCCCCCTTAACGTTTTGTTAGGGGGCTTTGCGCTCCGTATTCTTGACCATTATCTTAATTTATTCGGTATGTGAATATTATATTGTTTTTATGTTAATGAACATTCTTTTTGATAATAACGAGTCACATTTTTCATTCTCAATGGGGGCAATGATTCATAAAGTTAATGACCGAATTTTAAGAATTATATTAGTAGGCACTCACAATTTCATAATATAATGATCATATATTTTGTTTTTGTGATATATTTTGAATGTTGGTTAACATGTCCCTTAGGGACGTTTTAATAGGTACTCACACCGTTATTTAAACTCTTTGATTCATTGTGAATATCGAGTAGTCGTATAAATTCTATTAATCATAATTAAAAAGACAGATTTGAATATAATCAATATGATATAAAAGTATCTAAACAATCATATCATTTAAATGTTTTGATATAGATTATATTCACAGAATTGTTACAATATTAGGCAGTAATGAAGAATATTGGTGATATTTGAGATGGGCATATTTATCATAACACTTTAATCATTTAATGATTATCAGTCCATTTATAATAAGTAAAAAAAGCTTTCGGTTATAAATCAATGCTCAGATTCTGTTTTTTTCACGTTTGAAACGCGTGGGTTATCGCCATATTGCCAATGGAGCGCAAGCACACAAAAGAACCATGTACTTTTTATAAGAGCGAAATATGGGTTTTAAATTTGGCGCGCTCATGCCGTGTTTAGTTCCTCTTTTACTCTGTACGTAGCGTAGCGGCGTCGTGACGTACGTGGCGACGTCGCGTGCGCCGGTCTATGCTTTACGTGAAAGCGGTGAGAGTGATATGTGCTTGTTTAAAGTCATATAGAAATTCTGTCAGTGAGAAAAATTGTCTTTTTTTGTTAAAAGTATTGTTTTTGTGCAAAAGTTATTCACTTAGCAGTGCCTAATTGGATTGAAACTTCATGAAACATTTGTTCATAATCATATACAGAAATTCTGTAAGTTAGAAAAAAATCGTCCGTGAACTTTGGAGACCCAAGTGCATATGGACAGAAATTGCTTTTTTTCGTTAAAAATTGTGTTTTCTTTGCAAAAATTGTAAACTTAATGGTCTCTGATCGGATTAATACTTCGTGGAACATTTGTTTACAATCATATACAGACATCGTGTGAGTTAGAGAAAAATTCGTCCATGAACTTCGGAGATCCATGTGCATATGGACAGAAATAGCTGTTTTTTCGTTGAAAATTGTGTTTTTTTTACAAAAATTGTAGGCTTAATGGTGTCTGATTGGATTCATACTTCGTGGTACATTTGTTTACAATCATATACAGACATTGTGTGAGTTAGAGAAAAATTCGTCCGTGAACTTCGGAGATCCAAGTGCATATAGATAGAAATAGCATTTTTTGGTCAAAATGGTGGTTTTTCCCAAAATTGCAACCTTAAAGGTGTCTGATTGGATTCATACTTTGTCAGACATTTGTTTATAAACATATACACACATTCTGTGAGTTAGAGAAAAATTTGTTAGAGAAATTCCAAGTTTCAACTACATATGGTCATAAAACGTCTTTTTTTGCTCAAAAATGGCTATTTTTTTCAAAAATCTTTGTTTTACAATATCCGTTTGGATTTAAACTCTTTGGGCATAGAGATTACAACCATACACAACTACCCTCCAAAGGAAATTGAATTCCGTACACCGGTTTCTGAGATCTGGGTCTGGACGGACATCCGACACAGATTTCAAGGTGATCGCAATAGGCACTTTCTGTCATAACTGAGTGAGTGCCTAAAAAACTAAGAAATTGACTTTCACGAAAATCCAATTTTTTTTGAAATTTTGGACGCCATATTGAATCGTCCATTTTTTGAATTTTTAATGTATGAATTCCCGTGCGTGAAAATTCTAGGGAAGCCTTGACTCAAGTCGGGATCTTGTCAGGCTTGAACGTGGATACCCTGTCAGGAATTGACCTTACACTGCCAGGTTGGGCCCCGACAGGGCAATTCCAAGGTTGCCAGGCCTATTTACAATATGGCTGACCTAAGGCAACCCGTTAAGGACCTTGTCGGGCTTGAACGTGGATGCCCTGTCATGAATTGCCATAACACCGCCAGGTTGGGTATCGACATGGCAGTGCCAAGTTTTCCAGGTTTACGTACAATATGGCTGACTTAAGGCAACCCGTTGAGGACCTTGTCGGGCTTAAATGTGGATGCCCTGTCATGAATTGCGATAACACCACCAGGTTGGGCCGTGACAGGGCAGTGCCAAGGTTGCCAGGCTTACTTACAATACGGCTGACCTAAGGCAACCCGTTGAGGACCTTGTCGGGCTTCGATCGGGCAACCCATATTTAAAGAAGTCAGTATAATTACAACAGAACCAAATCCGGCCCAAATAGGGCGAAAGTATCGGAGCCCTAATTATTTCAAACATGGCACTGACGAGGCAACCCTTTGAGAGCCTAATCGGGCTTCACGGGGAGTTAGTTCCGAGACTCGCCAAGAGATGTCGCATGCGGCGTGCGCTCTCTCCTATACGGAATATGCAAATAGTATGCCTATATAGCCGAAGTAGGAGCACGGGTTGTACTCGACACCGCAGAGTCAGCCTCGCAGGAAGTCATGCCTCGAGAGAAGTCATAACCGCAAGATTTCTACATAAAAATCTTCTGCTTTATACTATTTTTTCGTAAAAATTCTCTTGAAGAATTAATAATAATATATTTTTCTAATATGTAATATATAATAATAATTATCAATAATATATTATTTCTAATTATTTATTAATAACAATAATAATAATATTATGATTATTAAAATAATTCAATTTTACAATCGACACGCATAGCGATACTACATACGTACTAGAGGGCCCTGATAGGGCTTAACCATGGGCTTGTCGTGGATTCGACATGGCCATGACTTGGCAACCTTCTAAGGCCGTTGTCGAAAAAGCGTGACCATCGATTCAGGGGCCCTATTTGGCTTCCAGTCAAGATCAAAGTAAGTTAGGGAAAACCGATCGGGGCCTAGTCGGGGCCTCAATCAAATTCACGCACGGGTTACTTTAATTTTCAACTATGTATATAGATATTATTCAAATGTGATTGGTTTCCCCTGGCATGTCACCACTGATATATCATATAAGTAAAGAGCATTCATAAGTACTCGGTAGCATAATAGGTAGCGTATTAGGTTGTTAGGTAGGCTAGATAGGCAGGTCGCAGGTTCGAATCCCGGTGGAGACAGATGAGATTGAAATCATACAATTGGGTTTTCCTAAATTTTTTTTAATGCAACCGGTTTAGAAGATATGTAAATAAAAAAATATACAGAATAAAAATTTTTGAAAAACCGTATGAAAGTTACAATAATCAGAATAATTCCCTCACGTCCCGACAGAAGAAATTGAAATATAATGAAATTGGGTGTATTTAAATTTTTTTTCTTATATAATCGGTTCAGAAGCTATGTAAATGAAAAAATATATATAATAAAATTTTTTGCAAGCAATAGAAATTTAAAAAAAACCGTATGAAAATTACAATAACACCTCACATCCCGACGGTCATATGAGCTTCATATGAGCGCAACCAATTCCACCACGGTATGACGTCAATATGATCTTCATATGAGCGCCACACTGAAAAAAAGGCATAGTGTTAAGAACTACGGCGTAGTTGGAGGTATTTCGTTGAGCTAACTACGTCCATGTTTTGGGATAACCATCCATTAGTTGCACTGAGAACACAGTTTAGTTATAGTTATCGAGGTGAAGTTTTGATTTGAGCCTCTGAATTCAACCCATTCAACTTAACCATTTGCTTACAGTTTACAAATCCTGATATGCTGTTTTTTTAAATTTGTATTGCTTGCAAAATTTTTGAATATGTATATCTTTTCATTTACATAGCTTCTGGACCGGTTGCATTAAAAAACAAAAAAAAATCCAATTTCATCATTTCGATTTCATCTGCCTCCACAGGGAATCGAACTCGCGACCTGCCTACCTGCCTATCTATCCTACCTAACAACCCTAACACGCTACCTATTACGCTACCGACCACTTGTGAATTCTCTTTACTTATATGATATATCAGTGGTGAAATGCCAGAGAAAACTATACAGTCACATGTGAATATTATATGTATGAGGCATTCCACGGTATTTCGATCAAAGTCTTGCCTCGATGATTTCGATTTTCCTCTAAATTTTTTATATAATTAAGGACATTGAACGAAAATTTCACAAATTTTTTCAGAATTTTTTGGTCACGCGTTTTTTATTTTCTTTATTATTTTTTTTTTTTAACGAGACCGTGCACTGAAAAGTACTGAAAGTTCCATTCGTACCTTGAACGCTAACGCGCTTTCAGCACGTACATACATCGACGTATAAAATGCTACAGGTGTGGCGCTTACATGCGCGCAAGTTATTAATAATTTGTTTAAACAATTTGTTATTGTCAATTTGTTTAAATAATTTGTCATTGTTCATTTGTTAAAACAATTTGTTATTGTCAATTTGTTTAAACAATTCGTTATTGTCAATTTGTTTAAACGATTTATTATTGTCAATTTGTTTAAACAAGTTGCTATTTTCAATTTGTTTAAACAATTTGTTATTTTTAATTTGTTATAACAATTTGTCATTGTTTATTTGTTACACAATGTTATTGCTTATTTGTTTAAACAATTTGTTATTGCTTATTTGTTTAAACAATCTGTTATTGTTTATATGTTTAAACAATTTCTTATTGTTCATGTGTTTTAAAAATTTGTTATTGTTAATTTTTTTAAGTGGAACCGATGGAAAAACGCTCTTATAGAGAGAGGTACTGTTTATATAATATTTAAATGTGACTATTATCATATTGTCATACTGAATATTATATGTATGTCTTTCAAGTTTTGTTTTTATCCAATTTAGCTATATAATTTAATTGCATCAACCTGACTTGGCCTCTATTGAAATTGACAGCCGGGTATGTCAACAAAATTTCATTTACTTTATCAAAAAAATTTATTGACGTGATAGTAACAAAAGATTACATTCAAATTCTTATAAGATCATTAATTTAATTGCAAACTTTTTTCGATTGATTTATGAGTCATTGGATTCAATTTTCAAAGAGAAGTTTGTTTAATGTTTCTATTTTATCAATTCACAGTCAAACCGTAGACAGCTCAACATTTATTTTTTTCGTTCAAATTCAATCGCTTGTGTCTTTTAAGTTTTGTTCTTTTTTAAATTTAAATACATATTAGAATTGTATCATCCGTAATACATTCAACTCTAAGGAATAGCAAATTGGCGGCAAAGTCGTCGCGTAGTTGGCTCAACGACATGCCTTTCTGTGGATCAACCGCCGATTGGTTAACTAAACATAAAATGACTATTGACTTAACGAGGACTGCTCAACCTCATCGCGTAGTTGGTAATACTTCAATTTTTTTTCAGTGCACAATTTCGTCACACCGTGACTGCCATATGAGCCCCATATGATGTGTTATGGTCAATCATCATATGATGCAAATATGACTTCCAGGTGAGCACTCATAAGCGACACACAGCTATGAGTGTTCCTATGCGTCATAGATGTATGCAATATGATGCCAATATGAGCTACATTTGTCTATCTGGGTCTGTTCGTGGTCAAAAATGTAATTGACTGCCAGCATAAGTTAAAACAGAGTAAAATAACAGATTTTTTCCAAAACCCTGTAAATGATAATGAATGAACAACCATGTACATATGTACTAAAATATGTTACATTTTGTATAACTTGTATGTACATCCCAAAATAGAGAATGTTTCCACTATATTTGGCGAATTTTTACGAACCTCTATAAGTCGAATATTGTTTCGGTCATCCTCTATAACTCGAAAACTTCGATAAGTCGAAACCTCTCTTACTCGAAGAAGAAATTAGCTCTGCCCCTGAGATCGAGTTACCGAGGTTCGACTGTATCTTCAAAAATTTGTCTTTTTTAGCCAAAAGTAAAATAACCTTGCGAGAAAAAATCATACGAAAATTTTTAAAGACGAAATGGAGCGTCTGCTAACCCTTTCGAATGTACCGCAGATAAAAAAGACAAAAAAAAAATGTCCTCAAATTATGCGCCCAATTCGCGATGGTCGAAAAAACCCTACCAGGACGAACGACAGTAACCAACGTCGTTTGTCTTTCATTCCGACAGTAAAATGATGAACTCCGACGGTTGGACCGTCGGGTACCGTCGTTTCACAAGACAAACGACTGTCGGTTACTGTCGTTCATCCTGGTAGGGAAGGCCAAAAAACGGTCACATTTAAAAGTGTATACTAGGTCGAGAAAAAATTGAGCGGGGGTGTATATCCGAAATCGAGGATGAAATATTTCACAAACTACGACAATTATACCTTATACTATGAGGAACATACGTGCCAAGTTTCTAATTTTTAGGCACCCACTCTATATATAAGGAGTGACTATTAGTATTGCCTTCCAAAAACCTATCTCTTATAAAAAATAACCATACAAACTTTTTGCCGACATATGTTGGCATATTATACCAAAACAGTTCAACTTCCGTCCCCTTAGCCGTCCGTCCTCACTCATAACTCAGCAACCCATGAACGGATCTGGTCCAAATTCATAGCACAAATTTGTTTTACTATAATCTCAAAACCTTTTTTGACTCAATCCATTCAGAGAATGTTGAATATGAAATTTCCCAAAAAAAAAGCCATTTTTGAGCCAAAAAGCCATTTTTGTGTCCGTCCAGAGTCAGATCTCCGCAACCTGTGAACCAATGTTTTTATAATTTAGAGACTTTCTTTATAGGATCATAAAGAAGTGTCCTGTAGAGTTTGAAGTCTTTGCAGTTCTTTGAACCATTTTGTTTGAACGAAAATACCTTTTTTTCATTTTTTCGCTCATTGCACGAAGATGCGTGAACGAATTTTTTTTATTTTTACCATGTACTTTCGTTTTGATACATTTTAACTATTTCAAGAGTTTAAAATGATTTAAACAATTTTAACATAGAATTTTTAATAATTTTGTTTTATTCATTTATAACTTTTTAACGTATTCGCCAAAAAAACACTAATTGTACAAAAATTTTAGACATTTCTTACTATTTGATAAAATGTTATTGTTCTTTCAAATATAATGATTGATAATTAGTACACTTCTATGTATTTAAATTTTTTTTTCGAATATTATTATTACTTTTATGCAAAGAAAAAAATTATATGGAACCTAACCTTATGTTCCTGAAATACACAATTTGTTAATTTTTTCTTAATGAAAAAAAAATCCTCACTCAATACACCACACTACATTCTATCGAATTGCACAAGTTGTCACTTTCAAAAATCACATGTCATATTTTTCAACATTATAATTTAAGTAAACAATACAACGGGTCAACGGCCGTGATTACGATGACAGAATAAGAATAAGAAATGAGGAATAAGAATCAGCCAATCGCACTTTAGAGAAACTACGCCAATCGGATGGCTGATTCTTATTTCTTGTTTCTTATTTTTGTCATTGTGGCTCCGACTTAACATGCTTACAGCACGTATATACCTAGCGTAGTTTTTCTAAAGTTTTGCCAAAGATTAATCCTATCTTTTCCACGCAATCCCACCTCCCATATCTTTCCTTATTTTGCCTCTTAATGTTAGGAAAAAAATCATATTCACTGTTATATATTGTCAAAACTTTATTCAGTCTTAGAGGAGCTGTTCTGTTCCAGCCTACAGACTCTCATTGATTTCGATTTGCGATAGTTTTTAAAGTTTATCTATACGTATTGTAACCTAGAAATGTTCGGAAAATATCTTTCATTAAAAAAACGTTATAAAAAAAACTTACAGCACGTATACATCGGCATATAAAATGCTACTGTTTATGACGCTCACAGCGCTGGAAACGTTCAAGACGAATGCAGCCTATTCTATCTCGCTGCCACTCGCCGCGACAGCCAAAGCTAGAATATAATAGCGTTCTTAACTGGCTGCACTCCAGTGGACGCTCCCACAACTTAACCTCCCATAACTTAACATCTACCATAACTTAACGCGTTACCATGGCAACACGCTCCCATAACTTAACGACCCTTATCCAGTGTTGCCAGTGTGAAATTTTATTTCGTACTGCCCAGGCTTACAAAAAGTACTAGATTCGGAGTGTTTCGTGCTAACAAGTATCTAAGCGAATCACTGTCCGTAAATATAGAAGTTTCCTGCATGAATTCTTACAATATCGGTGATAAATTACATGACTCTATGAAAATAAACGTAAAACCGGGAATACTGCGGCGATAATCTAGCTTCATAACAGAATCTTTGTTTTCATTTAAAAAAATGTTTGGAGATATTTGAGCCAATGTGTGCAAAATTATGCGTAGGTAAGATATGTCTGGGCTGCAAGTAAAAATCGAGCTGCGCTTGAAACTTCGGTGCTCTTTTACTCGGAATATTTTGGCTAGTGCGCTTTGGAACTCTTCTGGGTGGACACCCTTGAGGTATGGGCAACCTGCATGAGCACACATTCACAATATTTGACCATGTATTGCTGTGTACGTGCAAGTAAAATATCCTGTAAAAACTTGTGCCCTGCAAAAAAGATGGCGCTAACAGTATGCATGTTCAAAGTCAACACATTCTGAACTGAATTTCCGAGACCGCAAGGTACTTTTAAAGTCGAAAACTTTCAGTATGGCTGAAATTTAAAAAAACGTACCAGATTTGTCATCGTCGTACTAGCGTACTAGTGTGCTTTCCATCTACGACACAGAGCGACACAATTGCAATGTGACACGGTATTCAACAAAATGCGTTACATCAACGACACGGCACGACACGGCGCGACACAGAAAAAAGTTGTGTTCGAGCGTGTCAAGCCTATAGTTACAACCGTAAGAGCTACCATTGGTTGATTTTGTGTTGCCCCACTGCAACTACTTCGCAGTAAAATAAAATTTTCATACAAAATTTTCCACGTTGCATCTCTTCCACTAAAATTAGCTAGATATTAAATAGTTGTTATTTACCCGAGAGTTTTAGGAGATTTTCGAAAACTAGAAAATACTTCAAATGCTCGAACTATTTTCTTACTATCAGATTACCATCCAAGATCTCAAGCGCTGTTTCTGTCTCCGCGCTTGTCACGAAATATCATATTTCTATACAAGGTATTTTTATATTTGCTTTATAACATTTGTGTTTCAACAAACGTAACTTATAATCAATTTTTAGGTTAAGCGCCGAGTGTAGAACATGAAGAAAAAGGGTGGCTCCCGACGGCGCGTACTTTGCGTATCGCGTAAGTTGCGCTACCAATCGGCAAACCGTAATTCCGTTCTATTATCGACCGGAAAGCTTACGACGACACATGATTGGCCAACGCAAGTTACGCGATACGCAAAGTACGCGTCGTCGGGAGCCACCCAGAAGTTCACAAGCGCTCACTAGCGGCTGTGCCGGGACCTACAGCGTTCCATCAGGCACATGAACACTGTGTAACACCGTGTCACACCGTGTCGTGCCCTTATCGCGCTTTCTCTCCACTGTGAACTCAGCTGCTGAGCTGCGGAACGCCAACAAACGGATAAAAGTACATTGCGATCATACCGGGTGTCCCATTTTAATCTTACAGTTGATTTATTTCGAAGAATATTGCTCCGACCAAAAATTGAGTGGAATGAAACTTTTAGGGTTCAAAGGGGGACGTTAAAAATTTTTTTTTTGTTTTGGTCCAAAATTTAAAATGGTGGCGTTAAGATGGCTGACATGTTTTTTTAAAATGGAAATATGATTTTTTTTTCACCAAAATTTTTTTCAGATTAAATCTAACATCTTTTGTAGTAACATTTTTTTGATACAGCCCATAATAGAGGGTCTCCCATTTTAATCTTACAGGGATGAAACTTTCAGGGTTCAGAAGGGGACGTTCAAAAAAATTTTTTGTTTTGGTCCAAAATTTAAAGGGGTGGTGTTAAGATGACCGAAAGGTTTTTCAAACAATGAAAACATGATTTTTTTTTCACCTAAAAATGTGTTAAGTCAAAACTAACAACTTTTGTTGGAACATTTTTTTTATTCAGTCCATAAGAGATCACCATTTTTTACTATTTTAGTATTATCCGGGATAACCATGATGGTGGAATGGTGGAATGGTGAAATGGTGGAATCTTCGAACACCTTTAAGAAGATTTCAGAAAACACTGACGAGGAGGATTTAGAAGACCTCCTCGGCTTCGTCATTATGCTGCATAACGCTAAAATAGTCAAAAATGGTGATCTAGTCTAAAATATCCGGGCTATAAAAAAAATATTCCTACAAAAGATGTTAGATTTGATCTGAAAAATTTTTTGGTAAAAAAAAAATCATGTTTCCATTTAAAAAAAACATGTCAGCCATCTTAACAGAGCCATTTTGAATTTTGGACCAGAACAAAAAAATTTTTTGAACGTCCCCCTCTGAACCCTAAAAGTTTCATCCCACTAAATTTTTTATCGGAGCAGTATTTTTCAAGATAATTTAGCTGTAAGATTAAGATGGGACACCCTCTATTATGGGCTGTATCAAAAAAATGTTCCCACAAAAGATGTTAGATTTAATCTGAAAAAAATTTTGATGAAAAAAAAATCATGTTTCCATTTAAAAAAAACATGTCAGCCATCTTAACGCCGCCATTTTAAATTTTAGACCAAAACAAAAAAATTTTTTAAACGTCCCCCTCTGGACCCTAAAAGTTTCATCCCACTCAATTTTTGATCGGAGCAATATTTTTCGAAATAAATCAACTGTAAGATTAAAATGGGACACCCGGTATATGTAATACTCCTATATTGCTAGCGCTGGCCGAAACTGTGAGGACTTTACGGTGAAGACAATATCGTTCTCTCTCTCTCTGGCTCTCGCAATGCGCAAGCGCGAATGAAAGCGGGAGTGCCCCAGCCAGTAACATTTATATATTATGCCTACGTAGTGGGTCACGCGTGCGCAGTATGACCCAGTTCAAGTGTTCTGTCTCTCTTTTTTGTTTCACTTACCACTTATAGGGAAGCATAGGCTGCTAGCAATATAGGAGTATTACATATATGATTGCGATAGGAGTGAGGTAAAGCGAACATTATATGCTGCGGCGTGAAGTTGTCGCATGAGCAGCACGAGTACCACAACAGCACGAGCCGAAGGCAAGTGCTGTTGTGGTACGAGTAAAAAACAATTATTTAAATGCATAATAGAATTAAATGCATAAAGTTAAAAAAAAACAATTATTTAAATGCATAATAGTATTTTTCTCTCCTATTAACACTTACAATGAACCCTTTTTCTTCCATAATTTGTAATGAAGAATGAAAAACAAACTCGAACTCCCGAATCATTTATAAGCAATCGGACATTTTGGAGTTTTATTGCGATGTTTCGCTATCGTCGTAATTTGACAGTTTGACACGTTACTCGGCAGATTCACGGTGCGCTCGTTGCGAGGCTCAGGTGGCGCCTCGCTACGGTCGTTATCGGCGGTAGAGTGCGTGAAGTACTAATAGTATGAATGAAAGTGTATGTAAAATGAAACCGAATAAATGAAAGTGTGTGTAAAATACTATCAGTGCGTAAAATACGCTCGGACCTACATTATTTCACGCCTTGCTGTAATGCTCTATTTTACGCATATTTTCAAGGCACGTAAAGACGCACATTATATACACGTGTTACATAAATGTATTTTCTGTTCAGTTCTTTTCATCTAGAGTTATCAACATGGAATTCTCATCAAACTTAAAAAAATTTGCAAAATATACCGCTGTCAGATTTTGAAATGTATATATGGCTATAACACGTAGGTACAAATTTCAGGTTGAATTTCGCGCGCTTGTTGTACGCATGCTTCAATAAAAAAGGCAGCACGCATGCGTTAAAACCAGTGATGCAAAATGACCGTCATTTTGAGTTCACGTCAGTCACGCGTCACCTGACTGTCACGTGACCGTCACGTGACGTCATTTTCGTTTTACATAATTTTCTATGTGAAAGTGACGGTCATTTTCACTTTCGTCATCTGACAAGACAAGCCTGATAGGGACTTCTATATAGATGGAAAATGACCGTCACGATTTTTTCGGTCACAACATTTTTAGATTTCATGATGATTGTAAAATTAATTATTTTCATCGTGATTGTTTGATAAAATTGGGAATTACAATGTTAAGAACATCGGAATAAAGAAAAACAGGAATTTTTAATATTTTTTACATTATAAACGTCGTATTATTGATTTTATTTTATTCCGAATGGCGGTGGTGTTTTCAGTATGTGCGCATGCGCAGATATGATATCGGGCGGTCGGTCATTTTCGTCGTTTTTGCATCCGTCATCTGACGGTCCTATTATGGTCACGTGACGGTCACACAACGGTCACGTTACAGCTTCACATCACTGGTTGAAACACGAGAGTGGGAGAATTGGGGGAACGTTAAGTTATGGGAGCGTTTCCGGTCCCAAAGCGTTAAGTTGTGGAAGCGTCCACTGTAGTCGAATATTCGTGTGAGTAGTATTGGTACCCGTATGGCGCCCCCCACTCCTATCCCCACTCCTTCCCCCGCCATGCGGCTTCCCCCACCACTCCACTTTTCCCCCACCACATCCAGGTGGCCGAGGAAAAAGCGATGAGGTGAGGATGATGGCGGGGGAGGGTGAGGACAAGGGGGTGCCACACGAGTACCGATTTTGTGGTGATAATGATAATAATCCGATAATAATAATAATAATAGTGAAAATTGGGAACTACTTACATCTGGAAGCCCATGTCATATTCCTCGAAGTTGACGCAGCAACGACACACACGCGCGCGCGGGCCCGCTCTCATAATCATAATAATAATAATAATAATTATTATTATTAAGAATAACTCATGGTCGTTAGATTTACTACTGACAATTTAGCAAAACTTATCTCGATGGTAACACATACACACACACACACACAGTTTCCTTCATTAGTCACGCTGAATGGTCAAGGACCATTTATTGCTGACACTGCGAACTTTTTATATTACACCGAATTTGGATGAGTGGAGCTGTGCATTACCGATTTACGCTGCCACAAATCGGCGACTACAAAATAAGAGTATTTTTAAATGTTTAGTTATTATCGAATAATATAATACAACCTTTTTTAAATTTCGATAAATTTTTTATCGACGCATACAACATCCATTGCGTACGTGTTCGAAAATCTTAGGTTATTGAATCTACCGCTTCCGAACGAGCACTCTTCTTCACTTTCCGAAGTTTCTACCTTTTCCCGATAAACGAATCTTTTGCGTTGCGTCAATTGATCTATTTTTGCACAAAAATTCTTTGAGCACATTTTGAAATTTTGTATCAAAATTTTGTTCCCCAATTTTGATGTGTTTAGAGAAAATTCAACTTCACTTCCGAAATTCATCGTTATTCACCTCCACAAATTTTAAAATGCAACGATGTTATGGAAACTTCTGAATTTTTCATTATTTTTTACCGTACGATATATTGTTTGAAATTATAAAAAATTATAACTTTGAAAAATACATAATTTTTCACTGAAAACGCGCGCAGCGGAGCAATCCGCGAACTTCGGTGACTGGATAAGGACTGCAGCTGTTGTGCAAAGTTGAGACCTCTTAACAATACCGAAAAAGACAATGATGGTACGTCGGTATGAAACTTTGTCAGCATTTTTACCCCGGTGGATATCCGATTGCAACTTTTAGCAAAAATGCTATTCTCTCTGCAGCGGCTCACCAGCATTCTAAGCTTCAAGCGCGACACTCCATCTATTCCAGAAAATAAGATAGAGCTCATTCTTCATATGTGTAACGTTGCAAAATTTTTTTTTGCGAAAGATTTAACGTGTCCAGATACACACACACACACACACACACACACGTGTTGTGTGTGTGCACAGACCCACACACACACAGATACACAACAAAGACACACGAACACAAACATACACACAGAAAAGCACGTTCAAACACAAAGGCTGTAGGAACGCAAAAGAACTGCTTATCTCAGCATCATATTCGATATCATTACTCTATGTGATTGCATAGTTTTAATAATCACCTTTGATCGCGAAAAAATATGACTACGTTTATAACGTACTCGAAAAAAATTGCTAACAATCGTTCATTTCCATTCACCGCTTCAGATTATTTTTATCGTCAATGTTATCATCAACCTCACAATATATTTACAGCATTATTTACGGAAGTAAAAACCAACCTAATGATTTAAACGTTTTGTAGAGATAATTTCAAAAATTGGATTTTTATTGTAGTTTTTGCGTGATTTTTTAGAAGCATGAAATCAAATATTTTTGGTCAAAGACCCATTGATATTCACTGTTTTATTTGTTCTCATTATTTTCAAACGACATTCAAATTGAAAAAAGTTTTGAATTTTGAATTTTCTATATTTCATTAAACGATTTTATTGATCGACACAATTTAAACATTTGAAAAAATTCTGAAAAATCGTGTGTCAGATATCAAAATTTTTGAGCTTAGAGCCGGAGTGGGGAGATTTTTCCTTCTTACTATTTTTAAGCTTTTTCGGAAAAAAACGTTCAAAAAAATAGAAGCGGAAGTTATTTTACTATGAATGGTTGCTGAAACATTTTCATATGTAATATCGGATTTTTGAAAAAAATTTCAGATTTTTCGCAAGAGATTTTTTCTTCTTGATTTTGTGATGGACGAGCGGGTTGAATAAATGATTATAATGTTGAAGTTGTATATATTAAGTGAAAGTTTATTGAATGTGTGAATGGTTGAGTTCAGAGAGAGTGCACGTCTTAATTAGGTGGATGTTGGAGATGAACTAAACTGGGATTAGAAGAGAGTGAAAGTGTGAGGTGGAAAGTGGGGTGAAATAGGGGTCCAGGCGAGTGGAGGGAGGCCACGAGCCGGTGAAATGATACCAAACTCATTTTTTCTCATCTTCTGCGAATAACGTAGAAGTTGTATATTATTTGGAAGGGCCCTCGTACAGAAAAATATTAAATCATTCAGAAAAATCTTAATTGTCTTATCTTTGGAACATCTGATTTCTTCATGATAAATTTTCACGAAAATTCTATGTCATCGATACGCTCGGAGAAAAATCGATTATATTAATATTTTCGGGCCTATGGTCAGAAATAAATATTAAAACTTCCCGAAAATGTAAATTGTCATGATTTTGAGGGGGTTACATTTCTCAATTATGTATGCATATCTATGTAATTATCACCTCATCCAAGTATATATCACTAACAACCATGTGGCCACGTACAGAAAAAATCTAAATTTTTGTACCGTTGAAACATATTGCTCCTTCAAAACAAAACTTTTTTTAAATTTTCACGTCGTCTACAGATTGTCAAAAAATTAGAGAAATCATTATTAATAACATTATGTAACTAAAAATTTTTCTTACAATCCGTAGATTACATGAAAATCCTTGAAAAAATATATCATAAAGAAGCCAGCTCATTTATTTGATTTCTTTTTTAAATTATTTCTTATGACTTTGCATAAAATTTCTGTTATATTTGCAAAAATATGAGAACAGTAAGTAATCCTCATATCGACGGTTCTAGAAAAATATGAAATCTACACCAAAATTAAAGTTATCGTAACTATAAAATATCCGATTTCTTCATGATATACTTCATCCGACATCGCCGTGTCAATCCTTCTCATGGAATTTGCATATCATCTACAAGAATATCAAGATCGATAAGGAGACCTCAATTGAAAAATATTTGCTTCCTATTCTTCTTAGAAATTGGAATGGAACCGCTCGAAACAATTTCAATTTTTATTGTAGTTCATGATAACTCTAATTTTTATCATGATAAAACTTTACACGAATTTCTAAATATAATCGATAGTTTATAAGAAAATATAAAAGACATCAAAGTCAAGGGATTCTCGGTCGGAAAAATATTTTATTTCTATTGTTGTCAAAAAAATCGAGCTTTGAGTCTCATCATTGTTAGTCTCGTAAAATTAAACCATTATTTTTTATAACTCATTTTTCAAGTCATAAAATTAAACTATTATATATGATTTTTTCTCCGATGATACAGCATCGAGGGGCTTTACTCTCCTGCCCGGTGTACAAATGATTTCAGTGAGGGTCCGCCTTCACGTGACTTCGTGTATGATTTTAGTGATTGCAACCCAACATGATTTCAATGATTCATACATAGTTTTCCTGATTTCGCAGATAATTGAAGTTTCGAACGTTCGGTTGAACGAAAAATCTATAAATGTATTTGTTTAACGAAAAAATTGGGAGAACTATGCAAATTACTTTGTTAATAATAACTTCAGATATTGAACAACGTTTCAAAAAGTATTTCCAAAGTGTTAACAAGCCTCAAAAAAACTTCTGTAAAAGGATAAGTTTGTCGATTTTTTCGTTCGAAACTTTCAATTCATGATTTCATTGACTTCATTTAATTCGAATCATGATTGCAAAATACGAGTAATTACAGAGAATTCGCTTTTATATCTGAAAAATAATTGGAGAAACAATGAGAGGAAGGGCGCGGGCCAAGGGCGATTTGAGGTCTTGAAAATAACACTTACATTCAACAACAACAAAAATTTATTTTCTGATAAATAACTTTTTCAATACCCGCTAAACTCTGTCGACAAAATACGTATGACTGAATTCCTTTACCACTAACTCACCCTTTGCCATACTTGCGACTTCATGTCAGGTATAACGTGTGCCGCGGATAATGTTACATCCTGGAATAATCCGTATCATTCCTTATCCGCATTCTGTCCCTATTTTTACAGATTGCAGCATTAATTTTGTCCGTTAAGGAAGCACACATCCGTGTTAAGTGATTGGGTGTTTACTGCTACAGTTAGAAATAAAAAATATCAATTGCTCATTGGCACTCTTTACATTTTCAGACGACAAGTGTTTGTCTCCGCTCCCGAAAAAATACAACTTAAGACTTTATTATCACTGTAGTCAATTTCTGCTAGTTGCTTATATGCAAAATGACGGAGTGGATGTGCTAAAGGTTCATGAAACTTTGTGTGTTATTTGTTATATCATATATATACGTACGAAAAAAATAGTACTGTATTATTCTCATTTAAAATATATATATATGAAATCGTCAAAATTTGAAAAAAATGTCGCGCGATTTAGAATGCTTTTATACCGTTATATATCGCTCCTTTTTTGCACGATCTGCGCATTTATCGTATAATTTTTACGATTTTACGATAACGAAACTTGGTGCATTATTCGCATGTCCGTAAGACGATTTGCCGTTTTTCGATATTTTGTACGAGCGATTTTCTATGAGCTGATCGGACGCGTCATTTTATCACCCTATGATAACGAGTTCCGCTCATTATTCGCATTCTCGTATAATGATTTAACCTTTTCATAAGTTTTGGACATGCGTTTTTTCTATAAGCTGATGGGACGGGCCCAACTGGACGTACGTTTGGCTGTAAGCTCATTGGACGCAATCACATCGTTTTGGATACTCCAATGATATCAAAAGTTTACACATTATTCTCATATCGATGCACTGATACAGTTTTTTCAAATATTCTGATTTCATAAAAGGCTCGTCAATCACACTATATCTACGTCGCTCCTATTTTTCGAGATTTCTCCAACTGTCTCATCATTTTTATGATCCTGTTGTAACAAAACCTCGAACATTATTCACACATTCTTATGATGATGTAACTTTCCCAGATATTTTGGACGAGGGTTTTTCATTGCGCTAATTGGACGGTAATCTTCTAAAAACTCATTGGTTGCTTCACTTTTCATGATCATATGATAACGAAATTCCACACATTATTCGCATTTCCGTGTGACGATTCAACCTTTTCAGAAAATTTGGACACGCCTTTTTCCACAAGCAGAATGATTCATCATTATTAAGATCCTAAAAATATTATAACAAAACCTCGCAAATTATTCGCATATCCTTACGATAATTTAATCTCCCCAGATATTTTAGTCGAGAGGTTTTTCGATGAGCTGATTGGACAAGCGTTTTTCTAGAAGCTGGTTGGACGCAGTGATGCAAAATGACGGTTATTTTGAGTTCGCGTCAGTCACGCGTCACCTGACCGTCACGTGACCGTCACGTGACGTCATTTTCGTTTTACATAATTTTCTACGTGAAAATGACGGTCATTTTTACTTTCGTCATCTGACAAGACAAGCCTGACAGGGACTTCTATCTAGATGGAAAATGACCGTCACGATTTTTTCGGTCATTTTTTTCGGTCACAACACTTTTAGATTTCATGATAATTGTAAAATTAATTATTTTCATCGTGATTGTTTGAGTAAATTGGGAATTACAATATTAAGAACATTGGAATAAAGGAAGACAGGAATTTTTAATATTTTTTAAATTATAAACGTCGTATTATTATTTTTATTTTCTTCCGCATGGCGGCGGTGTTTGCAGTGTGTGCGCATGCGCAAATATGATATCGGGTGGTCAGTCATTTTCGTCATTTTTGCATCCGTCATGTGACGGTTCTGTTACGGTCACGTGACGGTCACACGACGGTCACGTTACAGCTTCACATCACTGGTTGGACGCTTGATTTTCAGTGATCCCATGATAACAAATCTTGCACATTATTCTCATATCCGCATGAACATTCAACCTTGCTACATATTTTGGTTGCGTCGTTTTTCTGTAAGCTAATTGGAAGCGAAAATGAACCCTATGCGAAAATTCCCGAGTTTGCACGCAAATATACCCATTGCAGGAAAACAATTTACTGCATATTTTTTGGCTAAAAATCGATTTATTTTTCAAAAGCGCACCATTTCTAAAAAATTTAATTAAAGAATAAAAATCACTACGTAGTTCCATAGCCGATAGCATGTAGATTATGTAATATTTTGGTTTTTCGTTCCAGGTCTTGTACTGTATTAAAAATTTGTTTTAATGAAAACTTTTTTTATAAACGCTTTACTGCTTAGTTTTTGGCCAAAAATCGATGCATTTTTTTCAAAAGTTCACCATTTCTGAAAAATTTGCTTTAAAAAACAACCTTCATGTAGTTCCATTGTCAATATTACATAGATTAGGAATTTGTTTTAGTTTTTTTATCCAGATCGTAAGTTTTACTACAAAGTCTGACCTCCCATCAAAGAGTTTAGGAAATGAAGCGACTTCAAAGATTGGCTCTGTCCCCGCTATTTTGTGTCAAAGTGATAGTAACATTTTTTTAATGCTTTAATAGCCATTACATTTTATTCATTCTTTATACCCTCAGCGAATATTTTTTAATCCATCACAAATTATTCTTGTCAGTTTATGTAATTGTGTGAAAAATCTCAGCTTTTTACATGCGAAACTTCTTTTTCATCAGGTTCATGATATAGCGTTATATATCACCGACCCAACTTATGTCACCCCGTTTTCTATTTATTGCACTCGCGGATTTTCAAACTTATGTCGCCCCGTTTTCTGTTTATTGCACTCGCGGATTTTCAAACGGGGCGACATAAGTTTGAAAATCCGCGAGTGCAATAAATAGAAAACGGGGCGACATAAGTTGGGTCGGTGATATATCACGCTATATCATGAACCTGATGAAAAAGAAGTTTCGCATATAAAAAGCTGAGATTTTTCACACAATTACATAAACTGATAAGAATAATTTGTGATGGATTAAAAAATATTCGCTGAGGATATAAAGAATGAATAAAATGTAATGTATATTAAAGCATTAAAAAAATGTTACTATCACTTTGACACAAAATAGCGGGGACAGAGCCAATCTTTGAAGTCGCTTCATTTCCTAAACTCTTTGATGGGAGGTCAGACTTTGTAGTAAAACTTACGATCTGGATAAAAAAACTAAAACAAATTCCTAATCTATGTAATATTGACAATGGAACTACATGAAGGTTGTTTTTTAAAGCAAATTTTGCAGAAATGGTGAACTTTTGAAAAAAATGCATCGATTTTTGGCCAAAAACTAAGCAGTAAAGCGTTTATAAAAAAAGTTTTCATTAAAACAAATTTTTAATACAGTACAAGACCTGGAACGAAAAACCAAAATATTACATAATCTACATGCTATCGGCTATGGAACTACGTAGTGATTTTTATTCTTTAATTAAATTTTTTAGAAATGGTGCGCTTTTGAAAAATAAATCGATTTTTAGCCAAAAAATATGCAGTAAATTGTTTTCCTGCAATGGGTATATTTGCGTGCAAACTCGCGAATTTTCGCATAGGGTTCATTTTCGCTTCCAATTAGCTTACAGAAAAACGACGCAACCAAAATATGTAGCAAGGTTGAATGTTCATGCGGATATGAGAATAATGTGCAAGATTTGTTATCATGGGATCACTGAAAATCAAGCGTCCAACCAGTGATGTGAAGCTGTAACGTGACCGTCGTGTGACCGTCACGTGACCGTAACAGAACCGTCACATGACGGATGTAAAAATGACGAAAATGACTGACCACCCGATATCATATTTGCGCATGCGCACACACTGCAAACACCGCCGCCATGCGGAAGAAAATAAAAATAATAATACGACGTTTATAATTTAAAAAATATTAAAAATTCCTGTCTTCCTTTATTCCAATGTTCTTAATATTGTAATTCCCAATTTACTCAAACAATCACGATGAAAATAATTAATTTTACAATTATCATGAAATCTAAAAGTGTTGTGACCGAAAAAATCGTGACGGTCATTTTCCATCTAGATAGAAGTCCCTGTCAGGCTTGTCTTGTCAGATGACGAAAGTAAAAATGACCGTCATTTTCACGTAGAAAATTATGTAAAACGAAAATGACGTCACGTGACGGTCACGTGACGGTCAGGTGACGCGTGACTGACGCGAACTCAAAATAACCGTCATTTTGCATCACTGCGTCCAACCAGCTTCTAGAAAAACGCTTGTCCAATCAGCTCATCGAAAAACCTCTCGACTAAAATATCTGGGGAGATTAAATTATCGTAAGGATATGCGAATAATTTGCGAGGTTTTGTTATAATATTTTTAGGATCTTAATAATGATGAATCATTCTGCTTGTGGAAAAAGGCGTGTCCAAATTTTCTGAAAAGGTTGAATCGTCACACGGAAATGCGAATAATGTGTGGAATTTCGTTATCATATGATCATGAAAAGTGAAGCAACCAATGAGTTTTCAGAAGATTACCGTCCAATTAGCGCAATGAAAAACCCTCGTCCAAAATATCTGGGAAAGTTACATCATCATAAGAATGTGTGAATAATGTTCGAGGTTTTGTTACAACAGGATCATAAAAATGATGAGACAGTTGGAGAAATCTCGAAAAATAGGAGCGACGTAGATATAGTGTGATTGACGAGCCTTTTATGAAATCAGAATATTTGAAAAAACTGTATCAGTGCATCGATATGAGAATAATGTGTAAACTTTTGATATCATTGGAGTATCCAAAACGATGTGATTGCGTCCAATGAGCTTACAGCCAAACGTACGTCCAGTTGGACCCGTCCCATCAGCTTATAGAAAAAACGCATGTCCAAAACTTATGAAAAGGTTAAATCATTATACGAGAATGCGAATAATGAGCGGAACTCGTTATCATAGGGTGATAAAATGACGCGTCCGATCAGCTCATAGAAAATCGCTCGTACAAAATATCGAAAAACGGCAAATCGTCTTACGGACATGCGAATAATGCACCAAGTTTCGTTATCGTAAAATCGTAAAAATTATACGATAAATGCGCAGATCGTGCAAAAAAGGAGCGATATATAACGGTATAAAAGCATTCTAAATCGCGCGACATTTTTTTCAAATTTTGACGATTTCATATATATATATTTTAAATGAGAATAATACAGTACTATTTTTTTCGTACGTATATATATGATATAACAAATAACACACAAAGTTTCATGAACCTTTAGCACATCCACTCCGTCATTTTGCATATACCAATAGAAGCAACTAGCAGAAATTGACTACAGTGATAATAAAGTCTTAAGTTGTATTTTTTCGGGAGCGGAGACAAACACTTGTCGTCTGAAAATGTAAAGAGTGCCAATGAGCAATTGATATTTTTTATTTCTAACTGTAGCAGTAAACACCCAATCACTTAACACAGATGTGTGCTTCCTTAACGGACAAAATTAATGCTGCAATCTGTAAAAATAGGGACAGAATGCGGATAAGGAATGATACGGATTATTCCAGGATGTAACATTATCCGCGGCACACGTTATACCTGACATGAAGTCGCAAGTATGGCAAAGGGTGAGTTAGTGGTAAAGGAATTCAGTCATACGTATTTTGTCGACAGAGTTTAGCGGGTATTGAAAAAGTTATTTATCAGAAAATAAATTTTTGTTGTTGTTGAATGTAAGTGTTATTTTCAAGACCTCAAATCGGCCCTTGGCCCGCGCCCTTCCTCTCATTGTTTCTCCAATTATTTTTCAGATATAAAAGCGAATTCTCTGTAATTACTCGTATTTTGCAATCATGATTCGAATTGAATGAAGTCAATGAAATCATGAATTGAAAGTTTCGAACGAAAAAATCGACAAACTTATCCTTTTACAGAAGTTTTTTTGAGGCTTGTTAACACTTTGGAAATACTTTTTGAAACGTTGTTCAATATCTGAAGTTATTATTAACAAAGTAATTTGCATAGTTCTCCCAATTTTTTCGTTAAACAAATACATTTCTAGATTTTTCGTTCAACCGAACGTTCGAAACTTCAATTATCTGCGAAATCAGGAAAACTATGTATGAATCATTGAAATCATGTTAGGTTGCAATCACTAAAATCATACACGAAGTCACGTGAAGGCGGACCCTCACTGAAATCATTTGTACACCGGGCAGGAGAGTAAAGCCCCTCGATGCTGTATCATCGGAGAAAAAATCATATATAATAGTTTAATTTTATGACTTGAAAAATGAGTTATAAAAAATAATGGTTTAATTTTACGAGACTAACAATGATGAGACTCAAAGCCTGATTTTTTTGACAACAATAGAAATAAAATATTTTTCCGACCGAGAATCCCTTGACTTTGATGTCTTTTATATTTTCTTATAAACTATCGATTATATTTAGAAATTCGTGTAAAGTTTTATCATGATAAAAATTAGAGTTATCATGAACTACAATAAAAATTGAAATTGTTTCGAGCGGTTCCATTCCAATTTCTAAGAAGAATAGGAAGCAAATATTTTTCGATTGAGGTCTCCTTATCGATCTTGATATTCTTGTAGATGATATGCAAATTCAATGAGAAGGATTGACACGGCGATGTCGGATGAAGTATATCATGAAGAAATCGGATATTTTATAGTTACGATAACTTTAATTTTGGTGTAGATTTCATATTTTTCTAGAACCGTCGATATGAGGATTACTTACTGTTCTCATATTTTTGCAAATATAACAGAAATTTTATGCAAAGTCATAAGAAATAATTTAAAAAAGAAATCAAATAAATGAGCTGGCTTCTTTATGATATATTTTTTCAAGGATTTTCATGTAATCTACGGATTGTAAGAAAAATTTTTAGTTACATAATGTTATTAATAATGATTTCTCTAATTTTTTGACAATCTGTAGACGACGTGAAAATTTAAAAAAAGTTTTGTTTTGAAGGAGCAATATGTTTCAACGGTACAAAAATTTAGATTTTTACTGTACGTGGCCACATGGTTGTTAGTGATATATACTTGGATGAGGTGATAATTACATAGATATGCATACATAATTGAGAAATGTAACCCCCTCAAAATCATGACAATTTACATTTTCGGGAAGTTTTAATATTTATTTCTGACCATAGGCCCGAAAATATTAATATAATCGATTTTTCTCCGAGCGTATCGATGACATAGAATTTTCGTGAAAATTTATCATGAAGAAATCAGATGTTCCAAAGATAAGACAATTAAGATTTTTCTGAATGATTTAATATTTTTCTGTACGAGGGCCCTTCCAAATAATATACAACTTCTACGTTATTCGCAGAAGATGAGAAAAAATGAGTAACCCTCATTTCCATGGTCCCTCGTTCAGAGGAATATTCAATTAATCGAAACAAATTAATCTGTCATAGTTTTGCATTATCTGATTTCGTCGTGATGATTTTTCAAGAAATTTGTGTCATCGACAGATGATGAAAAAAAATTACATTAATATTCTTAGGCCTTTGGTGAGAAAAAATTATAAATTTTTCCAAAAATAAACGTTTTTGTAATTTTTATGGCGTCCATAGAATATATATATGTGTCATTCCATACCATTTTGACCTGGGCCTGACCCTTGACCTCTCGAATTTGGCTCGCGATTTTTGATATGATTGTTCTCACTACGAAAGGCACCCAGTTTTTTTGGAGGTTTTTCAGATTCAATTTGAATATTCTACAATTTTTTAAACGATTTTATTACAATAATTAAAAAAAATTAGAAGCGTGAGTGATTTTACTATGGATGGTTGCTGGAACATTTTCATATATCATATGGGATTTTTCAAAAAAAATTTCAGTTTTTTGGAATCATTTATATTAGCAAAATCAAGAAGAAAAAATCTCTTGCGAAAAATCTGAAATTTTTTTCAAAAATCCGATATTACATATGAAAATGTTTCAGCAACCATTCATAGTAAAATAACTTCCGCTTCTATTTTTTTGAACGTTTTTTTCCGAAAAAGCTTAAAAATAGTAAGAAGGAAAAATCTCCCCACTCCGGCTCTAAGCTCAAAAATTTTGATATCTGACACACGATTTTTCAGAATTTTTTCAAATGTTTAAATTGTGTCGATCAATAAAATCGTTTAATGAAATATAGAAAATTCAAATTAAATCTGAAAAATCTCGAAAAAAAACTGGGTACCTTTCAAAGTGAGAACAATCATATAAAAAATCGCGAGCCAAATCCGAGAGGTCAAGGGTCAGACCCAGGTCGAAATGGTATGGAATGACACATATATTGATATATCACTTATATGCGTTAATCCTGGAACAGAACAAAATATTAAATTTTTCTCAAAGAATTTAATTGTCATAGCTTTGAAATATTTAAATATCGAAATATCATGACAAAACTTTTTTCAATTTAAATGTCGTTTGAAAATAATGAGAACAAATAAAACAGTGAATATCAATGGGTCTTTGACCAAAAATATTTGATTTCATGCTTCTAAAAAATCACGCAAAAACTACAATAAGAATCCAATTTTTGAAATTATCTTTACAAAACGTTTAAATCATTAGGTTGGTTTTTACTTCCGTAAATAATGCTGTAAATATATTGTGAGGTTGATGATAACATTGACGATAAAAATAATCTGAAGCGGTGAATGGAAATGAACGATTGTTAGCAATTTTTTTCGAGTACGTTATAAACGTAGTCATATTTTTTCGCGATCAAAGGTGATTATTAAAACTATGCAATCACATAGAGTAATGATATCGAATATGATGCTGAGATAAGCAGTTCTTTTGCGTTCCTACAGCCTTTGTGTTTGAACGTGCTTTTCTGTGTGTATGTTTGTGTTCGTGTGTCTTTGTTGTGTATCTGTGTGTGTGTGGGTCTGTGCACACATACAACACGTGTGTGTGTGTGTGTGTGTGTGTGTGTGTGTGTGTGTGTGTGTGTGTATCTGGACACGTTAAATCTTTCGCAAAAAAAAATTTCGCAACGTTACACATATGAAGAATGAGCTCTATCTTATTTTCTGGAATAGATGGAGTGTCGCGCTTGAAGCTTAGAATGCTGGTGAGCCGCTGCAGAGAGAATAGCATTTTTGCTAAAGTTGCAATCGGATATCCACCGGGGTAAAAATGCTGACAAAGTTTCATACCGACGTACCATCATTGTCTTTTTCGGTATTGTTAAGAGGTCTCAACTTTGCACAACAGCTGCAGTCCTTATCCAGTCACCGAAGTTCGCGGATTGCTCCGCTGCGCGCGTTTTCAGTGAAAAATTATGTATTTTTCAAAGTTATAATTTTTTATAATTTCAAACAATATATCGTACGGTAAAAAATAATGAAAAATTCAGAAGTTTCCATAACATCGTTGCATTTTAAAACTTGTGGAGGTGAATAACGATGAATTTCGGAAGTGAAGTTGAATTTTCTCTAAACACATCAAAATTGGGGAACAAAATTTTGTTACAAAATTTCAAAATGTGCTCAAAGAATTTTTGTGCAAAAATAGATCAATTGACGCAACGCAAAAGATTCGTTTATCGGGAAAAGGTAGAAACTTCGGAAAGTGAAGAAGAGTGCTCGTTCGGAAGCGGTAGATTCAATAACCTAAGATTTTCGAACACGTACGCAATGGATGTTGTATGCGTCGATAAAAAATTTATCGAAATTTAAAAAAGGTTGTATTATATTATTCGATAATAACTAAACATTTAAAAATACTCTTATTTTGTAGTCACCGATTTGTGGCAGCGTAAATCGGTAATGCACAGCTCCACTCATCCAAATTCGGTGTAATATAAAAAGTTTGCAGTGTCAGCAATAAATGGTCCTTGACCATTCAGCGTGACTAATGAAGGAAACTGTGTGTGTGTGTGTGTGTATGTGTTACCATCGAGATAAGATTTGCTGAATTGTCAGTAGTAAATCCAACGACCATGAGTTATTCTTAATAATAATAATAATAATTATTATTATTATTATTATTATGAGAGCGGGCCCGCGCGCGCGTGTGTGTCGTTGCTGCGTCAACTTCGAGGAATATGACATGGGCTTCCAGATGTAAGTAGTTCCCAATTTTCACTATTATTATTATTATTATCAGATTATTATCATTATCACCACAAAATCGGTACTCGTGTGGCACCCCCTTGTCCTCACCCTTCCCCGCCATCATCCTCACCTCATCGCTTTTTCCTCGACCACCTGGATGTGGTGGGGGAAAAGTGGAGTGGTGGGGGAAGCCGCATGGTGGGGGAAGGAGTGGGGATAGGAGTGGGGGGCGCCATACGGGTACCAATACTACTCGTGTGTATACATGTATATGAGTCATTCCAACTCAATTCAACGACGTTTTGTCGGAGACCCCCTTTGATTTTCTATTATTTTTCAATATGTTATTACACATGCAAAAATAAGTATCCATGTACATTTTTAGCTCTCGATTTTAAACTATACCGAAGTTATTGATTTTTGAAAAAATATTCTCAAAATAATCATAACTTCCACAATAACTAAGATATTCTAATTTGCTAGGATGTCATTTTCGTTTTTTTTTTTCAATGAACTCTTTGAAAAAAATCTCAAAAAATTAATGATATTCAAATCTGTAATTAATAATTATTAACATAATTTATCAGAATAATTAATCGATGTTCACAATGAATCAAAGAGTTTGAATTACGGTGTGAGTGCCTATTAAAACGTCCCCAAGGAACATGTTAACCAACATTCAAAATACATTCGATCATAACGGAGTAAATCAAGACAATGATCAAGAATACGGAGCGTGAAGTGTGGGGTTTGATCTGTCGAAACACGTTAAATACGGGAGAGGATAATAATTTGACGAGTATTTTTGATGCACACGATATATAAAATGTCTTTATTAAAACAAACACGTTTTCTGTCCTGTGACGAGAATTGCGTCATGAAAGGAACTAGTAACTAGAAACTAGGGATAAATATAGGTAGTGCTTCGAGCGTCTAAAATCACAAGAGTGGGGGTATCACAGACCGCCACATCTACTCCCCCTCCAAAAGGTTTATACACTTTTCTTTTTTCTTTCTTTTTCTTTTTCTTTTTTTTTTTCTTTTACTCAAATCTGACCGTTTTTCTTTTATATGTCCTGAGAGGTTTGTCCATGGTACCTTGTTGATGGGGCAAAATTATATCTTTCGCTTGAATATTGTGGTCACTCGTTGAATCGTCCTTCGCGAGAAAAGCTGGTTTGAGACGTTCGATTGACACTGTCTTTTCCTCTCCATCGATAAAGATGACGAAACGTCTGTCATCCAGTCTTTCTTTTATTTCATGAGGTCCTGAGTACGGTGGTTTCAACGGCGGTTTTACTTCATCCAACCGCAAGAATACATGTGTACACGTGTGAAGTTCTTGTTGCACGAATATTTTTCCTTTGATATGATGCGATGTTGCACTCGGACGAATTGCTTTCATGTATTCTCTATGTCTCTCAAGGAAAATTTCAGGTTCCGCCGGAAGTTCAGCGTCTACGAAGAAATCGCCTGGGATTCTGAGCGTCGTGCCATACACCATTTCCGCTGGTGAGGCTTTAATATCCTCTTTATACACTGTTCGAAGTCCCAGCAGTACCGTTGGCAAAATATCAGGCCACGGGGTGCTTGGATTACACATTAGCGCCGTTTTCAGAGTCCTATGCCACCGTTCAATTAAGCCATTTGACGCTGGGTGATATGCCGTGGTGCGTATGCGTTTAGCACTGATTGTGTTTGCTAAAGCTTTGAATAATGCGCTTTCAAATTGAGAGCCCTGGTCTGTTGTGATGGTTAACGGTGTACCAAATAAACATACCCAATTGTTGAAGAAGGCTGACGCTACGGTGGGCGCTGTAATGTCCTTGAGTGGAATGGCCATTGGAAATCTCGAGAATCTGTCTATCATTGTGAGGCAATATTTGAATCCTTGCACTTCCGGAAGATGAATCATGTCGAGATGAACATGGTTGAATCTTGTGTCAGGTACGTTGATTTTTTCGGGCAATACTTGCGTATGACGTTGTATTTTCGCACGTTGACAAGGAACGCATTCACGAGACCATTGCAGGGCGTCCTTTTTAATTCCGGGCCAAATGTATCTTTCGCGCATCTGATGACACGTTACACGGCCACTCGGATGAGCGAGACCGTGAATCGTGTTGAACGCTTCACGTCGTAATGCCTTAGGAATAAAGGGTCGAACGATCCCCGATGAAACATCACAGTAGATTTCTATATTTGGTTCGATGACTAGGTTTTGTAACCTGAGTGAAGTATTGTTGTTCAATATATCTGGTAACTCGTCATCCTCGTTTTGCGCTTCTTGAATGGCTTGAGGACTGAACACCGTTGGCATTCCTATGGAATTAATCCGTGATAGTGCATCAGCAACGATGTTATCTTCGCCCTTGACATGTACAATTTCTGTTGAAAATTGTGAAATAAAATCAAGTTGTCTTAATTGTCTTGGAGAGGCTTTGTCTGATCGTTGAGCGAAAGCATGTACCAGAGGCTTGTGGTCTGTTTTTATCACAAAATTACGACTCTCGAGGATATGTCGGAAATGCTTAATTGCGGCGAAGATCGCGAGCAATTCTCGGTCATAGGTCGAATAGTTTTTTTCAGTTGCGCTGAGTTTCCTTGAGAAAAACCCAATTGGTTTCCAAACGCCGTTTTGTCGTTGTTCAATGACCGCTCCCATTGCTGTGTCTGATGCATCCGTGGTAAGTATAATTGGATCTGACGGAGAAATGAAAGTCGTGAATACCGTCGAGGAAATGCTTGTTTTGCAATCATCGAATGCCTTAGTTGCTTCCTCTGTCCAGGGAATGGGTGTTTTGTCATTTTTCTTTGATTCTTTTAAATATGCGTTTAACGGGCTTTGCAATTGCGCTGCATGTGGAATACAGCCACGATAATAATTTATCAAGCCAAGGAAGCGTCGGAGCTCACAAATCGTTTTTGGTTTAGGATAATCGACGATTGCTTGAATACGATCTGCCGGTGGTTTGTATCCTTGTTCGTTTATCTCGTACCCGAGAAATTGAATTTCTTTTTTTCCCAAAGAACATTTAGAGACGTTAATTGTGAGTCCATGTTCTTGTAGACGATTGAAGACAGTTCGGAGGTGTGCTTCATGGTCCTCCGGTGAGACTGACATGATGATTATATCATCGATGTAACAAAAAACGTAGTCGAGATCCCGAAAAATAGAATCGATGTACCTTTGGCACGTTTGAGCCGCATTCCGAAGACCAAAAGGCATAACTACGTACTCGAATAAGCCAAAAGGCGTGATGATCGCAGTTTTTTTTACGTCCTCAGGTGCCATGGGAATTTGGTGATACGCTTTGGTTAAGTCTAATGTAGAAAATATAGTTTTACTATTCAGTCTTTCGAATAAGTCGTGGATGAACGGTGGCGGATATCGATCAGGAATAGTTTGACTGTTCAGTTTGCGATAATCTCCACACATTCTCCATCCACCAGTCTTTTTCTTTACTAAATGGATCGGACTAGACCAGGGGCTATTGGATGGTCTGATCACCCCGCTTTCGAGTAAATTTCGAATCTCGTTTTTCGCTGCGGAAAGTTTTTCCCCCGATAATTTTCTTGGTCTTTCCGTGACGGGTTGCCCAGTTGTTACAATCTTGTGGGAAATAGGACATTTTGACTCAGAGAGCGGGCGCGAGCGTTCCTTTGTAATGTCGATGAATTCCGAGAGTAATCCTTTGAAGTCGAGAGTCGAGCTGATCGTTGAAATTCCAAATACGCTGGCGATCTCGAGATAACCTTTTGCAGAGAGCGAAGTGCATGAATCGATTAATTTTTTGTTTTTCAGGTCGATTAATAGTCCATAATGAGCTAAAAAATCGGCTCCAATTATCGAGTTTATAACATCAGCAACGATGAAATCCCATTTAAATGCACGCCGAAGACCGAAATCTATTTCCATGTTTTTGTCTCCGTAGGTGTTGATTACTGAGTTGTTCGCAGCGTAAAGGTTGTAATCTCTTTTCTTCATGACAGGTAGCCCGTGCTGCTTCGATATGACAGATACCGCTGACCCTGAATCGATGAGGAATTTTATTTTGGTGGTGCGATCAGAAAGATGGAGACGTTTTTCAGATGAGGCGTTTTTGGTGTCGCTGTCGCTAGTCGCCTGTACAGACAACAGCGAAATTAGTTTTCCTGTTTTGTTGGTTGTACCCATGTGCATGGTGACGTGCAGCGATTGGCATTGACGCCATATTTCCTGTGGTAGAAACAAATCCCAGAACGATTGGGCGTTGGAGATCTGCTGCGAGAGCGATTTTGCCAGTTTTGTCGTGGGCTGTTGTCACTGGGCTTGTTTGACCAAGTCGATTTCATGAGCTCGGAGAACATTTGTTTCAATTCTTTCATCTCCAGCGAGAGCTGCTGGCAGGACGTGCATGAGTTATTCTCTTTTTGTTTAAATGTGCTTGTCGCCATCACATGCGAAAAGTTTGTAGTATCGAAAATTCTGTCAGCGATTTCTGCAAGACCGTCAAGCTCAACGTTATTTGTTTTAATGAGCAGAGGCTGGATCTGCAGGGGCATGCGATTTAACCACATCGGGTACAAAACATCATCAGCCACGCCACCAGCAGCAAGATCTTTCATCTCACGCAAAAGTTGTGACGGCCTTTTATTACCGAGGGCGAGCTCGTTCAAGAGTGTGAAAATCTGTTTTTCTCTCGATTTTGAAAGTCTCTGAATAAGTATTTGTTTTAGATAGTTATACTTATCTTGTGCCGGTGCGTTGGAAATGATATCAGTGATTTGTGCAAGAATATCTCCGCTCAGAGCCTTCAATACCGCAGTATATTTTGCTTGATCGTCGGTGATGCGTGAGGATTCAAAATCAGCCTCGACGACATAAAACCAAATGTCAGGTCTTTCGGGCATAAACGGTAGAAGTTGAGCTCTTCGTGTTTGCGAAAAAAAATCATCTTGAAGGAGATTTGCGTATGCATGTCTTTGATCGTCCGCATTTTCCTCATTTCTTGTTTGTTGCGAACCTGTCGCCTTCGGCAAGTTGAGGGTAGTTGTGACATCCCCGTCAGTTTTTTTATTTGCATCGGTACTGCGAGTGATAATTTTCCCGTCACCGGTTTTTTGCTCTCCCGTTTTTTTGTCTCCGGCCATGGTAAAAACGTGCTACGGAGACCGATCGAGGTTAGAAATATATATCTGCTTGAATCACGTCGGGGTCACCAATATTGTGGGGTTTGATCTGTCGAAACACGTTAAATACGGGAGAGGATAATAATTTGACGAGTATTTTTGATGCACACGATATATAAAATGTCTTTATTAAAACAAACACGTTTTCTGTCCTGTGACGAGAATTGCGTCATGAAAGGAACTAGTAACTAGAAACTAGGGATAAATATAGGTAGTGCTTCGAGCGTCTAAAATCACAAGAGTGGGGGTATCACAGACCGCCACAGAAGCGCGACGGGAACGGCCCCTAACGGATTGGGTGACGATGTTTTCACCCTGAAAAACCACTGAATCACGGTGATTTTTTACGGTGACAAAGTGCCCACAAAATCACCGAGATCTTGGTGATTTTAAGGTGATTCCAACGTGATTCCACGGTGATTGTCACGGTGATTTTGTGACGGTGACAATCACCGTGAGAATCACCGTGGAATCACCTTAAAATCACCAAGATCTCGGTGATTTTGTGGGCACTTTGTCACCGTAAAAAGTCACCGTGATTCAGTGGTGACTTCATCCACTAGGGGCGCGCGAAGTGCGGGGGGGTTCGGGGGGAGAAGCCCCCCAACGAGTACGCGAAGCGTGCTTGTTATATCTATATTTACTAAGTTGAAAAAATGAGTTGAAAATTCAGATCATCGACCGTATAAAATACTCATTTCCCCTTTAAATCTGTGACTGCCGTGGAGGCCAGGTTAAAGTTGAGATATCGAACTGAAATTTGATATGGGTTTCCATTTATTTATTGAAAACTGATTTAGCGCTATCGTCAGAAGAAAAACAACATAGCCTAAATAAGGACCACCCTAATGTATATATGAGGCATTCCACGCCATTTCGATCAAAATCTTGCCTTGATGATTCCGATTTTCCTTTAAATTTCTTATATGAAAAAACACATAGAAATACATATTCCCAATTTTTTTTAGAATTTTTTGGCCACGCGTTTTTTCTATTTTATTTTTTATTTTTGAAAAAAAGGACCCCTTTGTAAAATCGGAAAAAATTCAGAATAATCCAATAAAATATAACAAAATTTTTGGGCTTTGTTCCAAAATGGAGATTTTAATACTCTAAGAGTAAAATTTTTTTTTTACAATTTTTTGAATTTTACTCATAGAGTATTGAAATCTCAATTTTGGAACGAAGCCCAAAAATTTTGTTGTATTTTATTACATTTTTCTGAATTTTTTCAGATTCTACAAAGTGGTCCTTTTTATTTAAAAAAAAATATATAAAATCCAAAAACCGCGTGGCCAAAAAATTCTGAAAAAAATTTGGGAAAATGTATTTCAATGTGTTTTTGTGTATGAAAAATTAAGAGGAAAATCGAAATTATCACGGTACGATTTTGATCGAAATGGAGTGGAATGCCTCATATACATATTATGTGTCTGTTGTATGTATTCGCAGGAGGATGAAAATTTACGTGCCAATCTCACGCTCGCTATAGCATTTAGTTGCGAATGGGGACGGAACAATTATGAATTTGGCAGGCTTAATGCGGTCGCGCCACTCGTAAACTATGCAAATAGCAAAAACAAGGACGTCCTCAAAGGAGTTTGCATAGCATTTTATCACTTGAGCAAGGAGCCCCTTAATTGTGTCACCATGCACACTTGTGGAGTCATAAAGGTACGATACTGTACATGCACTGCGTATTATTATTCTCATTATTACTCGTTTTAATATATATTTGCATGTATTTTTAGCATGTTCTCCGGCTGGTAGGTTCGGAGGATCCTGAAGTTCAAATAGCCGCGGCAACGACAATCAGACATATCAGAAAATTGGCCCTCACATCCGAAAAGTTTCATCTTGGAGAAATGTTTGTATCTGCAAGCTTTAGATTATATATTTATTCACACTGGACTCTCACGATACTAACTGCCACGTTAACGAACAAATCTCGCGGCCAGGGCTCGACGCGTTCCTCTTCGAGAAAACCTCATGAGCGTATCCGTGTTGCTTACATTGTGTGTGCATGGCCTATTTTCTAAGTGGTGTTTACATTGTATTATTTGGGGCCCGGCAAAATTTCACATACGGCTCCTTATTATCTGTTCCAAACGTGTCGAGTTCAAAGTACTATATCTATTAGACGGCCTAAAAAAACCTTTATTTTTTTCGATCTCCTACTTCATGAAACCATAGTTTATAACATAATATTGAACCACGTGAAAGGGAATCGCCGTGCGATTTTTTTAAGCAGTGACGCATTGATTTTTTGTATTCGCCATTTGATGAAAACACGTAATTCAATTGTAGTGGTTGGAGGGATTGCATAACGATTTTTCTATATAACGGACGGAACTCTGTATGGTAGCGTTTGACAATTTGTTTTCTTCAAATCGGCGCGTCGTAGAAAATTTTAAACATCGTAAAACAAGTTCCTATAAAAATTGTTGATAATTTTATTTTCTTGATGAACAGGAACATTAAGGTATCATTCTGGTTTAAATGTTCAAAAAAACGGTTATTTTTGTAAATTTCTTAAGAACGTATTATTATAGATATTGATAAAAAATTTATTAAGCGTATTGATAAATACACTCTCAAAATACAAAAAATAATTTCGATTTTTTTTATTTTTAACACTTTTTAAACACAAAAATAACAGGCAAACGTAACTCCTCGAAAAATAAATAAGTCGCTGGCGGCCTTGATATCTCGATAACAGCTGATCGTCTAAAACGAAAAACTAGAAATTTTTTAGATTCAGTAGGTATGTGGCTCTTGCGCATTCTACGGATATCAATATTTACTGATAAATAATAAAATAGCGGACATTTTACACAAAAAACGAAAAATTAGGTTTTTTTCACTGTTTTTGGCAAAAAAAAGCTATTCATATGTATGTTGTTAAAATTTCATAACGATCGATTACTGATTCTGGAGAAATCACCGCCACCGACGGAAAAAACGTTGATTTAAGGGCAGGCTAAACACCCTCCCCCCCCCCCCCCCCGCCTTTCCGCTCTTGTGAGTGCGAGAGAGAACGCCTATAGGGGTCGTGTGAGCGCGAGAGAGAGGGTCTTTAGCCTGCCCTTAAGAAAAACGCGTTTAACTTACCCGAGCGCGCTCAAGTCAGGGATGGGCATAAAGAACTTAAAAAAAAAATAAGTGATAAATCATTTTTGACTCGTGATTTAAACGGGCTCGGAGTATCAAGTACTTTCGGACTTGTGATTTAAACGGGCTTGGAGTATCAAGCCTTTTTTGACTTGGGATTTAAACGGGCTCGGAGTATCAAGTCTTTTTTGATTGGTGATTTGAACGGGCTCGGAGTATCAAGTACTTTTGGACTTGTGATTTAAACGGGCTTGGAGTATCAAGCCTTTTTTGACTTGGGATTTAAACGGGCTCGGAGTATCAAGTCTTTTTTGATTCGTGATTTGAACGGGCTCGGAGTATCAAGTACTTTTGGACCTGTGATTTAAACGGGCTTGGAGTATCAAGCCTTTTTTGATGTGGGATTTAAACGGGCTCGGAGTATCAAGTCTTTTTTGATTCGTGATTTGAACGGGCTCGGAGTATCAAGTACTTTTTTACTCGTCACTCCTTTCGATTAAGAGTGACAAATTCTTTTTAATTCTGAGTATATTTAAGCTTTAAATTCATTTTAATTCCTTTTTTAATCGAATTAAACGACGAAATTCATATTAATTCCTGAATATTTTTTAATTGTACCATGGTCAAATCGATCCCGGTACAACAAATTATAACTCCGCATACGGAGAATAATAATTAGTGACAAATAAATAAATAAATAAATAAATAAATAAATAAATAAATAAATAAATAAATAAATAAATAATTAAATAATTTTTTTTTTTTAATTTTTTTTTTTTTTTTTTTTTTTTTTTCTTAAATACGGGCCAGTATCGACCAAATCCGGATTTGGTTTGGTTGAGTCTACGCGCGAGCATACTGGCCCGTATTTAAAAAAAAAAAAAAAAAAAAAAAAAAAAAAAAAAAAAAAAATTAAAAAAAAAAAATTATTTAATTATTTATTTATTTATTTATTTATTTATTTATTTATTTATTTATTTATTTATTTATTTATTTATTTATTTATTTATTTATTTGTCACTAATGATTATTCTCCGTATGCGGAGTTATAATTTGTTGTACCGGGATCGATTTGACCATGGTACAATTAAAAAATATTCAGGAATTAATATGAATTTCGTCGTTTAATTCGATTAAAAAAGGAATTAAAATGAATTTAAAGCTTAAATATACTCAGAATTAAAAAGAATTTGTCACTCTTAATCGAAAGGAGTGACGAGTAAAAAAGTACTTGATACTCCGAGCCCGTTCAAATCACGAATCAAAAAAGACTTGATACTCCGAGCCCGTTTAAATCCCACATCAAAAAAGGCTTGATACTCCAAGCCCGTTTAAATCACAGGTCCAAAAGTACTTGATACTCCGAGCCCGTTCAAATCACGAATCAAAAAAGACTTGATACTCCGAGCCCGTTTAAATCCCAAGTCAAAAAAGGCTTGATACTCCAAGCCCGTTTAAATCACAAGTCCAAAAGTACTTGATACTCCGAGCCCGTTCAAATCACCAATCAAAAAAGACTTGATACTCCGAGCCCGTTTAAATCCCAAGTCAAAAAAGGCTTGATACTCCAAGCCCGTTTAAATCACAAGTCCGAAAGTACTTGATACTCCGAGCCCGTTTAAATCACGAGTCAAAAATGATTTATCATTTAAAGCATGTATTCAAATACTTTTTGATTCGAGTCCGCCCATCCCTGGCTCAAGTACACTACGACCTCGATTAGTATGGGAGCAGCCCGATTGGCACCACTAGACACTCCCTACCAGGACGAACGACAGTAACCGACAGTCGTTTGTCTTAAATTCCGACAGTTCCCGGCGGTCCAACCGTCGGAATTCATCACTCAACCGTCGGAATTTAAGACAAACGACGTTGGTTACTGTCGTTCGTCCTGGTAGGGCTTGCAAAAATCGAAGCGCAAATGTCGTCCGTGCGTGCAATGCGCATCTCACAACAGTCGTGAGTCGTGTCCGCTCTCACACCGGCGTAGGGATGCCGGGTTGTTATGAAAAGATCCATCTTCAGAATTGAATCGAATTGTTGCACTCCGTATCGATTCGGAAAAATATCGAACGAAAAAGATCGATTCTCACAATATCGAATGAAAAAGATTGATCTGCGAAAAATCGTTCTTTTTAGAATTGAGTTAACAAACAACGTCAAATTCCTTGAACATTAAGCAAAATTTAAACTTCGGTTATATTATATTAAAAATTAAAACTAAATTGGAAAAAGTAAATCACGTGAAAAGAATTTGGTATAGCGGGTTTATTTTTAACAGTTGTCATATAAGTATTATTTGGATACTTTACTCAGAATATTTCAAAAAACAACGCTTTTAATAGTATTTTGTGCATCTAGGGCCAGAGATAAGTCTTTTTGTCGAGCGTGAAGTTTGCCGCAACGAGCGAAGCGAGGGCCGCAACCACGCGAGACAAAAGACGAATCTCTGGCCCGCGTTGCACACGATCTTTTTTTTCCCCATGGGAGATTTGAGTGTCTTTTCATTATATGCGTGGATAGCCAAAAAGAGGCTCTTTTTTGACAGCTAATAGCGTTTTCTGTTCGTTGCACTGAGTGTGCACTGAGTGCGCACTCGTTTGACGAGCGTGTTCTGTTGGTAATTCCGGTGCAAGAATCTTGCACTGAGTGCATAAAATATTGCCCTGAAACGGCGAGTTGGTGTCACTCCAGGGCACGACATTTGTCGGTATCCGATAACCAATCGCAAGCTGGGCATTCCTCAGAATCTTTCATACGATTGGCTGTCGGGTGCCTCCAGATGTCGCTACAGGTGATAACTAGTTTGAGCATTCCCCAGAATCTTTTGTACGATTGGCTGTTGGGTACCGACAGATGTCGCTACAGGTCATAAAGATAGGCGTGTTCCATTGGGGCTTTTCTGCACTGACGCGGGGCAACATGCACGCACTGACTGCCACCAGTGCGCACTCAGTGCAAGCCAGTGCACCCCAAAGAAAACTGCTGTCAGAAAAGAGTCAATTTTGGCTGTTTACGCATATGGTGAAAAGCACGAAAATCTTGCATGGGTGAAAAAGAAATCAATTTTCAACAATTTTTGGTTACTCCTATATAGCATCGTACTAAAAAAAAAAAAACGACGAAATAATCGAGTGCAAAGAATCGATCCTAAAGATCGATTATTCATACTAAAAAGATCGATCTTGCAATTAATCGATTCTCACTCCAGCATCCCTACACCGACGCTCTCACACCAGTGTGTCACGTCGATCGATATCCGTCGCATAGTGGGGACTCTTGCAATTATCGAAACTGCAATAATCGAGGTCGTACACTGAGAAAAATGTATGGCGACGTCAACCATATCTCAATTATAAAATATGTTTCCCTGACGCAACGTCTATAATTTATGGTTAACCTAATATGAAAAAACATTGTAAAATAAACAATATTTTCGTAATCACACCGATCATCTCTATATGGCAATTGCAACAATTTGTCTCCTTACCATGCATGAAGTGCTAGAAACTATTAAAAGCATCGCATTCTCATTACTTGCATGGTTATACTTTCTATTATGCATCAAATTCCGAAACGTTTTGCATATTAGCGACAGAAAACAATGATTCTCATTTAATTGAAAGCATATAGTTTTACTCAGCAATAGTGTATAAGATAATCATTACTGTTGTATAGTTGACGGTAATATATGAAATATAAATTAGTGGTTAGTTAATAGTCGACGTTGAGCACTGATATCCCAACCTCGTTTCACTCGCGTGTAGTTGAAAAAAATCATATTGTTGCAATTCCATACAGACACGCGTCAAAGCCAGTTTCTATGCTGCATAGAAAAAACTAGTTGGTTGTGGCAACCATATGGTTTGTAACATATGCTTTAAGCAACTAGTTCGTTGGGGCAACCATTCTCGTGGTTCCCACAACCAACTTTTTACTGGTTGGGTATTTGGCAACCAATAATATAGTTACGGTAACCACGAAAATGGTTGCCCCAACCAACTAGTTGCTTAAAGTATATCTTACAAACTAGTTGGTTGCCACTGGCCATACCAACTCTTTTTTCTGTGCGAGTCTTTTTTTCCGTGTAAAAGAAAGAAGACTCTTTTGATGGGAATCCTTTTCGGATTCGACCATCTTGCGTTTTGCCGCAAAGTATTAAATATCCACACATAAGTAAGGTTATCAAACATAGACGAACTTGGAGACCTTATAGACGTCGAGGGGAAAGTTCGGTTGTGCGAAAGGAAGCCACCTACCGGACTTTTGGCGAACTGACAAATCTACAGATAAGATCATATGAGATTACGGGTGAATAGGTATTTCAGCAACCTGAGTGCAGAATGTAGCCACTATTATAGTGTACCGATGACCATTCACTGATTTTGTCACACACATCTCCTATGATCATTCTAATTTACCATGGCAATATGTTGTTTAGTTCGTATAAACATGTAACATGTTTCTGTAACGCGACGTCTATATTTTATGGTGGAATGCATTCAAAAATAACAGTAGACAAAGAACTATAGTTGTCCCTGCCAATTCAGGCCATGCCTGCATTTAACATACATTTTGGCAGCAAGCAAGAATTAGAAGTGACTATAAGAATAGTATAGCGTCACGAAACAAGATTAAGGTTTGCACGAAACAAATAATAATAAACGCGACGATTGTTATATATTATTGACAATTAAATGAATGTGTTCAATGAATTATATACTTATCTTTGCGGGTTTAACAATAATAATTGTAGCCTCGCGCATATTAGATATTTATAGACAACTTTAAAATTGCACGTTTGATGTTATTTCGCGCTTATAGTATGCTCAACCATATTATGGCGAATCTAACCATAAAATATGTTCTCTGGTATTATAATCGGTCTTACCATAGTCGTTTGTAGTAATTACCACAGGTTTTTCTCTCAGTGTAGTGTAGTGAAGCTAGCAACGTAAAAGTCACAGAGTAATATAGTTAGACTACTCCTATTGTTCTAAAATTTGTACATAATACTTTTAGATACCCTGACTTGTCTAACCGCCATTCTAACGGTTAGAATTGCTTGCCGTTAGAATTTGTGAAAATTCTACTGTCTTTCTAACCGGATTTCTAACCGCTACGCGTAATTTTACCGAAGTTAGAATAGTGGTTGGAAAGGCGGTTAGAATTTCAAATTCCATCTGCTACCAAAATCCAACCATGCCTAACCCACTTTCTAACCGCTCTTTCTAACTACTACGCATATAATTTACTCAAGTTAGAATAGGGGTTAGAAAAGAGGTTAGAAATTCAAATTGCAACAAGCTGTCAAAACCTAACCCCCTCTTACCGGCTTTCTAACCACCACGCGTAACCACCGGGCGGTTAGAAATTCAAAATAAAATCTGAGCAGTGATTTTACGTACCTGGAACGGTGGTCGCCAATTAAAGATGCGTGTACCTGTAATTGGCATTTTGATGTGGATATTACAAAGTCGATGGTGCGATACACAGTATCGTAAAATCGTAATTTTATGCATTATTTTTTTTTGTTGCGTAACATTTCCGCAATACAATATTCTTTTTTTTTACCACAATATGTTTTATTATCAAATGTAGCGAATATAATACCGAAAATCGAGTCTTTCTATGATCATTTTTCCGCGGTTTCTTCATATACGGTCTACGATTATAAATATTTTTTATGTTTTTTTTTAAGTTAAATTAAGATTAATATAATATTAAGATTAAGATATATGACACCACTGTGATGAGCGTTGCTTTTATAATCTCAAGCTGGCAAGATACTACACTGCAGGCGAATAAACATTTTAAGACGAGTCCTGAACGCGCACTGACGCGCACCATCGTTCGAGCGCCACGAAAGTAGTTTATTTTGTCGTCCAATAACTTCGCGAAGACATTCCACAACGACGCATAAAAGATATTTATTTGTTATTAATATATATCTGTTAACAGAAACGTGCTTTCTTATTAAAGGACATTCGCGATTCGCCATCTTGCCTTCGTTCTTCAGGGCGCTGTGGGCTTGGCTAGTCTCCCGTAGCGGCGTCCCCGGGAGTCTAGCCTATTTCCATGAATGGATGGAAAAGGGCTAGACTCCCGGAGACGCCACTACGGGAGACTAGCCAAGACGAGGCATGATGGCGTATCGCGAATGTCCTTTAATAAGAAAGCACGTTTCTGTTAACAGATATAAATTATTAACAAATAAAGATATTTTTGCGTCGTTGTGGAATGTCTTCGCGAAGTTATTGGACGACAAAATAAACTACTTTTGTGGCGCTCGAACGATCGTGGTCCGCGTCAGTGCGCATTCAGGACTCGTCTTAAAATGTTTATTCGCCTGCAGTGTACCCAGTGTCTTGCCAGCTTGAGATTATAAAAGCAACGCTCATCACAGTGGTGTCATACCCTACCAGGACGAACGACAGTAACCGACAGTCGTTTGTCTTAAATTCCGACAGTTCCCGGCGGTCCAACCGTCGGAATTCATCACTCAACCGTCGGAATTTAAGACAAACGACGTTGGTTACTGTCGTTCGTCCTGGTAGGGTATATCTTAATCTTAATATTATATTAATCTTAATTCAACTTTAAAAAAAACATGAAAAATATTTATAATCATAGACCGTATATGAAGAAACCGCGGAAAAATGATCATACCAAGACTCAATTTTCGGTATTATATTCGCTAGATTTGATAATAAAACATATTGTGGTAAAAAAAAGAATATTGTATTGCGTGAACATTGGTATTGCGTGAATGTTACGCAAAAAAAAAAATATAATACATACAATTACGATTTTACGATACTGTGTATCGCACCATCGACTCTGTAATATCCACATCAATATGCCAATTACAGGTACATGCATCTTTAATTGGTGACCACCGTTCCAGGTACGTAAAATCACTGCTCAGATTTTATTTCGAATTTCTAACCGTCTGGTGGTTACGCGTGGTCGTTAGAAAGCCGGTAAGGGGGGATTAGGTTTTGACAGCTTGTTTCAATTTGAATTTCTAACCTCTTTTCTAACCCTTATTCTAACTTGAGTAAATTATGCGTAGTAGTTAGAAAGAGCGGTTAGAAAGTGGGTTAGGCATGGTTAGATTTTGGTAGCAGATGGAATTTGAAATTCTACCCGCGTTTCTAACCACCATTCTAACTTGGGTAAAATTACGCGTAGCGATTAGAAGTCCGGTTAGAAAGACGGTAGAATTTTTATAAATTCAAACTGGTTAGATTTCCGGTTAGATAACCGGTTAGAATGAGTGGTTAGACAAGTTACTAGGGTACATATGGGGGGATACAAAAAAAGGCGTTTTTTCAAATAGCTATCACTTCTTCAAAAATCGAGTAACTGGAACGTTTTTTTTCAAAATTTTCGTCTGTAAATGTACTTTCCGAAAAAAATACAACAATATTTTTAAGATATTAAAAAAACTATGAAATTTTCTACTTTTTCGAGAAAAATCATCTCTTTCTCGAATTTCGCCATTTTTAATTTTTTTTTTTACACTCAAAAAATATTTTGATCCATGGGCCGACATTTCCATCTATTTTTTTTATCGATTAAAAAAAAACTATTCCAGGTGGACTCATTTCACAAAACACCACTCTGGAAATTTTTGAGGATTTACAAACAACCTCAGATTTTGAAAAATTCAAAAGAAAAAAAATTGAAAGTGGTAATGCTCGAAAAAAATTTGCTTTTTTTCAAAAAAGTGAAAAAAAAAATAGAATAAAAAGTCGGCCTACCCATGTTCGGCGGCATTTTTTCCGGAATTGATCAAAGTTTTTTTTGAGTAAAAAAATATAAAAAATGACTTTTCTCGGAAAAGTGAAAAAAATCATAGATTTTAATATCTTAGAATTTATTTGTATTTTTTTAGGAAAGTACATTTAAAGACAAACATTTAAAAAAAAAATGTCCCAATTAGTCAATTTTTGAAGAAGTTATAGCTATTTTTAAAAAACGCCTTTTTTTGGGTTCGGTAAAAAAATTTGAAAATTTTGTGTAAAATGTTTTTAATGGGGTAAAAAAGGAAAAAAAATTTAGTCAAATCGAAAGGGATCGGGAAAAAAACGCCTTTTTTTGGGTTCGGTAAAAAGTTTTGAAAATTTTGTGAAAAATGTTTTTAATGGGATAGAAAAGGAAAAAAATTAGCCAAATCGCAAAGGACCGGGTTAAAAAATGATCGATTTGACATGACCTATATACTTTCCAAAAATGTAAAAAAAAATCGATTTTCTGAAAATTATAAACCAGAATGATACCGTAAGTCCGGTTAAATTGAATAATAATATTATTCAATATTTAACTGTGACCCAATCAAGGATACTGGGCGTTTTTCCTAGGTACCCATTTTTTGAATATGTTGAAAACCTTGTTTTACGCAATCTTGAATGTCTCGAAGGATGGTGCAGTTAAAAAATGTCCACGACGCGCCGCCCTACCAGGGCGAACGACAGTAACCGACAGTCATTTGTCTTGTGAAACGACGGTACCCAACGGTCCAACCGTCGGAGACCGTCGGACAAACGACGTTGGTTACTGTCGTTCATCCTGGTAGGGCGCTTCGAAGAAAACATATAAGTTGTCAAACACTGTCATACAGAGTTCCGTCCGTTGTATAGAAAAATTATTATCGCACTCCAACTATTAGAATTGAATTTCTTACGTATTAATCAAATGGCGAATACAAAAATTCAATGTGTCACCGCTTACAAAAATTGCACAACGATTTCCTTTCACGAGTTTCAATATCATGTTATAAACTATGGTTTTATGAAGTAGGAGATCGAAAAAAATAAATCCATTTTTTAAATTTTTTTTTCTAATATCTATATAGTATATGCCTCCCACTGTAACGAACAAATTCCCGTTCTCTTCGTTAGGGGGCGACCATTAATTACGTGTGGCGTTTAGGGGGGTGGGGGGGGAGCCGAATCTCACCAAATATACACTACACTACACTAACGTTAGTAAATGGGGTATTCCAGGGGTAGCGGGACAGGTTTTAGTCGCGGGTCTCAACATTTTTCGTCCATCAATATATCGTCTTCTTATATCATATGAAAACATTTTCATGTGGTTATGGATCCCAATTGAGTCCGGGTTTTTGTTGAGTTCTAATGGAAAAATAAAAAAATAAAATATATAACGTACCTTTAATTGTGTGTCTTTTCAGTGCCAATACAGTAAAATTAAAATCTGACCAGTGCTTTGTAACTGAAGCTAATGAAATATTAATCCGACATGTAAAAAAAAATTGACAGCTAAAAAACTGAGAAAAAAACCGTTTTTATTTTTTTTTCAGCCCTTAGGGTCTTGAATCTATCAAAAATTTTACTGAACATTGTTCAACATGGTGGAAACGTACGGTAAATTTTTCAGCTTGTCTCTATTTTTTGTTCACTGGCAATAAAATTAATAAGTTTTGTCTTCAACGAGTTCCGATGGGAAGGAAGCGTCGACTTTTCACGGAGTAACTACACATTTAATTACCAATGATCAAAGAAAAAAGGCAAGCTGAAAAATGTTCAGTAAAACCATGTTCAGTAAAATTATTGATAAAATTTCGTAGACCCTGGCCTGATAAACATTTGGCGCAACATTGTCGGCAATAGGACGGCACGCCGTGGCCCGTGGCGTCAGTGGGCAGCTTTCTACTTCCGCATTAAGCTACGTTATGGCGACACGTAATGCTGTATGGCCGCATTAAGCTGCGTTATGACGACACGTAAATGCTTCACCACGACGTGCTGCGTATCCCTAGTGGATGAAGTCACCACTGAATCACGGTGATTTTTTACGGTGACAAAGTGCCCACAAAATCACCGAGGTCTTGGTGATTTTAAGGTGATTCCACGGTGATTCTCACGGTGATTGTCACCGTCACAAAATCACCGTGACAATCACCGTGGAATCACGTTGGAATCACCTTAAAATCACCAAGATCTCGGTGATTTTGTGGGCACTTTGTCACCATAAAAAAACACCGTGATTCAGTGATTTTTCAGGGTGAAAACATCGTCACCCAATCCGCTAGGGATTTGTAGCATATTTGCAGCCAACTGTGCTCTTAAACTTTATTTTGACGTTATATTGGCGTCACGTTGTGCTGCGTATTTGCATCGTTTTTACAGCAGGTCGTGACGCAAATCTGCCGTCCCATTGCCATCAAGCTGTCTGGCGAACGTCTACAGCACATTTGTCTATCTGGGTAAGGGCCGAAAAAAAAATGAAAACTATTTTTTTCTCAGTTTTTTGGCAATCAATTTTTTTTTTACATATTGGATTAATATTCCATTTGCCTTATTGAAACGAGCGCTTTTTGCGCCAGTCAAAAAGCACTGGTGAGATTTTAATGTTGCTGTATTGAAGCTTAACCCTAGCGGATTGGGTGACGATGTTTTCACCCTGAAAAACCACTGAATCACGGTGATTTTTTACGGTGACAAAGTGCCCACAAAATCACCGAGATCTTGGTGATTTTAAGGTGATTCCAACGTGATTCCACGGTGATTGTCACGGTGATTTTGTGACGGTGACAATCACCGTGAGAATCACCGTGGAATCACCTTAAAATCACCAAGATCTCGGTGATTTTGTGGGCACTTTGTCACCGTAAAAAATCACCGTGATTCAGTGGTGACTTCATCCACTAGGGTAACAGACACATAATTAAATATTTTATTGTTGGTTTGGATATGCGGCCGTGTAGAGAAATGTTAAAGGAAGGAATCGGCTGCGATTCGGCCAGTGGGTCCAAATCAAAATGGATAATTTTCCGTATAACGTTTCGATCCTTATTCGGATCCTCTTCAGATTTATTATTTCTAAAAATACATTCGTTTTTTGTCTTATTTTGTGTAATAGTTTGATATGTTTTACATTATGAACTTGAGTGTTGTGTCATGACTGACCTGAATTTGTATGGGTAATTTTCAATCATTTGATGAATCTTGGACAATATACATTATAAATTTATTGTATCAAGACGGGTCGTTTTTTTGTGATCCTTGATGTCTGCGAGAGAGAGGGTTTTGATATTTTAATGTTTAGTTGATGATTTTTGTGAGACAATGTGTACGTGTTATTTACCTATGATTTTCACATTTGATATTTTCCAAGATTCATCTCTGATCAAATTTAACAATGTTCATTACATAATGTAATTAAACGTCATGGTGTCGGTTTTATGACGAAACCGGTACATGAAAATAATTAACGGCAACTTCCCCAACCGTAAAAATCATCCCCCACTATTCAATACTCAATCGCATCACCCCAACAACATAAATAGCTCCTCTCTCATCCTCAATACTCAGTCGCTACTCAGCTCTCGAAACATCTTGACCGTTTAATATGATATGATATGAAAAAACAATATATTGATGGACGAAAAATTTCGAGACCAAAATTGCTCCCGCTACCCGTGGAATACCCCAAATACTAGTCTTAACTAGTCTTAAATAAAAACAATAAGCAAATTATGTTTTTTTAAAACTAAATACAGCGCAATCAAGCATAGATTAACCTTCTTACACTAAAAATACGCGATTTGAAAAATCTCACGTGAGATTAGGGGGGGGGGAGAGGGGGTCGAGCCAAATCTCACGAATCTCATTAGGGGGCGAGGGGTCGAAAAATCGCCAAAATCGCTTCACATAATTAATAAACGCCCCCTTAGCGTGAGGGTCCAATGCAAATATTCTATATCCACTGGTAACGCCAATCTGTAAAAACATTTTCTTTGTCATTTTGATTTTAATCCCTATATATATATATTCCAGAAACACACTGAATGAGACCGACTATCGTGCCTAGACTAAGGTTCAGAGCTGTCTGCAAATGAATTGGCAGAGTACAGCAATTATACGTCACTGTACTAACTGAAAATATAATAAATCAAAATGATGATTTAAAAAAATCGTTCAGGATCAGAATTATTGATTATCAATCATGGGAAATATTGAGAGTAATGATTCATCACCTCCCGCGATAGTTGTTTCATAGTCACAGAAACTCGTCCATTATATATATCAATACAATGTCGACCGTGTAACTTGTGAGAAACACTGGTTGACCCTGATGTTTTATTGATTTTTTTATCATAACCCTGGTGGAACTGTCTGCTCACATTTTGTGAGAATTGGACATATTTTCTCAGTTTTTTTCCAAGATTCTGACAGAAATTGATAAATTTTGTAAAAAATGTGTAAGAAATTAACAAAAACTGCCCAGTTATGTAACGATTTGACCAGGAATTGGGACCGAAAGCAATATTTTGTCAGTAAATGTCAAACAATAAATAATCATTTTTTATAATTTTATGTCAAATACTGAAGATTATGTTCGTCAGTTTTTGATATATTAGGAAATTTTTTGTTTTGACCCTGGTGGAACCTTCTGGTCACATTTTGTGAGAATTGAACATATTTGTTGAGATTTTTTCAAATATTTTAACGGAAATTGATCAATTTTGTAAAAAATTGGTAAGAAATTAACAAGAAATGCCCAGTTATGTAGCTAGATGACCAGCAATTGGAACCAAAAGCCCATATTTTCTTAGTAAATGTCAAATATGGGCTTTTAGTTCCAATTTCTGGTCGTCTAGCTACATAACTGGGCAATTTTTGTAAATTTTTTACACATTTTTTTCAAAATTTATCAATTCCTGTTCAAATCTTGAAAAAAATCTGAACAAATATGTTCAAATCTCACAAAATGGGATCTTTCCAAGATTTAACGCCGTGCTAAAACGGAATTTGGCCATGATGGTAGGGATGTGCACAAGCGCGCTCGAGCAAGCTCGAGCGCAATGGTCTCCGCTCGAGCAAGCTCGAGCCGAGGAATGAGCGCTCATTCGATTCGAGCACTCACGCGGCTTGAGCGCTCGAGCGGTGCGAGCGCTCGAGCGGTTCGAGCAGTGCGAGCGCTCGAGCGGTTCGAGTGGTTCGAGCGCTCGAGCGGTTCGAACGCTCGAGCGGTTCGAGCGTTCGGGCAGTTCGAGCGCTCAAGCAGAACTAACGCTCGGTCAACGCTATATAATCGGTATAACTAAAGAATTCTGTTTATATGCAAAAAATTGTTTTGCTAAACTATGCAATGCATATTTACTGTCCTTGCACATAAATATGCGAGGATAACCAATAAATTGCATTTCTCCACCAAAATCATAAATGATCGGCTATGGGGCTCACATTAATAAATTGTTCATCGTAATTAATTAAATATATTCAAAGAATTCATTTAATTAATTAATTCATTTCATTTTATTTCATTCATAAATTTAATTTAAGGCGGTCGAGTCAGCCTCAATACGGCGATTTTTAATGATCATTTATAATTTTGGTAGAATGCCTATAAATATGATGTATCGTCCACCATTTGAGATACCAAATGAACAGTTTTTTGGGACGAGTTAGAACCCTTAAGGTGCACCGGTTTCCCGAGAAACCTAGTTTTGAGAGTTAACGCTCTGCACATGATTCAGGAAGAACCGCTGGACGGATTTTGATCTACAACGTCTCATTTTCTTCATAACGCTTTTTCCCACGGGATGAGCGCGGCAAATTTTTATTTAAGTCAAAGATGCGACCAGGATAATGCCTGGAAAGTTCAAAATAGGCTAAAAAATGTAAAACAGGCCTGCAACTCTGAAATAAAGGACTAACAAAAAATGTGCCATTTTCATCCTATGGGGAGGAGTGTCATGAAGAAAATAAGACGTTGTACAGTTAAATCCGTTGAGCGGTTTATTCTGAATCACGCGCAGAGTGTAAAAACTAAAAACTAAGTTTTTCAGGAATCCGGTGCACCGTAAGGGTTCTAACTAGTCCCAAAAAACTGTTCATTTGGTACCTCAAATGGTGGACGATACATCATATTTGTAGGCATTCTACAAAAATTATGAATTATAATTAAAAATCGCCGTTTTGACGATCTCTCGACCCCTTTAATTTAATTTCATTAATAATTTAATTTATTATTAATTAGTTAGAAAAAAATAATTCAAGCTATTCATGGTTTTAATTATCGTTTCTTGATTCCATTAATTAACCCAATAATTAAATAAATAAATAAATGAATAAACTATTTAAAGTATTATTGTTAATTTCATGAAAAAAATCACTCTCATCCCTGAGTGCCCGCGTTGAATAAATGTTCGAGCCGACCGAGCGCTCGAGCGGGCCGAGCGTTCGAGCGGACCGAGCGCTCGAGCGGACCGAGCGCTCGAGCGGACTGGGCGCTCGAGCGGACCGAGCGCTCGAACGGACTGGGCGCTCGAGCGAGATGGACGCTCGAGTCAAATGAGCGCTCATATTACGCTCGAGCTTACTCGAGCGGCATCTTTTCAAGCTGAGCGTGCGAGCGCTCGAGCATACAACGCTCATGCACATCCCTACATGATGGTCATCTTTATTTTTGATTTGCAATCTTTTTCCTAAATAAAGTTTTTCGATTTTTTCACATTTCTTCTTTTTCGAAAATTGACTCGAATTGTTCAGTTTTTAGTTTTTCGTCAGGTTTCGAAAAAATTGATCGATTTCCGTTCAAATCTTGAAAAAAAATCTGAACAAATATGTTCAATTCTCACAAAATGTGACCAGAAGGTTCCGCTAACAAAAATTTTTATAATAGTATATCAAAAACTGACAAACATAATCTTCAGTATTTGACATAAAATTCTAAAAAATTAGTTCCAATTCCTGCCCATCTAACTCCATAACTGGGCAATTTTTGTTGATTTCTTACACATTTTTTACAAAATTGATCCATTTCTGTTCAAATCTTGGAAAAAATCTGAACAAATATGTTCAAATCTCACAAAATGTGACCAGACAGTTCCACCAGGGAAATGTCAAATAAATAATCATTTTGTATAATTTTATATCAAATACTGAAGATTATGTTCAAATGTTGAAGGTGCAATAATTTGTACGAATTTATCATATTCGATATATTCTGCCATTTTTTATCAATTTTTAAAAAAAGTTCCAATTGATTCATAATAAATATGAAAAAAATACTACAAATAAAATGTTTTTTATTTGTAATTCTGCAAGCACCTACTGAATATTCAAACATTCCTATAAAAAGTAAAATTACGTATAACAATAAAATAACAGTGATATACTGGCATTAGAACACAAAATGCATGATCACTTTGCAACTATATATGTGATAATGCATAATTTAAAATTACTTATCAGAATATCATATTAATTGTCATTTGATATGATTACTGATCATTACAATGAATGTCAGTAAGTATCATAAAAAATTAGAAAAATATTTCTCAAATTATGACATATTCTTATACTATTTATTTGGTTATATCAATAACAAGACGTTTTATGAAAGATAGCTATTCCCAAAATATATAGTAAAATGTCATAATATGTTCGATTATATTTGAGATTATATTGCATTTTTTGCCGTTGTCTGCGAGATTATATTATATTATGTAATTTTGTTCAGCACAGAATTGATCCAAATATGAAAATTTCTCATAAAAATGTTTAACATTTTTTGAGAATTATTGACACTTTTCATACTAATTCTGATAAAATAATACAGTATCTGTTCATTTATATCATTTATTTCTTGATCTATAGTAATAATTTTTGTTAAAAATTGTCAATATTTTTTATCAAAAGGTGCAATAATCTGTACGAATTTATCATATTCGATATATTCTGCCATTTTTTATCAATTTTTAAAATAAAGTTCCACCAGGGAAACGTGGAGGATCCATAAAATCCATCGATGCGTAGGAAATTGTACCTCGATGTTTTTGCTCGATTACGAAACTCCGTGTTTCTTTGTCGATTAATATATATAAATATTTAATATAAATTCGCGATCGCTTGATTATCGATTGAGTGTCGGTATATTAGAGGCACTTCGGTGGTGGCCACGGTCGTACATACAGGTCTGGAAACTAGTGGTGGGGGTATGAACGTTTTACGGTGTCGCTTTTACTTCCCGCCGGTGCCGCTAGAACCGCTGCGGCTTAGTAATGCGTTTAGGGGAGGGACAGAGGGTATCTGTCTGTCTCTGTCTCACACATAGTTTCGTTCCGGTTGAGTAGGTTATGCTCAAACGCGAACTGACTGATGGCGACGACTTGCGGTTGTGCTGCGAAGTAAATTCGACCCCGTAAAACGTTCATACCCCCACCACTGAATTTGGCTCGAGTTTCCAGACCTGTATGTACGACCGTGGTGGCGGCGCGGGAGCCCCCCACCACCACTAAGAACAAGTCTATAGGCGCGTGCTGCGCGCGCAGCGCTTTCATGAGGACTCGTCAGCGAACATATATTAGATGGAAGCGCCAGTAGGCGGATTGGTAGGGTCTGGGCACGGTCGTACATACAGGTCTGGAAACTCCCGTGGTGGGGGTACCTTGCTTATCGAAGCCAGACGTGTAGTTCATATATTTGTCACTGTGAACGCTGCAATCTAAACTCTGGCGCGCTGACGATGGGTGGGGGAAGCGAGATAGAGACAGCGCTATAGCTTTTCAATCTCCGTCTCACGTTTTGAGGTTAAGCTTGAGAATATCCGGAACGCGCATAGATCGCAGAGACGAGTAGTGACGAAATTACGAACTATTCTCGTGCTTCGAGAAGCCAGGTACCCCCACCCTCGAAATTTGGCTGAGTTTCCAGACCTGTATGTACGACCATGGGTCTGGGGCACGGTCGTGTATACAGGTCTAGCAACGACGGTAGTGGGGGTACGTCGTACTTTTGAAGCCTTTTTAACTCCAAGTACGGCCGCAAGGTGCGCGACGTTCGAGCGGTGTAGTTGTGCGACGGAGACAGAGAGCCTGTTCCGATATGCGCTGCGAGTACTGGACCAGTACTCGCAGCGCATATCGGAACAGGCTCAGAGTAATATTATTCTGTCTCTTTCTACCTGATATAACGCATGCGCGGTAAACTCCAAGCTGTTATTTCGTGAATAATGTATTTAATTGACAGGCCAGAAGAAAATACAAGTACATGTGCTACATGATTAAGGAAGGAATTGACCACGGAATTGACGTTTAATTGGATGTATGTTCACGTGTAAACTGACCACCTGTGATATTTGAGTGTTTTTGATACAAATAAATGCCATTTTGGTAATCTTTAGTGCACAGGTGACTTATAGCAACGAATTCAGACGTACATAGAAGCACAGTTCGTCCGAAGGTATAGGAACTGTGCTTCTATGTACGTCTGAATTCGTTGCTTATAGCCCCGAGTGAATTCATTCCGAGCCTACACTCAATTCAAATAATTCAATTTACTCATTTTCAATTCCAATCCTTGATCCACGGTTTTTTCCGACTGAACATTAAAATGCACGTTTTTTCGATGCAATTCATGGTAAATAAATAATTATTCTGGCATAATGTGAATTTTCATTGCAGGTTTTTGTAATCGGAATTATTACCAATTATATTTATTATATAATTCTTTTTTTTATGAAAATATTCTGAATCATCTGTGATTCATCTCGCTTTTATCCTTGCTGAAAACAATGACTAAGTGGGTAAGGATAAAGAAGGTTGAGGCGAGGGAGAAAAAATAATACGTGCTTAATTGTAAACCATGTAATTTTTAATGTTTTGTCAGCCTTGATAGTTTCCTCTTAGCTGCGCAATCTTTGGGCTTTTTGACATTTTTTTGCTGGGTATATTGTCGCATTCGTAAACGCATATAATAAATTATAGCATACGACAAATTTCACTAGCATGATCTGTACAAGGGAATGTGAAATTATAGGTAGACAAAACTTCTTCCAGTGTGCAATCGAAATAGTATATTACGATCCTAGGCCCGAAAGTTAGATTTCCTGGCCTTTATATCACACATGCCAGGGCATCCAGCATTCGGGCCGTGGGTCGTATACTATTTTTCTTGCTCCCAGCCCGAAAGTACGTTTGATAATTAGTTTTAATCTATAAAATACTGCATGTCCGCATGACAGCTGCCTTGTGTTCGGCAATATATGTATATTCACTTATTTTACTTTTGCGGCCTGCGTCAGCGCGCCTACCGGCAATCTCGCGAAGTGTACTGCGGACGAAGATTTTCGCTGGTCTGGGGGGTGGGGGGGCCCGCCCGACTTTTGCAAAACCGAGGCGAAGCCGAGGTTTTTGCTGGTCGGGGCGGGCCTTAAAAACATATAAAATAGGTAAAAATAACAGGCACGAAAATCAACTGCAATAAGAAATGTACAAAATGTAAAAAACACGCACGAAAATCAACTGCAATAAGAAAGGTTAACGTACAGATGTCAAAACGTCAAAACACACGAGCGCATATATTGCCGGCACGAAAGTTCCGTCAGAGCGCGCCCGAGCAGGCCATGACGCCATGAAAGTCGCTCTTCCCGGCCTGAAATGCGGCCCGAAAGTGAGTACTTTCGGGCTGGGAGCAAGAAAACATATTTATGAGAAGCATATTTTGCAAAGCATGATTCAACGTGCCGGATGAGGTTACAAAATTTGAGATTGCTGTGGATAAGTCCTCCTCGGGACTTTATGTCGACTAATTTCGCCTCCGACGTTTGTGTGGTCAAGTATTCGTCAGCCGTTATATCACCTCGGTCCTTGGCAGACTCCCAGTCGTTCAACCACTTGATCGAATCTTGCAGTACCTGTAGATAATAAATGAAGCGAAAAAATTACACCAGTTATAAGAAAAGAAATATATCATTAAGAATATTTGAAATGCAACGATTATTTACCTTAAAGTCGCTCGTCTCCGGAGTCAACCCCTCATTTGGTGATTTTCGATTCATCGCATCAAACATCGCGTTGATTTGGGTTTATTTAGGTTTATTTAGGTTGCAATTTGCGCGGGTTGTTACTATGTTCGAAAAAAGTACTCTTTGTCCTCCGTCTTCAGTATACTCGGTAACAGCCCACGACTTTGGTATGGAGATAGGGTCTTTCTTACTCGTTGCAACGTCGCTTGCCCACTCGTTGATTGTAGTAACGTTCGAAATACGGAAATTTTTTTCACATACTGGAGACAATGAATCTGCTACTGTACGACTCTGGGAATATTCGGCAATACTATCAATCTCCATTAGTGGAAGATCCTCATGCTCAACGTATTCCTGTGTTGCCACAACCTCGTGCTTGACAAACGGCTGAGACGAATGAAGCTCTGCTTCATTGTCCTGTCGCTGAGAAAGAGCCTCTGGTTCAATGCATTCTCGCGGCGGAAGAACGTTGTGTTGAGCAAAATTGTGCGACGAAAGAATCTCGAAATCAATATATTCTTGCGACGAGGTTTCGTCGACCTGAAGAATCTCACGCGTCTTCTTATACGATGGACGGACAGTTTCTGCATCAACAACATCTAGCGAATGATCCTCGAGGCTTTCAGCTGTGCCGAAAATTGAAAACTTTCATGTACTATGATGTACCATTTATAAACAGAAGTATAATTTAACGACATCGATCTAGTGAGAGTTGTCCATCGTACGTGTAAATCCAATGGGAAATCAAAAAAACAATTGAAAGACCTCCAATGACCCTTTTCAGCCGTTGATATTTTACAAAACATCTCTTGAAGTTGGAACGTATTGTTTAAAAACTTTATCATATAAAAAATCGTTTTCTTTTTCGACATTCTATAGTACTACCTATTTTAATTTGGAATATTAAACACTATACTATTGCATAGATACTTACATTCGGATTTCAGGAGTTTTGATGCATAGAGACCCTAGTAACTTGTCCAACCACTCATTCTAAACGGTTATCTAACCGGAAATCTAACCAGTTTGAATTTGTGAAAATTCTACCGTCTTTCTAAGCGGACTTCTAACCGCTACGCGTAATTTTACCCAAGTTAGAATGGTGGTTAGAAACGCGGGTAGCATTTCAAATTCCATCTGCTACCAAAATCCAACCATGCCTAACCCACTTTCTAACCGCTCTTTCTAACTACTACGCATAATTTACTCAAGTTAGAATAAGGGTTAGGAAAGAGGTGAGAAATTCAAATTGCAACAAGCTGTCAAAACCTAATCCCCCCTTACCGGCTTTCTAACGACCACGCGTAACCACCAGTGATGTGAAGCTGTAACGTGACCGTCGTGTGACCGTCACGTGACCGTAACAGAACCGTCACATGACGGATGCAAAAATGACGAAAATGACTGACCGCCCGATATCATATTTGCGCATGCGCACACACTGCAAACACCGCCGCCATTCGGAAGAAAATAAAAATAATAATACGACGTTTATAATTTAAAAAATATTAAAAATTCCTGTCTTCCTTTATTCCAATGTTCTTAATATTGTAATTCCCAATTTACTCAAACAATCACGATGAAAATAATTAATTTTACAATTATCATGAAATCTAAAAGTGTTGTGACCGAAAAAAATGACCGAAAAAATCGTGACGGTCATTTTCCATCTAGATAGAAGTCCCTGTCAGGCTGGTCTTGTCAGATGACGAAAGTAAAAATGATCGTCATTTTCACGTAGAAAATTATGTAAAACGAAAATGACGTCACGTGACGGTCACGTGACGGTCAGGTGACGCGTGACTGACGCAAACTCAAAATGCATCACTGGTAACCACCAGACGGTTAGAAATTCGAAATAAAATCTGAGCAGTGATTTTACGTACCTGGAACGGTGGTCACCAATTAAAGACCCTACCAGGACGAACGACAGTAACCGACAGTCGTTTGTCTTAAATTCCGACAGTTCCCGGCGGTCCAACCGTCGGAATTCATCACTCAACCGTCGGAATTTAAGACAAACGACGTTGGTTACTGTCGTTCGTCCTGGTAGGGGATGCATGTACCTGTAATTGGCATATTGATGTGGATATTACAGAGTCGATGGTGCGATACACAGTATCGTAAAATCGTAATTTTATGTATTATATTTTTTTTTGTTGCGTAACATTCACGCAATACCAATGTTCACGCAATACAATATTCTTTTTTTTACCACAATACGTTTTATTATCAAATCTAGCGAATATAATACCGAAAATTGAGTCTTGGTATGATCCTTTTTCCGCGGTTTCTTCATATACGGTCTATGATTATAAATATTTTTCATGTTTTTTTTTAAATTTGAATTAAGATTAATATAATATTAAGATTAAGATATATGACACCACTGTGATGAGCGTTGCTTTTATAATCTCAAGCTGGTAAGACACTTGGTACACTGCAGGCGAATAAACATTTTAAGACGAGTCCTGAATGCGCACTGACGCAGACCACGATCGTTCGAGCGCCACGAAAGTAGTTTATTTGGTCGTCCAATAACTTCGCGAAGACATTCCACAACGACGCATAAAATACCTTTATTTGTTAATAATATATATCTGTTAACAGAAACGTGCTTTCTTATTAAAGGACATTCGCGATACGCCATCTTGCCTCGTCTTGGCTAGTCTCCCGTAGTGGCGTCTCCGGAAGTCTAGCCCTTTTCCATCCATTCATGGAAATAGGCTAGACTCCCGGGGACGCCGCTACGGGAGACTAGCCAAGCCCACAGTGCCCCACGGTGGGGAATTTTCACGAAAACGTGGCCATAAGTCAGGGTTTTACCGGAATTTTATCAAATTTGGTATACTAATGTTTTTGAGGTCGCTGATTACGAATTTGATATTAGAATTTATAAAAACAAAATGGCCGCTTCAATATGGCCGATAAAAACATAAAATTCGTAAAAAAATCGATTGTAAATATACATTTCCAACGTTTTCGGGATCGCCAATTACGAATCTGATCTCAGAATTTATAAAAACAAAATGGCGGCTTTAATATGGCTGACGAAAACATAAAACTCGTAAAAAATTCTATTGAAAATGTATTTTTCCAATGTTTTCGGGATCGCTGGCTACGAATCTGATATCAGAATTTATAAAAACGAAATGGCGGCTTTAATATGGCTGATAAAAACATAAAATTCGTAAAAAAATCGATTGTAAATGTACTTTTCTAACGTTTTTGGGATCGCTGATTACGAATCTGATATCAGAATTTATACAAACAAAATGGCGACCAATATGGCTGATAAAAACATAAAATTCATATAAAAATCGGTTGCAAATGTACTTTTTCAACGTTTTCGGGATCGCTAATTACGAATCTGATCACAGAATTTATAAAAACAAAATGGCCGATGAAATGTGGTAAACACAATCTTTATTATTACAAATGACATAAATTACGTGATTTTGATTCCTTTTAATTATTTGCGTCCGCAATACTGGGGCTCACAAGTAATGATATTGCCTCAGGCAACAGCTGGTTCGATTTCTTTTGAGGTAGTTTCCTCATGCTTGTTATAAAGGGGTCGGATGATAGTAGCAGCCAATTCAAAATGTCCTGCATGGTATTCTCACGCGATGATTTACGCGAAAATCCGTCTCGAAATTTCTTCACATCCTTATTTCTAGCTTCTTGAGCCTCCTCTGATAATTGTCCAATAGGTAAAATAGCCGAACCGATTATCAAAGGACCATGGATCAATATTTTGTGGACAGTTGTTGGCATATAATACCATGGATATTCGCTCACGAACAGCTTCGCAGTTTCCAACGCGTATTCTTCGAAGTTATTCACGATGCGCGTCGCGTCGCATCGCTTCTTCTCGGAACACGCACACGCTCACAAAAAATGCTCTAGAGCACCCGTCGCATGCTTGCGCACTCTATGAGATACGCCATTTAAAAGCTTAGATTCTAAGCTACAATTTAAAGAAAAAACGAAATTGGAATTGCTTGGAATTCTGTACTAAAAGCATGCGGAAAGTCAAAATTTATTTCCGAACGAAGGCCCTTTTTGAAACTATCGTTACATTAAATAAACATGGACAACAAATTTTTTTTTTTCAATTTTAAATAAGCAAAAATTTCTACATACCTTGAGGAACAGTATCCATTTTTTAAAAATGAACTATCACTTCACACTTTTGAGTTATATCCTTTCAAAGTTATATTCAATGAGAGAGCGATTTTGACGCACGCAACCGTCTCCGACGAGGGTCAACTTTGAACTGAAATATCTCAAGGACTATGAGGAATAAAAATATGGGACAGCGAGCATCTTGTGCAGAATTTAGTTCTTAACCAATCCCTCGGGTCATTATACCTGGATGGAAAAATTTGTCTTTCGACTTACGGCCACGTTTTCGTGAAAATTCCCCACCGTGTGCCCTGAAGAACGAAGGCAAGATGGCGAATCACGAATGTCCTTTAATGAGAAAGCACGTTTCTGTTAACAAATATATATTATTAACAAATAAATATCTTTTATGCGTCGTTGTGGAATGTCTTCGCGAAGTTATTGGACGAAAAAATAAACTACTTTCGTGGCGCTCGAACGATCGTGGTGCGCGTCAGTGCGCGTTCAGGACTCGTCTTAAAATGTTTATTCGCCTGCAGTATCTTGCCAGCTTGAGATTATAAAAGCAACGCTCATCACAGTGGTGTCATATATCTTAATCTTAATATTATATTAATCTTAATTTAACTTTAAGAAAAAACATGAAAAATATTTATAATCGTAGACCGTATATGAAGAAACCGCGGAAAAATGATCATAGGAAGACTCGATTTTCGGTATTATATTCGCTACATTTGATAATAAAACATATTGTGGTAAAAAAAAAAGAATATTGTATTGCGCGAATGTTACGCAACAAAAAAAAAATAATGTATGAAATTACGATTTTACGATACTGTGTATCGCACCATCGACTTTGTAATATCCACATTAAAATGCTAATTATAGGTACACGCATCTTTAATTGGCGACCACCGTTCCAGGTACGTAAAATCACTGCTCAGATTTTATTTTGAATTTCTAACCGCCTGGTGGTTACGCGTGGTGGTTCGAAAGCCGGTAAGAGGGGGTTAGGTTTAGACAGCTTGTTGCAATTTGAATTTCTAACGTCTTTTCTAACCCCTATTCTAACTTGAGTAAATTATGTGCGTAGTAGTTAGAAAGAGCGGTTAGAAAGAGCGGTTAGAAAGTGGGTTAGGCATGGTTGGATTTTGGTAGCAGATGGAATTTGAAATTTCAACCGCCTTTCCAACCACTATTCTAACTTCGGTAAAATTACGCGTAGCGGTTAGAAATCCGGTTAGGAAGACAGTAGAATTTTCACAAATTCTAACGGCAAGCAATTCTAACCGTTAGAATGGCGGTTAGACAAGTCAGTAGGGGAGCACCATCCATTGGCAGATCAGTGGCAGTAAACGCTGAGGCAGCATCGTCGGAAAATTGTCGGAATTGCTGACTTGACCAGTCTTGGATGTACGTACGGAACCTGAAATCAATGTGTTACGATATCGTGGGAGTACGCGAGGAAAGGTGAAATAATAGTTCATACACAACCAGGGGGTCCAAGCACAGATGGGAATGAGTGAGGCAAAGTTTCGCAGGGCCCGTCCGCTGGGAGCGCTAGTGTCGCTACCCATAAGCCATTGCATCGATTTTCTTTCTCGCTCGTACACACGTACCCAACGAAATTTGCGCCGTCTTGGATTATTGCGTGTTGCGCGTCTTCATAGTGAGCTAGTGAGCATCGGGTGTGTCTATCGTAATGTTTTTTTCGGCTGTTTTTTGTTATCTTTTTGCAAATATATTGTGTAGTTTTCAGAAAAGACAAGTGCATCGTATTGGGCGATCGTTGTAATAATCATTTTTCTCTTCACCGAAGCAAGGTAAATATATTTCGTTCTGTCATTAACCTAACCTCTTCTCGTATTTTGACCTAAGTTGAATTCTTAACGGAATATCCCACACAGCACAAAAGTCAGAAATACTTCCTCGCGAACTCTTTTTTAAGACTACTTCTAGAGCAACACGTATGATATCTTGCAGACGTTAGTCTGAAGAAGTCTGAAATAAGAATAACTTAAGAGATCTTCGGAATTAAATCAACTGTCAGATATCCTTAGAAGATATCTTCAAGATATTCCGTAAAAGACATCCAATACAAAGCCAGAAATACTTCCTCGCGAATTCTTTTTCAAGACTACTTCTAGAGCAACACGTAGGATATCTCGCAGACGTTAGTCCGAAGAAGTCTGAAATAAGAATTATTTAAGAAGAGTGTAAAAAGGTCAACATAACCTCAAAAATTTCTTGACGCATTTTTCTCGGAGATGGCTTGATGAAATGAAAAAAGATTAGTGGGGTCGCCTGCGTAATTAATGTGTACAGGTCATGGCCCCACTATATTCTTTTTTTATTCCATCAAGTCATCTCCGCGAAAAACGTGTTAAACGTTTTAGCTCTATCTCTCTCGCACTCACGAGAGCGGAAAGGCGGGGGAGGGGGTTGAACCTCCCCTTAAGAGATCTTCGGAATGAATATTAAAAAGTTATTAGAAATTGCATATTCAGATGAACTACGTGATAATATTTGTTCGGATACATATCGGAACCGTTTAAATTCTGGGATTTCACCACTGATATATCATATAAGTAAAGAGAATTCATAAGTAGTCGGTAGCGTAATAGGTAGCGTGATAGGTTCGCAAGTAGGATAGATAGGCAGGTCGCAGGTTCGAATCCCCGTGGAGGCAGATGAAATTGAAATGATGAAATCAAGTTTTTTCCTAATTTTTTTTAAATACAGTCGGTCCAGTAACTATGTAAATAAATAAAAATACGTATTAAAAAATTTTGCAAACGATAGAAATAAGAAAAAAATTAATTTTTGATAATTTTAAAGGAACCCTTAAAAAGTTATCTTGACGATGTCTTGTGAAGAAATCTCGCAATAGTAGTCTTTACGATATCTTTTTTGAGAAGTCTGAAAAAGTTATCTTCAAGACAACTTTTCACAGATATCAAAATCATCCCTCAAAGTGGCGCATAAGACTACTTTCGGAACTCATTAAGATGTCTTTCGGAAAATGTATTCGGATGTCCAAATCTTACATAAGAAATCTACAGCGATTCTTTCAGACGTCATATTGCTGTGTGGGATTCTTTATTTTCGCAAATATGTAGTATTGAAAGTGGACTGCACAATTTTTATAAGTATTATGAATCTAAAAAAATCCTTTTTACTTATTATTTGTAACAGCTATGCCGAAGAAGTGTTACGTAGCGGGATGTTCGTCGAAGGCTCCACGCTTCTTCAAATTCCCAAATCCTATGACTGAGTTTGATCGGTTTTCGAAGTGGGTGGCTGCAAGCGGGAATCCTGAGCTGCTGAACGTTTCTTCAGTACAGATAACAAATCGACGTTTGTGTTCAGCTCACTTCGAACAAAAATATATGATGGCGAAAAAACTTAGCAACACTGCAATTCCGACTCTGTACCTTCCAGGTAATTTTCTCATCTTTGTTTAATACTTCAAACTAATATCTTAGTCAGGTCTTATTTATGTATAAAACTCACATTCTTATTCAAAGTTACTGCGCTGCAGCTGCAGAGTAAATTTTGTAAGACGTTTCTCCGTAATAGAAAACCTATAATAGAACTATCGTTTTGGTGCCGAACATTAAAATGTTAAATACTATATTTGTACCAAAAATATTACTTTTAAAAGGACAGAAAAATTTAGCACAGATTGTCCGTATCATTTGTCTATTTGTCCGTATTATTAAAAGCTTAGATAACAGCAAAATAATATTTCCACTCATAGACTAATGAATCGATTGATTGAAAAACTGTTTTGAATTCTTTTCCAGAAAAACTCGATGCGAATACAAAAAGGATTGTTACTTTTATTTTTTTTTATTTAAAAGCTTGTTAAATATGTGATGTAAAAATTGATTGTATGGTTAAAACTTTGCAAAGTTACAACTGATGAATTTTATGTGATACTCAAACAGAAAAAGAATTGTTAATTTTGTTTTTTTATACAAACGCTCGTTAAATTTGCGATGTGAAAACTGATTGCACGGTTAAAACTTTGCAAAGTTATAACTAATTAATTTCATGTGATACGCAAATACAAAAAAATTTGTTAAGTTGGTTTTTTATATAAAAGCTTGTTAAATATCTCGATGTGTAAAAATGAATGTTCTGAATATTCATATATTCAGATTAATATTTATACGAAATGTTTGAAATATATTGCAACACAAATATACTGGTATTTTCATTATATTTTTGTATCCTGGAACATTTAAAATGAAATAATAATAATAATAATAAACCTGCTTTGGGTCATAGAGTGGGGGTAAACCTTTATATATGTCTATATATATCTATATATATATGTCATAGGCATTAGTTCGGGGCCCGTCTACTAGAGGCGCCACCAGCGCAACTTTGCCTCAGCATTTACTATGGTGGCTTGTACCCCCTGTACACAACGTGCTTGTTCTGCGCGTGAGACACGAGCGAGTCCACGTCACGTCCCCCGCTCGGTTCACGTCCGTCCGACCCTGGAGCCGCCTCGCGAATAGCTCACTCAACATCTCCCTTTCTTTATTTCGAACATATGAAAATAAGGTACCGACGGGTTCCCGGTTACAAACAAATAAGTACACTTAAGTCTCGGAGATTTGTGTATCTTAGCCTTACATGCTTACAATAGTATTACAAATGTTTTGTCCTATAACTATACATTATCTCTGAGCCACCCTGGTCTCGATCTTTCTCTCTGAGGACGTACCCGCGCAGGACTCCGTTCCGCTATGATGTTTACATTGTCTACCGGAGGAACTATGTCAGCTATGTTTTCGTTCTGTCTTTCCATTTCGCTATCCGCGGCCTGTTCGTTTCCACAATCGAGAACCTGAGCATCTGCCAAGCCCAATGGCTCATATGCTCTATACGGAGCCGGGATAAGATGCCAGCGGTTCCTGCGAACCATACCCTTCGCGGTCTGTATTACATACGACCTGGGCTCAGTCAATAGCTTAACGCCCCTTCTATGTACTCTAAGATCAACTATCCATACTGTTTCCCCTTCTTTTAATACTGATAGTTACCGCGCGCGATGCCGGCGATTAAAGTTTGCACACTGCTTCTCTTTTTTCTCTCTTTCATTAGCCTGCACTATGCCATCGTAATTACTTGATTCCAGCTGACTAGGCAAGATGGGAACATTGGATCGGATTTTCCTCCCAAATAACAACTCTGCTGGACTGAAACCGTTTTCCAGAGGAGTTGTTCTGTAAGCTAACAGCGCCTGACTAATGTCTTCGAACTTTGATTTCTTAATAATACTTTTGGCTGTGCCCATCGCTGCCTCGATTGCACCGTTACTCTGAGGAAAGTGCGGAGAGCTCGTCACGTTTTTGAAATCATATTGCATAGCAAATTCTTTAAATTCTGATGCAAACTGTGGTCCGTTATCCGTTCGAACTATCTCCGGGATCTCGAATCTAGAGAAAAGCCGCTTACAGACCTCAATCAGAGCTGAACCCGAGAAAGACGTTACCGGAAATACTTCGATAAACCGTGAGTAGTAGTCCGAGAAGATAACGTACCATTTTTCACATTTAAACAGGTCGATACCGATTTTTTGCCACGGGTACGCCGGGAACTCTTCCGACGTAAACGGTTGCTGCGGGTTTGTGCGATTCTCCACGCAATTCGGGCAGCTTTCATTCAAGTTTTTCAACTGCGTGGACAATCCCAACCACCATACCGATTGCTTTGCCCGGTCTCTACACTTATTTATGCCGAGGTGGCCTGTGTGGATCCGATGCAGTAACTCGAGCTGTAGCGTACGCGGTATAACCAATCGAGATTTACACAAGAGAAAACCTTCTCCAAAAGAGAAACCATTTTTGAACGGCATGTAGTCCCTCATCTCGTTTTCTATATGATTTTTCGCGGGCCACCTCGTCGTACAGAATTTTACGAGATTTTGACAGATCGGGTCTCTCCCCTGTTCTGACTGGATTAAGTGCAGCATGTCATTTGAAGCTGGAAGATTTCTTATCGTGCCGATAAAAAACGATGTGGTCTCAGCTTCTAGCGGGTTATCACTTGTGTATAACGTGTTCAGTTGCTCGGGGTTACGCGAAAGAGCGTCAGCCAAAACTAGATCCTTTCCCGGTGTGTGGATAATTTTGTAATTGTATCACATAAGGCGGATACGAAACCTTTGCGAGCGGGGTGTAAGATCGTCTAAAGAAGTGGTCTGCAGCACCTGAAGTAACGGCTTGTGATCGGTTTCTAACGTAATATCAATTCCCGCTATGTAATCTCTGAATCGCTCTGCAGCGACTGTGAGCGCTAAAGTTTCTTTTTCTATTTGGGAGTTTTTTTGCTCCGTTGAACTCAATGCGCGCGAACCATACGCAACGATTTCGCGACTCTGTGACTCGCCCTGTAAGAGAGCATAACCAATACCGTAGCTTGACGCGTCGGCTTGAATGATAATGTTTTTTGTGTAATCAAAGTGAGCCAGAACTGAGAAGGCTTCTACCTGCGGCGCATCCCATAAGAACACCGAATCATTTTTCAGCAAAGCGTTTAGCGGTTCCAGAGCTCAGACCGATTCGGGATGAATTTTGCTGCAAAATTAACCATTCCTAAGAACTGCATGAGGGAATTCTTGTTGCTCGGGGCCGGATAATTTTTTATAGCGGAAACACTCTGTGGATCTATTTTGACTGATCCGATACAATATGCCCTAAGAAACTGAGCTCGCTGACTCCAATTAAATACTTTTCCTCATTTAAAGTAACTCCAGCGGACTTAAACCTTGTCAGCACTTCCCTCAGAGTCGCGTTGTGTTCCTCGATAGTGGGCGCATAAATCAGGACGTCGTCTACATGTACTTTTACATTCGCCACATCTCGAAGCAGCTCGTAGAACGATTCTGAAAAGTGGTCGGGGGCACAATTAATTCCGAACGGCAATCGTGTGAACATGAATCTCCCATACGGCGTTATGAAGGTTGTTAACAATTGGCTTTCTTTTGCAAGTTTTACTTGATAAAAACCCGCATTAGCGTCGAGCTTACTGAAGTATTTCGCTCCCTTGAGCTGTGCAAGAGTAACATCTATTTTCGGTAGCGGAAAAACCGATCTCAACACATTCTTATTCAACTCCGTAAAGTCGCAACAAAGTCAAATCAAATCGCCCTTTGGGACGCAAACTATGGGGCTGCACCAAACTGATGGTTCTTTTACTGGTACAATAATTCCGTCTTCTGCCATCTTATCTAATTCTTTTTTCAGTTTTTCCAGCAGTGGAATGGAAACCACTCGTGGGACGGTTTGGAAAAATGGCTTACAGTTACTGACGGTACGAATTCGAAATTCCTGCTTGAATCTGCCAAGGCCTTTGAAGACCGTGGGAAATTCCTGTTCAATTTCACATTTTTTTGGTAAGCCAATATGCTGCCCGATCGAGCGTATTCTTCGTACCAACTGAAAAGCTTTGATCGAATCCTTGCCCAAGAGATTTTTTTTCAGATCCCGAATTACATACAACGTTATTACTTTCGAGATGTCTCTCATCGTCGCTTTTAAAGATAGTTCACCCAGTAGCTGTAACTTTATTCCGTCCGGCCCTATAACGCTTACGTTCGAGCGTGATAATTTACCAAGAAATACCGGTGGTATATCCGATGAGCGGATACAAGTTACCTCTGCCCCGGTATCTATCAGAAACTCTATTCCTTTGGAAAAATCGTTAAAATATACCTCTGCTATAAACTCATCGTCCTCTTCTTTCTGGCTGACGTGACCCAGGAAGTACTCTCGCTGATTTATTCCCCCGAGGTTCGTCGGATCCGGTGCTTCTCGATCGTTGGTCTTGGTGGAGTTGACAGATTTCATTCGACAAACTTTGTCCCAGTGTCCCTTTTTCTTACAGTTTCTGCATCTCGAGCTCTTGGCCGGACACTCGTCGTTTCGGTGGAAGGTTAGGCCACACCGAGAACATTCTCCCTGCAGCGCTGGTTGCTTCTGCGCTGTTTGACCTTTGGCGTTTCTCGTATACACACGGTCGACCTCTACCACGTCCGGCTTCAGAGTCTGGGCGTGCTTCTGTTGCTGCTCTGCCACCCGTACGATAGATATTGCCTTGTCTAACGTTAAGTCCGAAAGTAACTGTAGTCTTTCCGATGTTCGTGTATCTATAATCCCGATCACGATCCGGTCTCTGATGACCTGGTCCTTCAGATCACCGTAATCACAAGACTCTGCTTGTGTATGCAATGCGGCCGTTATAAAATTGTCGGCTGTCTCTCCCGGTGCTTGAGAACGCGTGTTAAAAAAGCTCGTTCGAAGATGACATTTTTCTTTGGCGCGAAATAATGTTTAAAGGCTTGCAGCACGTCGTTCAGTGATTTTGTTGCTACGTCTGGCATTACTTGAGCTAACACCACTTCAGACTTCTCTCCCATCGGATAACATAGGATATAAATTTTTATGACATCCGGTTGTAATATCAAGCCCGTAACGTTGAGGTAACGATTGAATCGTTTCTCCCATAGGGGCCATAGCTCTGGCCGCGTAAAATCGAAATTGCTAGGCAGTTGAATTTGCGTCAATGTTTGCTGCGCTTGAGTTGTATCTTCGGCGGCCATTTTGCGACTGTTATCGCCGTCGACCGAGAGCTCGCGGTCTGTTACAGGTTACAACGTAGATTGCCAATCAGTATTCTGGCTGCCGCCAAAACCGAAGAACGCACTAATCTTTCGTTACAACTCACTTGATTCGACGGACCCCACACTTAGCACCATGTTACGATATCGTGGGAGTACGCGAGGAAAGGTGGAATAATAGTTCATACACAACGTGCTTGTTCTGCGCGCGAGACACGAGTGAGTCCACGTCACGTCCCCCCGCTCGTTTCACGTCCATCCGACCCTGGCGCCGCCTCGCGACCAGCTCACTCAACAGAATGTACAAGGAATTACAGTAAAATTTACAGAACAATTATGAGCAGTAGAATGAGTGCAAGATAGAATGATATACTCATGGAGTTATTCACTATATGAACATGAAGATGGATCACAAAGGAATGACCGAAATAAAATAAATAATTTCTGGCGTACAACACGTAAAATGTATAAACTTACTTGCGCAATAATACGACCTTCGGAATCACGTTGTATCCATTCTTTAAGGATATGTTTGTTTTCGAAATGTTTTTCACGCACATATTGTGACTTTTTTAATACCACTCCAGGGATCGCCGCTTTCCATTTTTGAAATTGTTCAACGTTCGTTGGAACTCTAAAAACGGAACACTTTTCTTTCACTGATTTGTACCCAGTTTTACACTTAGGTACCACACAAGCTCTACCCATTTTAATGAAAATACCGACAATTGAGAAAATAACATGTTTTTTCGGCGAGATAAAAAAATTCACGACGAACCACGCGACAAACGATACTGTTCGATTGAGGTTATCGGGCCACGTTCTGTTGACTAGCTGTTATGGAAGGCGTAAGGCAATAATCACGTGGTCAGCACACCGCTCGATATCAGCGACGCGCAGTGGCGTTGACGCGATCGAAAAACGCCTTCAAAACTACGTCGAAAGTCGTAGCATTGAAAGGGGTCTGCCTTGCAAGACCTGTATCAAGAAGACTAGAATAAGGAGAGTCAACTAGCTGCATTTCGAGTGGTGGGGGTAGCACAAAATACGTCGACAGCTGGCCCCACTTTTGACGCTCTTGACTTACAAATTGCGCCGTACACTAATGCGCACACGGTGCGTCGCGTCATTCTCTCTCGTGTGAGAGACAGTGCAGCCAGATCGGGTGTAAAATCGACCCCCACTCTGCGGCTTTGCACGGTGCCACACAATGATGGCCGCCCGTGTCTGTGAGCGAACGACGTTCGTGTCGCTTCGGGACAGCCGAGCGCGGTCGAAGCGTCGACCCCTCGCGCGCTGTTTTCTCCCACCCCATGGCGTCAGATATACGAACACACGTAGAAGTCGCACGTCCGTGTGTGACTACAATGTAAGCCGAAGCCGAAGCTGCCGAGGGCCCGAGGCTCCGCGGAAAAACGCGGTGAGACTCGAGGCGTGACGTCACCCGGGATCACGAGCGGGTTTTTTAAAATGTAAATGATTTTTTCCCTCGGTGCTCTCCGTTATCAATGAAAACGGAAAAATTTATCGGGGAACATTATAAATTATTTTTCAGTTCATACGTCGATTGAAATGTAATAATAATAAATAATAAAAACATTTTTCGTCAAGAAATTATTTACGACTTATTTACAAGCGATCCTAAATAAATAATTTAAAATGGAATTCAAATGTAAACCTCTTTATGAATTAAATTATTTCTTTGAAATAATTTAGATTTAAATTTGAATTTAAATATTTTTACGAAAAATATTCATTTGTGACAACAAATCAAACCAAACATTTAACAATATTTTATAAATTATTGTTATTCGATTTTTCAGCACTTGAATCCAGTGTCAGAAACATGCCAGCGACGAAAAATTATTAACACCCTATTATATAGTATTCGATTTTTTTAAATTTAATATAAACAGTAAATAGTACATGCAACATTTTTCATATTGCATATTGCACGTACATACCTCATGATTCAAACAATCTTGATGTACAAGAAAATAGCAAGTAATTGTAAGCGTCGAAAGAGCGGCGAGGCTAGTGTGCTCGCTCACACTCTTGAGGGTGCGAGTTCGATCCCATCACCTGCCATTTTTTTTTTTTAACATACACTTTTGGAATTTTTTTTTTTAAATTTAAATTTAAATTTCTTAACTCTTGATGAAAATAAATATTTTACTGTAGGTTACAACGGAACGAGATTATTTAATTGATTTTAAGCATTTTGTTCGATTAATGGTGCATGTTCCGGAAATGGACAGTTTCCCCTATTCCAATCGTTCGTATATCTGACGCCATGGGGTGGGAGAACAACAGCGCGCGAGGGGTCGACGCTTCGGCCGCGCTCGGCTTTCCCGAAGCGACACGAACGTCGTTCGCTCACAGACACGGGCGGCCATCATTGTGTGGCACCGTGCAAAGCCGTAGAGTGGGGGTCGATTTTACACCCGATCTGGCTGCACTGCTTCCCCCTAAATAAAAAAGATGTTTCTAACCTAAATGAAACGGCTTTTTCAAATACAAGAATAGGGGCGATGTTGTGAATTAATCATCGTGAGTTTCTTCTAGAGTGTTTTTATCAAATGGAAGAGTAAAACGCTTCAACTTATTCAGATGTACTATTTTCGTCTTGTGTTCATTCAATTTGATTTCGGCGTTGGTATCGCCTAGCAGTTGAAGAATAGTGTATGGTCCGGTGTATTGTGGATCGAATTTTGATGAACGGGGTTCTTTTAAAAGAAGAACCTGATCGCCAGCACAGAAATTTTTGATATTTAATTTCTGATCGTAATACTTTTTCGACTTCCATTTTGCAGCTAAGAGTCTCTGTGCGTCAGTCGCCTGTGTTTCGCCAAGTTTTTTCAAGAAGTTATCTAGGTACTGTATGTACGTCAATTCAGGCTCACCTCTCGCGAAGCTAGATGGAATGTTCGCTTCTCGCCCGAATACGAGTGTATGAGGAGCGTAGCCGGTTGCCTCATGTACCGAAGTATTGTATGAGAATATTGCAAAGCGAAGCCAGGAATCCCAATTTTGATGAGTGCCAAATTGTTTCAGATATTCGACTAACGAGTGATGACTCCTCTCGAGTGACCCCAAGGATTGCGGGTGTATAGCGGAGGATTCTAGCTTGTCTATTTTAAATATCCGACAAATTGTGCGAAAGATCTTACTCGTGAAATTACTTCCTTGATCGGTGTGGATAATACGAGGACAGCCAAATCGAGTTATAAATTCTTCTGCGAATGCGTGTGCTATTGTTATGGAATCTATCTCTTTCAATGCTATTATAGCTTCGCAATATTTCGAAAAATTATCTTGAATTGTGAGTATATATTTATTTTTTCTCTCCGTTATTGGCAAGGGCCCGACAATATCCATTTGTATTCGTTCGAACGGTTCTGTAGGTGTATCCGTGATTTTCATTGGAAGGCGAGTCTTTACGCGTACGAGCTTATTTATTTGACAATCTTTACATGATCCTACAAAGTCAGATATTTCCTTTTTCATACCATCCCACAATAAATCGTTACGTATTCGATTGTAAGTTTTCGTGATTCCCTTATGACCACCTACAGCCGATTCGTGGTATTCGCGAATTATATTAAGTCGATCTTTAGCTAGTGGGAACTGTATTTCGCCCGTGCAAATTCTGATTTTAATTTCGGATCCGTCAAATTCTTGCCGGAAGATTTGTTCGATAGATTGCCACATTATTCGATCCAGACCATTTCCTCCTTTTGACACATCAGCTGTTTTTACTTCCAGTATCTCCATTGTCTCTTTAAGTGCACTGATTGCTTCGGCAATATTCTTTATAAATGGTTTTTCATCATATGTATTTTTTACCACTAAATTAAACGTACATCGGTTATTCTCGCTGTAAATTACGACCTGGCCTAATTCTGGATTGGCTTGTTTAAGTTTCTCTGCCTTAATGAGGCCGGCTTTTTCCAACTCTTTACTAGTTGCTGTAGTAAATTTACAATCTGCAGAAATGAAATTAATTTTGTGCCCAAAGTTTAAAGTTTTTGTGTCTTTTACCGTTGTAATGCTTGAATTCTCAATCAAGAAAACTGAGCCAAATCGTTGCCAATTCCGGTTGCCATAGCTTCTGAGATTTTGACTTGTACGTTGGTTTCCTGACACTCCGTTACCGAGTCCACATTTACCGTTTCGGTGTCGCCCGACTGACCGTTATCGGTCCTGTCTTTCAGCACACCTTCGCCGGCATCTGCATCGTTCTTATAACATTTCAGATGCCTCATCCCCTCGGCCGGTGCTACGAGTATCACATCGAGCAAGGGCGATAACGAGGTCCCTAATATACTCCCCCGGCAGCTAAGCGCCTTGCATAATATCTGGGGCCGCTGATACCCAGCAGAAGTTTTAATTCTACCTTCTGATTCCGAGTCCGCTTTTCTGGACCTCGTTTTCGAATCTTCCCGAAGGCACAAAGCTTCAATTTCGTCATTCGACTCTCCGGATGCCAGAAAAACTCTTACGATCATTTCATCGATAATGTGACTGCACTTGTATCCATTATTATCATCATCCAAATCCTCTTCTTCCATAGTGTCGTCATTGTCAGTTTTATAATTTAATACCGACGGGGCCGATTTCCGAGCATCGACGCTCAGAATCTTCCCAGCCTGTATTTGTACTATTGTCTGCTCTGTTTGCATTGATTCTATTGTTTGTACGTCCGAGTCGTTTGGATTTGGAGGATTTCTGGACAAGGCATCCGCATTGGAGTTGGCAATGCCCCTTTTGTAGAGTATATCGTAATCATATTCACTCAACTTTATTTTCCAGGGGGCAAGACGAGATACTGGGTCTTTTAAGCCATTTAGCCAGAGCAAAGGTCTGTGATCCGTGACAAGAGTGAATTTATGATCGTATAAGTAAGACCGGAAGTGTTTCACCGCGAACACGATAGCTAGTAATTCCTTTTCGGTGGTCGAGTAATTCGTTTCGGCCTTATTCAATGTTCGAGATGCGTACGCAATCGGAAGATCGCTGCCTATCGTTCCCTGACTCAACACTGCACTGAGAGCAAAATCTGAGGCGTCAGTCGTTACTATGAAGGGCATGTGAAAATCGGGATATTGGGGCAACGGTTCGGAGCACAACTCGTCTCTCAAACTTTCAAAAGCCTTTTGTTGTTCTGGTCCCCAGAGAAAATTCACATCCTTTTTGAGAAGCTGCGTAAGAGGTTTTGATATTTTTGCGAAATCGGCTATAAATCTTCGGTAATACCCAATCAAACCGAGAAACTGCTCAACGTTACGCTTCTTTTGTGGAATTGGAAATTTCTTTACGGCTTCGATTTTACGTGGATCCGGTAAAACTCCATTTTCAGTAATAATGTGACCCAAATATGTTATATCACGTCTTAAAAATTGACATTTATCTGGTTGTCGAGATAAGCCCGCGGCCTTTAATCGCGCGAGCAGTTTCTTCAGTTTGAGGGCATGTTCTTCTAAGGACGTTGCGTAGATAACGATATCGTCCATATATACGAAAAGTTCGATACCCTGAAGACCTAGGAGGACTCGATCCATCAGACGTTGAAAAGTCGCAGGTGCGTTTTTCAGCCCAAATGGCATTCGATTGAACTCGAGGTGGGCGTATGGTGTGGAAAATGCAGTTTTCGCTTTCGAGGCCGGATCCATGGGTATTTGATGGAAACCAGATGCGAGATCGAGAATCGAGAAATATTTCGATCCCCCCAAACGGTCGAGAATATCGGTGATGTTCGGAAGCGGATACGCATCACCGATTGTTTTCTCATTTAATTGGCGGTAATCAATAACCAGTCTCCATCGTTTCTTTCCCGTTGAGCCGGGCTTTTTGGGAACAACCCAAAGAGGAGAGTTGTATGGAGAGTCGGAGGCCTGTACTAACCCCTTTTTCATTAAGTCGTCTACCTGCGTGCGAATTTCGTCTCTGTGAACGGGCGGAAAGCGATATTGTTTTGTATTTACCGGGTTCTCATCAGTCGTGGCAATTTTATGCGAGAGAATCGTTGTTGCTCCTAGCGAGTCTCCAGGTAAATGGAATTGTGATGAATAGCTGGAAAGAAGGGGGAGTAGACTCTGCTTTTACTCTTCATTGAGGTGCTTTAAATTTAAAGAGCCGAGTAGGTTACTGAGCCGTTTGGCCTCTACTTTCTGTGCTTCGGTCGGGGAGTGGGGGACTTCCATAGTCCTAGCACGTGGCAGGACCACGTGGCAGTGTTCGAGCTCGACCGGTGCCAGTGTGAGACGTACGGCGTACGTGTTTGCGTTTATTGCAAATGTTTTTGCGTAACCACCCTCTTGCGCAACCAACGACTCTCCTATAAATATTTTGGGCCCACCCTACCAGGACGAACGACAGTAACCGACAGTCGTTTGTCTTAAATTCCGACAGTTCCCGGCGGTCCAACCGTCGGAATTCATCACTCAACCGTCGGAATTTAAGACAAACGACGTTGGTTACTGTCGTTCGTCCTGGTAGGGCAGCTTGGATCCTGGCTAAATAACCGTTTTTCGTACAAGAGTCGCGAACCGGGATTTGCACGAGTTTCTTCGTTCGAGCTGGTAAAAGAATCGTGTGGTATTCAAGAAGGGGTAGGAAATCATCGCGAAACATTAATTGCCCGTTTTCAAAGTTAAGGATAGCTTTGTTTTCCTTCAAGAATTGCATTCCGAGAATACCGTGTTGTTGGATCGGAAATGAGTTGGGCACTATGTGGAAGTAAGTTTCTATCCCCTTTATAAAAACTCTAATTTCCCCTCGCGTCCTGTACATTCCTGAACCTATCCCGGTTATGTTGTATAATTTTTCCCGATTTATGCACGCTCGTAAGTCTAGTGAGTTTTCTTTAACGAGGTTTAAATCACTTCCGGTATCCACCAATAGTGCCGCCTCACCATGACGAAACATAATGTCGTGTACATAAATTATTGCGAGTCTTGAGTTGGTACTAGAGTGGAGGTGGAGGACGTATCGAGTCCGCGACGCTTCGAATAGGTCTGAACCGTCGCCGCGTCGGCGCGACGATTCTTGTTCTCGTTTAAATTTTTCGATTCTTCGTTTTTTCGCGCGGTTTTTGATACTACAAAGTCGCGTTCCTTCTCGTGTTTACGTTTCAAAAAACAATTCCCTTCTGAATGGTTATCGCGAGTACAATAACTACAATGCATCCCTCCATTTTTGTTAGATTTACATTTTTCTTCGAGGATTTCGGGACAATCACGTTTCACGTGGCCGTAATTTTTACATTGAAAACATTGCCTATTATCACGTGATTTTTGGCGCGCAGAGTTCGGTGCCACTGAGTCGCTTCTCACGTGAGCCACTCGTCCTTTCCCTATGAATTTTATTTTATCGCGGCTTGAGCAATCAGGAGAATAGGACTGATTTCGGTCGTCGATGCGGTGGACACTTTGCCAGCATTTTTCTTCCATATCAGCTTTTGCTGCTAAATCGATCGCGTAGTCCAAATCTCTTGGCTCTTTTCCCGCGAGAAAAGTAAAAGTCGATTTATCAAGTCCTCTTAAAAAATGTTTTTTTGCGGTTTGTCTCATTCCGGTAATCATATTTTGCCCTATCTCTATTTCGGACAAGATGTCGAAAATGTGCGATCCATAATCGGCAATCTTTTCTTCGGGTTTACGTTTTATGTTCGTTAAGTCTTGGAATAATTGACTCGAATCATTCGATTGTGTGAGTCTTTGGAGTTGACTGAGCAATGCATCGAGAGTACTGAATGTTTTCCCCCATACATGTTTTCGGGCGCTTTTCGTCACCTTAGTCCGAATTAAGAGAATCAAATATTTGATCTCATGAGGCTCTACAGCCTCTGCAGCGGCTCTGCAATACTCGATAAACATAGAAACTGGCATGTTTACGCCATCGTACTCGGGTATAAACGACAATGCTAATTTAAACCCGGGGCTCGCGCCCTTGCGCAGAGTCGTGGTTTCGTCGCTCGTCGATGAGCCACCCGTCCATCTTGTTTCAGAATTTTCACTTCTACGTGCTATTTCGCTACTCACACCACTGCTGCTATCGTTTGTCGGCCGGAAGGGCCTGATTTCCTACATTGCGATCATTTGTATGATCTGAACGGCTCATGTTGGCGGGCGATTCTTCTCGCTCTGGCACGGGACGACCGCGTCGCGCGACAGTAGCAGGTCTTCCGCGCGGCATTTTTGAAATTTATATAATTAATTGATATTATATCACGGAAACGAATTATTGCCTGTTCTTATCGATTTTTCCTTTTTAACCAAAAGAATGACTCTGAAAATCGTTATTCTTGCATAAGAAAATATTTTATCGTATTGAGGAGGGATTGATTAATAAAATTTAGTCTTGGACCTCTCTCAATCCTATGACCGTACCGGCATTCGCCCAGGGCCCACAGGTAAAACCAAGACTCAAAAAACCTGTGGGGGTACAGTGTACAAATCCAAAAGTTCTTATATTATATATATATGTGTACTCACGACCTCGGTGCTACTGTCGGCGTTTACCTGAAAAATTTAAAGAAAATAACGGAGTTACTATTCACAGGGTCTCTATGTCACAGTCACAAAAAAAAGGTCACAACACTCGGTCGCTTCCCCTGACGGTCGGTGCCAGTGCAGCCAGATCGCGTGCAAAAGTTACCCCCACTTTCTGACCCGCGCCCATAAGATCCTACAGCCGCGGGTCAGAAAGTGGGGGTAACTTTTGCACGCGATCTGGCTGCACTGGTCGGTGCTTCTGCGTCGTCCCCTCTTGAATCGCTGTAGGCTGACCCTCGGCCGATGACCCAGAGACCCCTGATCGACGCGTGGCAGGTCCGTTAGTCCTTTGGACGGTAGAATCTTCGATTTTCCAACTTCTTACCGGCGAGACTGTCTCCGCACGGTTCAACCGAGCTACTCAGTCCACCCGGCTGAGCTCCGGCGAAGAAAAGAATCACCCTCGGAAGTGGATTCGAACAATTGAACCTCGATCCGCCAAGTTGATGCTGTTTCGAGCTTGGTTTTTGCGATCGTGTGTTTCGTAAAACGAGCAACCTTGAGCACACTTTGTTTTTATTGTAGCGTCAATTATCACTAGTCCGAAAGCCCAGTTTGTCACTTTCACAATTTTTAATCGCGGAATTTTAACCGGAAATTTTTTGAAAGATTTAAATTTGAATTTTATTTAAAAATACAATGAATTTAGAAGTTTTCCGGCACCATAGCACGACATATCCCACCGCTGTCACCAGTTTTGTTACGACCCAGGGCTCCAGCCCGCTAAGAGTCGCTCGTCGATTGGTCTTTATTAGACCGCGAATTTTAAAGTGGGTTCGTCGTCGTGGATGCTATTAAAATAGCGCGATGGTGCAGGAAATTCAATCAAAAGAAAAATTAAACGAGTTAGAATTTAATGTTAATTTTAATCGTAGACAAATATGAAAATCGATACAAACGAAAGTCAAGAAAAATAAATATAAATCGTGAACGCAAAGTGAGATGTAATAAAATGAGTCTTGAAATTCTCGGGACGATACTACGACCGAACTCGTTGAACGTCAAGATCATTCTCAAGTTTTCCTTATTTTCTAAGATATCCTAAGGTCCTCGGACTTGAAGAGTCCGATGGTGGGAGCATACGCTTTCTCCCTTGCACTCATGCTCTCTTTCTCTTCGCTCTCACATATATATGCACTCGCACACGTACACGCATACGCTCTTCCCTCGCAGGGGATGATGCGCTCATCCACACAGGACTTCGAAAGTATCGCTCCATCTTTCTCTCGCTCACCCTTCTCTCTCGCTCTACGCATAGTCGCCTTTGCCCTCTCCCTTTTCTTCTCGAATATTTTTCGGACCCTACACGCGCTTTTTCTCTCGCCCTTAGGAGGGGTCTGGGATTTCGCAGCGTTTTTCCAGCGAAGACGAATGCCAGATGCCCCCGTGCTTGCTCTTCGCTGGACGCTGTACTCAAGTTTTTTCTCGTAAAACTCGGGTTTCCAATTTTATGCTATATAGAGAAAAAAAAGGTTTAAATCTTAGAAATTCGAGAAAAGTCACGTACGCTCTTGAAAAACTGAGAACAATGGCGTTTTTACAATTTTACTTTTCCGATCACACGTGGTCTGCAGTTGTTCAACTGTAAAATTCGACGCACTCGAGAAACGATAAATTATGTGAAGAACTTGACAAATAACAAAAAAAAGGGGCTCGAGAGAAAGTTTCCAACTAAAGAGAAAGAGAATGATGTAGAAAAAAAGGACAAGGCACAGGCTTTTGCGACGCGTTCTTAGAATTATTATATAGAATATTCTTACGTATGTACATATATATCTATGAACATGCAAGTAAATACGTTGTGGATAAAATATCTATTATCTATCTTATTCTATTGGAGATGCATTGCAGTGGATTTTATAGTCATTGGATTTGAATCTACCGCGAATTTTCGATGGTGGATAAAGACACGGTCGCGAGGGTACGAATATAGTTCGCAGCGTTCTCGTTTATAGGCTAAATTCACGGCGCGAATATATCTATATGCCCGACCGTAACACAGGGGCCCACTGGGTCGCCCTCTACGTCGATCAAGATGGACACGGATGGCTCTTCGTCCCACAGCATCTCAAACGACTCCGAAGCAACTGCAAACTCTTCCGATACAACACTATTCAATTTCACGGTCCGGATTCGGAGGGTTGCGGACGGTATTGCGTTATGTTTCTTCATTATATGTGCACGGGCTTCGGCATTGATAAGTTTACAAGTGTATTTTCAAATAACTTATCCCGCACCGATAAAAAGCCTATGATTATTACAACGCTTACGCTAAAAAGCTTAATAATTCAAAATCTAGAAATAAGGATCACGATGTTTTTAGCCCTAAGTGTTTTCATTGTATGCAAAGCTGTTATCTTCGGGCTCGATGATTGTAAATGTTCTATTAATGGAAAATATACGAAACGCATAGCCGTTAAGACCGCATTTAAATCCTTTATTTAATATCGTAGGAGGTTGGAAAATTCCATCGGTAGATAGTCAGGCCCAAGCCACGCGCATTGTTGGCTGCGGCAACGGGTAAAAATGCTGAATTCAGCAGGTATCATATTTAATATTAGTGGGGGAGCAGCAGGGTTTTATTGGAAGGGGGAATCTTGCATGATGATGCACCCACGAATAGGGTTACCAGATCCGAAAATGAGTTATCCTGGCAAAATTCCTGACTTTTCAATAAATTTCCTGACATTTTGTGTCAATGTTATATTTAATAAGGTGATTAAAAAAAAAAAAATTTCTCGCGAACATAAGAATTTTTCATAAGAATTACATGGGAACAATTATTTTTACGCGTCTTCTGATTTTTATAACTAGCAAACGATTTATCATACGGGAAACCTACAGACATCGTTTTGTAGAGAATTGAACGCTCTACAAAAAAAGGTTCCGAGTTACTTTTTGATAAGTCTATACTCGCTCAAAAGTTATTCAATGTCAAAGTTTGATTTTTCGTTAATTTTGCCGGTTTTTATATTACACCGGAACTAGTAATTTTATCGACAAAATGTCGATGAAATTTCATGTGAAACGGAAATTAAACTTTCAAGAATTGTTATCTAACAGTTCTCACTATAATAATAAAAAAAATTGAACGCTTGAAGTAAATTGTGCAGCAGAAAATAGCTTAAAAATGTTTTTTTTAAATTCCTTTTAAAGGTAAAAAATGGTTATTCGATCGTATTAATTTTTTCAACTATTTTTTAAAATAACTATTTTTACCTCTTGAATAAAAATTAAAAAACACTACATTTTGAAGCTAATTTCTGCTGCACCATTTTCTTAAAGCGATCTATTTTTTTAATTATTATAGTGAAAACTATTGGATAACATTTCTCAAAAGTTTAATTTATGTTTTACATTAAATGTCATTCACATTTTGTCGATAAAACTAATAGTTCCGATGTAATATCAAAAAATCAGCCAAATTTACGAAAAATTACACTTTGACATTGAATACCCTAGCGGATTGGGTGACGATGTTTTCACCCTGAAAAATCACTGAATCACGGTGATTTTTTACGGTGACAAAGTGCCCACAAAATCACCGAGATCTTGGTGATTTTAAGGTGATTCCAACGTGATTCCACGGTGATTGTCACGGTGATTTTGTGACGGTGATAATCACCGTGAGAATCACCGTGGAATCACCTTAAAATCACCAAGATCTTGGTGATTTTGTGGGCACTTTGTCACCGTAAAAAATCACCGTGATTCAGTGGTGACTTCATCCACTAGGGTAACTTTTGAACGAGTGGACTTATCAAAAAGTAACTCGGATCCTTCTTTGTAGAGCGTTCAATTCTCTGAAAAAATATGTCTGTGGATTTCCCGTATGGCTAGTTATAAAAATCAGAAGACGTAAAAACAATTTTACCCATGTTATTATTATGGAAAATCGAAAAGTGCGATGAGGACAACGTTAATATTAATATGAAGAGCTCATATTTGAATAGGCCTTTATTATACCCAAATGAAACTTTTGAGCCGGTTTGCGAGAACATTTTTTTTTTTTTTAAATCACCCTTATGATTAGGTAGGTACCCACCCGAAAGGCAGCAAAAATATCTAATTTTGAAAACTCGCGGGTTTTACTATTATATTTTATTTTATTTTAGTTTTATTATTATTTTTTGTCAACAAACTTTTGAATAAATATTTGAATTTTCATTTCATAAATTTTTCTCTTTCTTTCTGAAAATTCCTGACAATTTCTAATTTTTCCTGTTTCCCTGACAGAGGGTTAAAATTCCTGACATGTCAGGAAAATTCCTGTCATCCGGTAACCCTACCCACGGAGCATTTTTCAGTCTTGAGCGCTCCTTAATGAGAAGCACACAAAAAAAGCAACGCGCTCTGAAAGCAAGAATAGAAGCACCTTTAAAAGATATTGCGGCAATTAAAAAAATTATTCATACCACGTCGGAATTTCGTTATTTATCGAGAAAATACCGGAGAAGGAATACAGCATCAGCGATATCAAACGTGTTCAGACGAAGTAGGGTTCTCGAATCACCATTGATGTGGAGGACAAATTCTCTTGCTTTCTTCCAACGAGATTTGTCAAGCTGTTCGAAGAAGAAAAAGCTCTGTTCCATCAGATGATATCCGTAGCACAAGCAAATAATTCAATATTGCAATACTACGGAGGAAAATTCAACAACTTGGAGTTCAAAGTATCGCAAAAATGAAAATTATATCAGTGCTCTTAATGATGCTTAATTACGATACATGGTTCAAAATGTAATTCCTCGTAAGCAGTAATGAAGTGCTTCTCCTTCTCTCGTTGTATAAATTCATTGTATAAATTCATTTTCTAAAATCGAATAAATTTTATGTCAAATTTACCGAATCAAGAGTCGCGGCAGCGACTCGACGCCAAGTATTAAAGAAACTGAGAGTCTCAGTCGAGATTGCCGCGCATTCTTATATACGCGAATATGCCTCCCGCCGAACCCGATTTGAATTTCAATCCGATATTACTAAAAAAACACGACCATCTTTTTAAGATCTATGAGCTCTAGTGATCTAGAAACAATTTTATCTTTCATTTGATACCATTGTCATTTTTTTTCGCCCACGCGATACTGAGATATCATGATATTGGGCGAATTGATCCGAATATTCAGCATCGGAAAAGTTGGTCAACCTTTCGCCGGTCACGTCGCTATAGATATACTAGCCCATGTATAAGCGGCGTAATACGACTTTTACAGAGAGGCCTTGCATTAGTGTGGGAAAATACGAGTGTATGCGAGAACGCGGCGTTCCCCCACCCCGCCAACCATAGTCTCTGGCTTATACACAGGCTTGCATGTATATTCTTTCTCTATATATAAAAAAGAGTATATGTGTGTATGTGTGAGTGCGTCGAGTACTTTTTTATATAAACGATGTATATTAGGGTGGTCGTTATTTCAGGTATCAACTTACATTTGGGTGGTCCTCCGAGGTTCAATGCTTTAAATATTTATATACATATTTATTAAGATATACATTGGGGTGGTCGTTAATTTGGGCCTGAATTTATATTAGAGTGGTCATTCTAGATTCGAATTTTCTTAATTATTTCTATATATGTATTTATAAGATGTATATTAGAATGGTCTTTCAGGTCTCAATTAATATTAGGGTGGTCCTTCAAGATTTAATTTCTTTAAACATAGCATTATCTACATATATGCAGCATATCTATGTATATACCCTGATAGACATTTGGCGCTACATTGTCGGCAATAGGACGGCACGCCGTGGCCCGTGGCGTCAGTGAGCAGCTTTCTACTTCCGCATTAAGCTACGTTATGGCGATACGTAATGCTGTATGGCCGCATTAAGCTGCGTTATGACGACACGTAAATGCTTCACCACGACGTGCTGCGTATTTGCAGCATATTTGCAGCAAACTGTGCTCTTAAACCTTATTTTTACGTTATATTGGCGTTACGTTGTGCTGCGTATTTACATCGATTTTACAGCACGTCGTGACGCAAATCTGCCGTCCCATTGCCATCAAACTGTCTGGCGAACGTCTACAGCACGTTTGTCTATCTGGGTATAGCATTATATATAGGATTTTCTATATATATAGATCATCTATGTACATATATATATCCTTATCTATATGTATAACATATCTATAAGTATATAGCATTATACATAGCCAATAAGTCAAAATGAAACTTAAATTTTAGGCTAACCCAAAACCTAACTAATATTTTAAGCTAAATCAAAATATAACTTAAAATTTAGGCTAAACCACAATCTAACTTAAATTTTAAGCTAAACCAAAATCCAACTTTAATTTGACGCTAAACCAAAATCTAACTTAAATTTTAGGCTAAACCAAAATCTAACTTAAATTTTAATTCAATTTTAAGCTAAATCAAAATCCAACTTAAATTTTAGGCTAAACCAAAACCTAACTTAAATTTTAAGCTAAACCAAAATCTAACTTAAATTTTAAGCTAAACCAAAATCTAACTTCAATTTTAGATTAAACCGAAATCCAACATTAATTTGACGCTTAACTAAAATCTAACTTGAATTTTAGGCTTAACAGAAATCTAACTTAAATTTTCAGCTAAACCAAAATCTAACTTAAATTTTAGGCTAAAACAAAATCGAACTCATATTGTAAGCTAAACCAAAATCCAATTTTAATTTTAGGTTAAACCGAAATCCAACTTTGATTTGACGCTAAATCGAAATCTGGCTTTAATTTTAGCCCAAACCAAAATCTAACTTCAATTTTATGCTTCATATTTATAGATAAGTATTGGACTGGTCGTTGAAAATTAAATTTTTTGCAACGCCTCCTAAAAAGCTTCCGTTTAATGAAAAAACGCGAGGTACTTTTTTTTAAAATTAAAAAGAAAACGTGCTGCAAGACGATCCAAGTTGTTTTTCATCGGAGAACAATTTTTTTTACAAACGGCTAGACTGATTTGAATGAAATTCGGACACGTTACAAAGGTATAAAAAGGCTATTTTGCAGAAAAAATAACAGCTCATAATTCTCATAATAACTAATTAAAACTGTTAATTTTTTCAGTAATTATTTTTTTTCTCCAGGATAACGTTCTGGCACAATTATAAAAATAATTTTTTTTCGGTGTTCTACTATTCCATATAATGTGCCCAAATTTAAAATTCATCGAAGAGGTACTTCATATTTAAAAAAAAATAAAAACCCATTTTTTAATATTATTATTTTTTATTTTTTTAAATCTGAAGTACCTCTCCGATCAATTTGAAATTTGGAGACATTATATGGGATAGTAAAACACAATAAAAAAATTGTTTTCATAATTGTGCCAAAACGTTATCCTGGAGAAAAAAGAAATAATGACCGAAAAAATTAACTGTTTTTATAAGTTATTATGAAGATTATGAGCTCTTATTTTTTCTAAAAATAGCCTTAACATATACCTTTGTAACGTGTCTAAATTTCATTTAAATCGGTCTAGCCGTTTGTAAAAAAAAAATTTCTTCGATGAAAATGAACTTAGATCGTCTTGCAGGTGTTGTTTCGTTGAGCGGCCGTGTAGATTAAGTTAACTAAAAAAGTTAAGTCAAACTAAAAGATATCTGAAAACTAGAATCAATGAACATAAAAACAGCCTAAAACACACTGACACACAACACACTGCTCTTGCAAAACATGGAATTGAACAAAAACACAATTTTAAATTTCCCGACGTAAAAATTTTAAATACGGAAGATTGGTTAAAGAAACAATTAATTTTAGAAATGATACAAATCAAAGCACACACGAACACAATTAATTTTAGAACCGATATAGACAAACTTAGTCGCACATATAACACAATAATTTAAAAACACCAAATTAATTATTAAGACATATATACATTCAAAATATTACTTAATTTTATATACATTTATTAATTTTATATACAAAACATGACTTAAATTTATATACATACATTCAAATTCCTTTGACTCGGCACTGCTCGTACACATGAATTTAAAATATATTGACACGGCACTGATTCAATGACCTCTTACACCCCCTTCACTCGCCGAATCTCCCCACACCACTCAGTCTCTCGAACGATCTTCGATCGCACGCCGCAAAATGTGATCAATTAATCGTTCTGGTTTTCAACGTTTATTCCGATGGATATCCATCTCTCAACTTTAATTGGTAAACATCACACATTTTCATATACAACAATATATCACACACCTAAATTTCACAAATAATATTTACCGATACAAATTAAGACGTTCGCAAAATAACGATCGTTTTTTCTCAATTAATTAAAATCCGCTCATGGAATTCATTAAAAGACATCCACGGATTCTTTTAATGCAACATGTTTTATCGACTTACATCTATAAACACAAGAGATCATCCTCGAAATCTACTATTATAAAACCGGAATCACACGAGAAATTCAGGTTAGCCGCTATGACACATAACATAACCTAAGATTATATAATTAATAAACCGCTATCACGAAATCAATGTCCGATTAATAACCGATAAAAATCAAAAATGTACACTACATCAATTATTTATTCAGCTTGTTAACACATTATAAAATATTTATAGAGCAAATAAATTTCTGAAGAGGATCCCAAACAGAGGATCGAAACGTAAAATTTTGACAAAAAATCATTCCACAACCATCAGGAATTATTGGCCGAATCGAAGCCGATTCCTTTCAACAATCAAATTAGATCGTCTTGCGGCACGCGGTTTTTTCAATTAAAAAAAAAAATTTACCTCGCGTTTTTTCATTAAACGGAAGCTTTTTACGGGATGTTGGAAAAAAAAATTTTTAACGACAAATATATATTAGGATGAATTGAAAAAATCAAAAACTGTTGGCTACCCTAAAAAATCAAAGATATCGTTGAAATAAAGGTCTCTGTGCAACGGTTCGATTTTTTGAATTTTTCTAGAGGGCGCGCGGGACGTTCAAAAACGCCATTTTTAGCGTTCAATTTACTATATCACTGATAAGCGAAAACAGATCATTCGACAAATTCTGAATTTTTTTATATACGGTGCCCAGATATGTACTCTTCCAAACCGATATTTAATGAACATTAACAAAAGGTTCATATATCCGAAAAAAAATCTCTGAAAATCAATATTATCACTATTTATCAATGCCTAATATCATTACAGATTCATTTTTTTCTTCTAACACGTTTTTGTATTTCTACCATATTTTTTCTTGTAAAACTCGGTATCAGTATTGCATACAATGCGAAAATGGCTAAAAAATAAATATTTATTTTGGAAATTTTCATATTTGAAAAAATTTATCTCTTATCAATTTTCGCATTGTCAGCAATAGTGATAATTAGTCTTAAAAGAAAAAAGATGGAAGCAATACAAAAACATTTTAAAAGACAAAAATCAATATTTAATGATATAATAAATTGAACAATAGTGAACATGTTGATTTTCAAAGATTTTTTTTCGAATATATGAACCATTTGTTAATGTTCAGTAAATATTGGTTTGAAAGAGTACATATCTGGGCACCTCATATTAAAAAAATCAGAATTTTTTTAATGATCTTTATCCCGTTTATCAGTGATATAGATATTCGACGTGAAACCAGCAGGTCAAAAAAATCGATGTCTCCGATCATACTCTCGATATTTTCCTGTTTTCTTTACCATGAGAAAACATTGTTGTTAAATCGCTAGCCCAAAATAAAATTATGTGTACCAGTTATGATTTTTTGAAAATTGGGTACTTTTAACGACTCGAAAAACAACTTTTTTGATTTTGTGTATAAATCCACCGGATTTTGGAAATCGAGGATTTTACTTCAAGAAATCGAAACTGTATTCAAAACCCTTAAAAATTACCAAAAATTAACCTCATTCGTCGCATTTATGACGCCACAATCGTAAAACTAACTGAAAAACTTTATTTGTTTAAAATCTGAAAAGATCATATTAAATTTTTACGACAAAAAATCTATATTTCTGTGGAGTTTGATCTAGTTCTGACCAATAGATTTTATAAATGGGTTTCATGCACATAGGTATATAATGGACGTATACACAACAAGCCATGCATTTTCATTTTTTGTTCTTCTGTATATTGGACGATTTCAACACCAATTTATATAAAATTCATGTAAATAAATTGAATCAGGAAAGATACTTCGAAAGAACTTTCAAAAAGAAGTGAAATCAATCACAAAATACTTCTGAGAAGTAAAAAAAGGACGCCAAGTATTAAATCCCAAAAATTCGAATTTAAAAAAAAATTCCAAAAATCCAAATTTAAAAAAAATCCCAAAAATTCAAAATTTCAAGGAAATCCAAAAATTTGAAATCCGAAATTTAAAAAAAAAAACCCAAATCACACAAGCCAAGCCAAAAATTTGACGTATGTAAATTATTAAAGACCAAGCTAAACTAGAAAACTTGGCGTGCAGGGTTAAGAACCAATACGCTCGGCGAGGGAAAACGGAGTCCAGTCGCCCTTACCGTTTAACGAAGGAGCGAATGAACGAGACAATAAAAAAGAAAACAATTCATCAAGTGCACTAGTACACTGTTAAAAAAATTTATTTGATCCAAATGAACGAAATTACTTGAATGACATTTATTTGAAACCGATTTTTCTTTGCATTGAATAAAAACAGAAATTGCGCTCAGTAAGTCATTTTCTTGGTAGCAGTTGTTTGGTCAAAATAATCTTATTCATTGATACTAGTTACAGTTATTTCATTCGAATACAGGATTTCTACGAACAGCAAGGCACAAATATTAATTGGAAATAATTAATATTTTTTATCGTAATACTTTATTTGGTCAACACCAGCTGGAGTTATTAGTTGCGAATATGTAATATTTTTGATTGGATAAACCAAAAATACTGTAACCAAGTAGTTTACATTTTTTACATCAATTGTGTTTTTCTTTGGTACAAGGAAATACACTCAGTCAAAAAATTAAAGGAACAGTAAAATTTTCGAGATTTTTCAGCGATTTTCCAAAGGCTGTAACTTTGTTAATTTTGGTCGTAAAAATTTTTCAAAAAAAGCATTTTGAAGCTTGAATCTTCTACTTTTGGAATCTTAAGTCAAAAATTTTTTATGGGCATCACCCTCGACGCAGTCGAAAGAAATATCACGGTAAAAATTTTCTCGAAATTTTTGCTTTTTTCAAAACAGTCGATGGGCTTCAAAAAATTTTTCCGAACTTAACCAATCTATGGATCGTTTAGCTGAATTCTTTGGCTTCAATTTGCTTTTTTTATTTTTGTTCTACGACCATTGTCCGCTGAAATATCGGTGATTGAACAAAAATTCGTCTTTTTTTTTAAATCTTCGATATATCTGGAACTAATGATCGTACAGCGAGTAAACGGTGAGTTTCGGAAACTTGAATCTACCCTCTATAAGTGCCTGTTATTGTCAGAAACGAAAAAAATTGTTTCTATTCTTAATTTTAACTTGAAAAAGTGCAAAAAATTAACTTTTTTTCTTGTTTTAGAAAATCTACCACAACTTTGCAGATATTGCGAAAAATACCAATGTTTTAAGGTCCTTTTTTAGCTCAATACATACCTGAAAACCATGCCAATTTTCAAAACAATCGGTCGAACCGTTTTTTGTGACCGAGTCATCAAACTTTTAGAAAAATTGAAGGAACACGTTTATTGATCCTTAATGACCAATTAATGTTGTTAAAAATTTTTGAAAAAAGTTTTCTTTTTTTCCCCCTCAAATTTGCATGTAACGAGCGGGGAAAGCTAGAAAAAATCCAAATTTCGAAAACAAAATTTTTTTTTCGAAATTTCGATTTTGTTTTATTTTTTAATTTGAAAAAAAATTGTATTGGCATTTTTTTTACAATTTTGCATTCAATATGTAATAAATATCGAAATAAAATTTTGAAAAAAATGCTAATAAATTTTTTTATTCAAATTTAAAAAATAAAAAAAAATTTAATTTTGCAAAAAAAAATTTTTTTCTTTTTGAAATGTGAATTTTTTTTCTTAGTTTTCACGCTCATTAAATGCAAATTTGAGAGAAAAGAAAGAAAAACTTTTAAATTCATTTTTAACACCATTAATTAATTGGTCATTAAGGATCAATAAACGTGTTCCTTCAATTTTTCTAAAAGTTTGATGACTCGGTCACAAAAAACGGTTCGACCGATGGTTTTGAAAATTGGCATGGTTTTTAGGTATCTATTGAGCTAAAAAAGGACCTTAAAACATTGGTATTTTTCGCAATATCTGCAAAGTTGTGGTAGATTTTATAAAACAAGAAAAAAAGCTAATTTTTTGGACTTTTTCAAGTCAAAATTGAGCATGGAAACAATTTTTTTTCGTTTATGACAATAACAGGCACTTATAGAGGGTAGATTCAAGTTTCCGAAACCCACCGTTTACTCACTGTACGATCATTAGTTCCAGAGATATCGAAGATTTAAAAAAAAAGACGAATTTTTGTTCAATCGCCGATATCTCAGCGAAAAATGGTGGTAGAACAAAAATAAAAAAAGCAAATTGAAGCCAAAGAATTCAGCTAAACGATCCATAGATTGGTTAAGTTCGGAAAAATTTTTTGAAGCCCATCGACTGTTTTGAAAAAAGCAAAAATTTCGAGAAAATTTTTACCGTGATATTTCTTTCGACTGAGTCGAGGGTGATGCCCATAAAAAAATTTTGACTGAAGATTTCAAAAGTAGAAGATTCAAGCTTGAAAATGCTTTTTTTGAAAATTTTGTACGACCAAAATTAACAAAGTTACAGCCTTTGGAAAATCGCTGAAAAATCTCGAAAATTTTGCTGTTCCTTTAATTTTTTGACTGAGTGTATATCCAGATGCCAAGGTTTGATATCCTGTGATGAAAAAAAAAATTACTTGATTCAACTACTTCAAATGATCCATCGGAACATTCTGTTTTATCAAGCTAAATAAAAATTATTTAATATTAAAATAGGATTCTTTTCGTTTTAAAAATCAATATTATTTATCCAAATTGATTATTGTATGGGAGCGCAATATTTAATTCATTTAACACAAATTCGAGTTATTAGCTGTGTGTATGGAAAATTTGTGATTGAATTAACCAAAAATTTTCGACGCAAATAATTTAAGTTTTTCGCCTTACCGTGTATTTTTCCGGCACAAGAAAAAATTATGTGATATTATGACACGGTATTCTTGTTTTCGTATTATTATTATTGTTATTATTATTCATCTGACACAATATTTGATTTTTTTTAATTAAATTAAAAGACAAGTTGAACCAAAAAATGGCCTTCGGGTAATGAAAATAAATTCTTAATACTATTTAGGTGCGTATTTATTTCTCGGCCTGTGTTCCATAAATATGATATTCACATCAGTATATCAGAAGTAGTCGATGGTGTAGTGGTTAGCGTCCCAGTCATAGGTCGTTAGTTAGGCTCGATAGGTAGAAAGGTTTCAAATCCCACTCTGGTCGCGTACATATTCTAGGGTCCGCGAATATGCAAGAAACCTAAATCAGTCGAAAAAGTCGAAAAACTTTCAAATTATATACTTTTTTAAAATGTTATTCATGTTGAATTTGAGAATATGCGTAAAAACGAGGGTCGCGTGTTTAAACTCCACTGGGGGCAAAATTTTGTTTTTCTTAAAATTTTTTTTTTGTTACTTGACCCTTAGAAACTATCAATTGTGAATGAGGAACGGATTTTCATCATAAAAACTGATAAATATATGGAAAAAATAAATAATTCTGCACGGGTGGTCTAAAACAATATTTAATTGGACCAATAGATTTGGGTTTAGAAGAAACTGATGGAATGTTCCATTTAAATGAGCCAGAGAAAGCATTTTGTAACTTCTATGGAAACATACACGGCACCAAGAATTCGTAATCATTTCAAGAAAAGTATTTAATTAATCCAAAGTATGACCTGTATGAGTACAAGCAATCATTGAGTTGGATGAAACAGGTCAATTTTCGGAACCACGTAGTACGAAGCTTGATTCAAATTTTAATTTACATGACTGAAGTAAATAGGTTTGATATTTTAGTAGCCCGTACATTTCCGTATAGTAACTGTGCATTGTTTCAAACGATTTCATATTTGCTCTCATTGAAGAATGATATTTCTATCAAAAATACATTTACTTCATCCCAATAACAAATTACGGGATAATATACAAATAATTAATTTACTTGCATCAAATAAAATTTATTTGAAAGAAATAATTTTTTTTAACAGTGTAAGCAACCATGAGAAAAAACACAAAGAGGTAACCGGGAAAAAAGTGCATATCTGAATATATCTCAATGTATCTGAATCATATCTCTAGAATCAGATTTGATCAGACAAGAAAAATGGCCAGGTCTGATCATGCAGTGTCATGACAGATCATATATGCATATATCTGACCATGTATGATCATATCCAGGCCATTTTTATAATTTTGAGAGCAGACCCGTCCCACTGTGGGCAGAATCACAGAAAAATCGGCAAAACCCAAAAATTGAGTGTTCTCATTTCGTATTTCTATGTATGTCATTTCAAAGACCAGGTATTTGTACGCCCTATTGTAAAAGGACCGGTCCCTACCCTTTGCGGTACTCGACTTACGACAGTCTGAACTCGACCGTTCGAGAGTGAAGAACGTAGCGATTTTGTACGCTGAAATTTTCGATTCGCGCAAAGTGAAATATATTTTGTTCTACGCTAGCGATTTCAAATCGGTAAAATGGGAGATAATCTTGAAGGTATTTAGAATATTATCATGTCAAATAGTTTTTTGAAATTTGAAATATTGTATGTATGAAAGAGTGTTCAATGTATGCATTTTAAGCAAGCTTGTAAATTTATTTTTCCAAAAGAAATATAAAAATAGTTGTGATCCCAGGAGATCCCAGACTTTTGAACATTGTAGCCTATTGATAATGTTATTAAGATTAGAATTTATAAAAAAAATTCTGCAGATTGTTGCATATCTGGCTTTGGGAACCGGAATTCTCATGTCGCGCAACGCTTGGCTTCTTTGTTCAGGCTGGGCGCATAGTCCCCAGCAGGTAAACGTATACCTGCTGGGGACAATAGCCGGTCCTTGTGGAATATAAAATAATTTTCTACCCAGTGATCTATTCGTAAAGAGTCATGATTCATGTAACGGGTGTTCAAAATGTTACAATAATTTATTCTATCATTTACAATTAGATTAAAATTTTTCCCATGAACACATTCATTTTTAGTAAATGTTTATCATACTTGTTTTATTCTAGGTTCACGTGCCATGGATTACACGTGCACTTATCAGGATATTTTTGGAATGATTAAGGAGAAATTTAAATTGTGCCTGGATGAGCAACTTCAGATTTTTGAGGAAAAAATTACTCTTGAGTCATCCGAATCTTTCACGATTGACAACAATGAAAAGGATTCATTAAAAAAATTACTTTGTAATATCAAAAGTAGATGGCTCGAAGTGCACAGAAGCCACGATGCATTTAAAAAAAAAAATGAAAAATGGTTGCAAACTTCAATAACTATTTTGGTAATTAATTTTATTGATGTTTCGAAAACTCGAGTTATGGGTCAAGATGTATAGTATAACGCTCGCGCTATTTTTTTCAGAATTGTACGAAACCAATTGGAGAGCCATCAACTTCAGGTGTATCTAGGCGACCTCGAAAATTGAGTTTCGAAGAGTCGAGTGAACGTACCAAGAAAAGAAGGGCTTTAGAAGTCAGTGAAAAGCATTGCGTGGAGGAATTAAGTTTGGCCACCAGGATGAGACTCAGTTCTGCAGGATTAAACGATGCTGCCACTATTTTAAAAAACATCACAACAAAATCTCCCTCAAGAGCTGCCAGATACCGAACAGCATATGAATCGTCGATAGATCCACGGCTAGTTGAGATGTCTGGAGATGAAGCACTGATAGATTTTGTAAATGCAAAACTAACAAAACAGCAATACATAGACATCAGGCGATCTTTGAGAAATAAAAGAGTTGCTATTTATCCATCGTACGCAAAAGTCGTTGCTGCTAAAAACCGTTGTTACCCTTCAGATATAACGGTAACTGAGACTTTAGCCTAAGTGAAATTACAGTCTTTGATTGATCACACTTGCGACAGAATTCTAAAGTTGCAAACTGACGTGATTAACTCTTTGCGCCCTGAAGCATCGAAGAATTTAAGACTAATTTGTAAATGGGGTTGTGATGGAAGCTATGGGCACAGTGAATACAAACAAAAGTTTACGAATGCTGAGAGTTCTGATGCGAGTATATTTTTAACGTCTTTAGCTCCATTGCAAATTTTAGGATCGGATATCTCAAAAAAAGAATTTGTCCTTTGGAAAAATCCCAGGCCCTCATCTCCACGGTATTGTCGCCCTATTAGAATTCAATTTTTAAAAGAAACTGTGTCGTCAACGATTCAGGAACGGCAACACGTTGATAATCAGATCGAGTCTCTCACCCCTTTTACGACATTTATTGACGGGAAGGAAGTTACTGTTAAATACGAGCTGTATTTCACTATGATTGACGGCAAAGTTTGCAACTCCGTGACAAATACAAAATCCGCAATGCGTTGCTATATATGCAATCTCACATCATCGCAATTTAATGACATAGAGCTGATGAAAACTGTAGACCTTGACAGAACTCGACTCGAACTTGGATTATCAACGTTGCATGCGTGGATCCGTTTTTTTGAGTGCTTCTTCCACATCGGCTATAAAATCGGTGTTCACAAGTGGCAAACTCGAAAAGATGAAGAAAAAAAAGTAGTTGCTGAGCGAAAACGAGTTATTCAAGCCGCATTCAAGAAAGAGTTGCATCTTGATGTTGATAAACCGAAACAAGGGTTTGGTAGCAGTAACGACGGAAACACTGCGCGACGTTTTTTCGAAAATACTCAAATTTCATCAAGAATTTTGGGTTTGGACGAGAATATTATGAAAAGATTCCACATAATATTGCAAGTTCTTTCAAGTGGCTTTGCCGTAAATGTAACTGCTTTCAAACAATATAGTCTTGAAACCGCCGAAATGTTCGTAACTTTGTATTCTTGGTACTGCATGCCAACTACGGTTCACAAAGTTTTGATTCACGGTCCTTTGATAATTGAATGGTCCCCGCTTCCTATCGGGCAAATGTCAGAAGACGCACAGGAAGCCCGTAACAAGGATATTAAAAAATATCGCGAGTGTTTTGCTCGAAAACACTCGAGAACAGCGACCATGCAAGACGTTTTCAATCGACTCCTCTTAACTTCAGATCCGTACATATCGAGCATGGGCAAGCAGTATCCGAAAAAAGCAAAAAGTTTATCACCAGAAGCATTGCAACTTTTGCTCTGTACCGATAGTTCTCGCGATAAGTATGGTTTAGGTGAATTAATGGAATACACGAGTGACGAATCAGAATCCACCAATTCCTCTGACGACGGCGATCGCGATTCCGACGCTGACGATTATGATTAATATTGAAATCAGGAATAATTATTAATAATTAATATTATTATTATTATTATTAATTATTAATTATTCTATGTAACGCACGTATTATTTTCGGTAAAATTTAATTCGTTAAGTGTCGATTGCTGTTTCAAATGTATTTAGCAATAAAATTCGTTAAAAATGATTTATAACTAATTTTCCGAAATTATTTGAAAACTTTCCCTCACTTCCAGACAATCGTTTTGTTTTCCCCAAATCTCATTCAAAATTTATAAAAAACAACCTTCAAAACACAAATATTGATTTCGGATAGCAAAAGTTGCTTATGAGTAAGATAAAAATATATTTTCGGTTCGCCATTTTGTTTTTTTTTCGAAATTTTGATTCAGGATTTTCAATAAGTGACTTTTAAACCGCAAATTTACCGATCCCTACACAAATCGGATGCTTTTTAGTAATGCAGATAGTCACTTCCGGTCCGCCATTTTGTTTTTTCGAAATTTTGATTAGAGATTTTCAATAAGTGACTTTTGAACCGCAAATTTACCGACCCCTACTCAAATCGGATTCTTTTTAGTAACGCAGATAGTCACTTCCGGTCCGCCATTTTGTTTTTTCGAAATTTTGATTCAAGATTCTCAATAAGTGACTTTTAAACCGCAAATTTACCGATCCCTACTCAAATCGGATGGTTTTTAGTAACGCAGATAGTCACTTCCGGTCTGCCATTTTGTTTTTTCAAAATTTGGATTTGAGATTTTTAATCAGTGACTTTTAAACCGCTAATTTACCGATCCCTACTCAAATCGGATTCTTTTTAGTAACGCAGATAGTCACTTCCGGTCCGCCATTTTGTTTTTTCGAAATTTTGATTCCAGATTTGAAATCAGCGAGGTTAAAAACTTAAGAATCACCATTGCATTTTTCACTACGCACATCGGCCTAGTTTTGCCGATTTTTCTGTGAATCTACCCACAGTGCGTCCATATCGCAGCAGGTTTGACCAGATCTGATTTTATTGGGCCAGATCTGCTCATGTCAGACCCCGGGAAAAAAATGGTCATATATAATCGTATATGATCATATACGAAATTTGTCTCTATATAATCATATATGGCTATATATGACCGTATATGAACATATATAATCATATATAACTTTATTTTAATTATTTATTTATTCTTTATTCCATACATTTATTAGTAGTTACAGTAAAAATCAGTTTTTTATACATCGTTAGTAGTTTTTAAGGATAAAGTAAAATTAAAAAACAAAAATTGAAGAAAAAAAATTGTCGCCCCGTGGATTCGAACCCCCGACTTTTCGGTTTCAACCGCTGACACGCAAACCACTACACCATCGACCGCTTTCATATTTTGTATACATGTATCTTATGGATGTGCCATATGCCAGAAAAATGTACTTGGAAACCTGAGTCAGAACGGACCGTAAACACAAGTTTCGAGGGTTTTTACATAACTTATGAGGTGTCAGAGTCTCTGAAATTAAGTTATGAGGGGTTACTTCAGTTATAAGGATTCGAGTATGTTGGAATCAAGTGGTATAATATATACATATATGTATCTGTCTTACTAGTTTTAATAAACATTAATTTCCGGGAAAATGCCCATTCATGATCATATATGTTCGAAAGTTCCGGGAATAAATGGTCATATATGGACATATATGATTATATATGACCATTTTTTCGCGAAACTTTCGAACATATATGATCGTACATGGGCATATATAATCATTCATTATGTCATGTTAATGCATATATGATCATATATGGTCATATATGATTATATATATGATTATATCCCAGTAAACACAGTTCGGTAGCGGCAATGTAACGGCAATGTAACTGAGTGTAACCGAATGTAACAAGTAATGTTGACTAGATGTTACATGTAAGTTCCACGTTAGTTCTGATTTCCCACTTATAAGTACTACAGGTTATGTAACGTCGAATGCAACCATTATATTGCAGTTATGTGTTGCTGTCCGAAACATAGTGCTGTACCAGTAATGTAACGGCAATGTAACCGAATCTAACACAAGTAATGTTGACTAGATGTTACATGTAAGTTCCACGTTAGTTATGATTTCCCACTCATAAGTACTACAGGTTATGTAACGTCGAATGCAACCGTTATATTGCAGTTATGTGTTGCTATCCGAAACACAGGCCTGTACCGGCAATGGGACGGCAATGTTACAGATTGTAACAGGTAATAATACCTAGATGTTACATGTAATTTACAATTTCCTACTCACAATCTGTAATTTATATTATATTATATTATATTACTGCAATATTGCAGTCATATTACTGCAATATCGCAGTGATTGCGTCACCGAAGTGTCATATTTTGACCAGCTCACTATTTGTGAGCTGGTCAAAATATGTAGGCTTTAGTCTATAGCAACCTATAGGACTGCGTGACCACAGGACGCGGTAATATTCCAACGATTGTATGTTAATCGAGGACGCCGACAGCGATAATACACCGGACTTTATCGGTTCCCGGTGGCCGTTCCGCTGGCGCGAGAGCTCGGCGACGGATCTCGCCACCTGGCGGATCTCGGACAAAGTACTGTTTCATAACATTTACATTATGTTACCTACCTGTTACCAATGTAATGCGTACATTGTTATAGCCATGTTACATGACGGTTACACGTTTTGGTAACGTTACTGTAACGTCACTGCGGTTCATGGCACATATACAATGTGAAGATAACAAATGTGACGAATATGTTACTTTCATGTTACATAATGGTTACGCAACATAAATGTAACATAGGTTACTTCACTTGTAACTTCCTGGTTACATTGCTGTAATGAAACGTGTGTACTGCATATTATGTATCTGCAATACATAACATTTCTATAACCTGCACATAACTATTGTTACGTACATTTCGCTACATGCATGTTATGTAATCGTTACAAATGCTAGTTATGGAACTGCAATCTAGTAAAGTTTCATAACATTTACATTACTTGCCTGTTTCGAATGTTATACGAACATTGTTATAGCTATGTTACATAACGGTTACACGTTTCGGCAATGCGATTGTAACGTCACATCGGTACATAGCACGTATATAACCTGAAGATGAAAAATATGACGAATATGTTACTTTCATGTTACATAGTGGTTATGTAACATAAATGTTACGTCGGTTACGTCACTAGCCACTTCTTGGTTACATAGCTGTAATAAAACGTGTGTATTGCGAATTATGTAACTGCAATATTTAACGTTGCATGACATTTGTATAACCCACACATAACTATTGTTACGTACATTACGCTACATGCATGTTACGTAATCGTTACAAATGCTAGTTATGGAACTGCAATATAGCAACGTTCTATAACATTTACATTACCAGCCTGTTTCCAATGTTATACGCATATTGTTATTGCCATCCCTGCTGCAAATTCCCGTACGGGTTTCAGTGTAGGGATGTATGGGAAAGCATGGGACGGCCAAGGAAAGTGTGGGATCCCGTACGGTTTCCTGTACAGGATGAACATTCCTGTACAGGAACCTGCATGGGAACCTGTGTAGGTCAGCGTAGGAAGCTGAATCCTGTACGGGATCCTGTACAGGAGAACACAGGAAATGAATTCCTGTACAGGAACCTACATGGGAACCTGTGTGGGGCAATGTGGGTAGCTTTATCCTGTACGGGATCCCGTACAGAAGAACGCAGGAAATAAATTCCTGTGCAGGTTCCTACATGGGAACGTGTGTGGGTTAACGTGGGAAGCTGAATCCTGTACAGGATCCTGTACACGAGAACGCATGAAATGAATTCCTGTACAGGAACCAACATGGGAACTTATGTGGGTCAACGTAGGAAGCTGAATCCTGTGCAAGATCCTGTATGGGAGAACGCCGGAAATCAATTCCTGTACAGGAACCTACATGGGAACCTGTGTGGGTCAATGTGGGAAGCTGAATCCTGTACGCGATCCTGTACGGGAGAACGCGAGAAATAAATTCCTGTACAGGAACATGCATGGGGCAACGTAGGAAGCTGAATCCTGTATGGGATCCTGTATGGGAGAACACAGGAAATAAATTCCTGTACAGGAACCTCAATAGAAACTTGTGTGGGTCAACGTAGGAAGCTGAATCCTGCACAGGATCCTGTATGGGAGAACGCCGGGAATTACTTCCTGTACAGGAACCTGCATGGGAACCTGTGTGGGTCAACGTAGGAAGCTGAATCCTGTACGGGAGAATGCAAGAAATAAATTCCTGTGCAGGAACCTACATGGGAACCTGTGTGCATCAACGTGGGAAGCTGAATCCTGTACGCGATTCTGTACGGGAGAACGCAGGAAATAAATTCCTGTTCGGGAACCTACATGGGAAGCTGTGTGGGTCAACGGAGGAAGCTCAATCCTGCACGGGAGAACGTAGGAAATAAACTCCTGTACAGGAACCTACATGGAAACCTTCGTAGGTGAACCAGGGAAGCTGAATCCTGTACGGGATCCTGGACAAAAGAACCCAGGAAATAAATTCCTGTACAGGAACATACATGGGAACCTGTATGGGGCAATGTGGGTAGCTGCTTCCTGTATGGGATCCTGTACGGGAGAACACAGAAAATAAATTCCTGTACAGGAACCCTCATGGGAACTTGTGTGGGTCAACGTAGGAAGCTGAATCCTGTGCAAGATCCTGTATGGGAGAACGCCGGGAATCAATTCCTGTACAGGAACCTACATGGGAACCTGTGTGGGTCAATGTGGGAAGCTGAATCCTGTACGCGATCCTGTACGGGAGAACGCGAGAAATAAATTCCTGTACAGGAACATGCATGGGAACCTGTGTGAGGCAACGTAGGAAGCTGAATCCTGTATGGGATCCTGTATGGGAGAACACAGGAAATAAATTCCTGTACAGGAACCTCAATAGAAACTTGTGTGGGTCAACGTAGAAAGCTGAATCGTGCACAGGATCCTGTATGGGAGAACGCCGGGAATTACTTCCTGTACAGGAACCTGCATGGGAACCTGTGTGGGTCAACGTGGGAAGCTGAATCCTGTACGGGAGAATGCAAGAAATGAATTCCTGTGCAGGAACCTACATGGAAACCTGTGTGCATCAACGTGGGAAGCTGAATCCTGTACGCGATCCTGTACGGGAGAACGCAGGAAATAAATTCCTGTACAGGAACACGTAGAAAGCTGAATCCTGTATGGGATCCTGTACAGGAGAACACAGGAAATAAATTCCTTTACAGGAACCTCCATGGGAACTTGTGTGGGTCAACGTAGGAAGCTGAATCCTGCACCGGATCCTGTATGGGAGAACGCCACGAATTAATTTCCGTACAGGAACCTACATGTGAACCTGTGTGGGTCAACGTAAGAAGCTGAATCCTGTACGCGACCCTGTATGAGAGAACACAGGAAATAAATTTCTGTTCGGGAACCTACATGGGAAGCTGTGTGGGTCAACGGAGGAAGCTCAATCCTGCACGGGAGAACGTAGGAAATAAACTCCTGTACAGGAACCTACATGGAAACCTTCGTAGGTGAACCAGGGAAGCCGAATCCTGTACGGGATCCTGGACAAAAGAACCCAGGAAATAAATTCCTGTACAGGAACATACATGGGAACCTGTATGGGGCAATGTGGGTAGCTGCTTCCTGTATGGGATCCTGTACGGGAGAACACAGAAAATAAATTCCTGTACAGGAACCCTCATGGGAACTTGTGTGGGTCAACGTAGGAAGCTGAATCCTGTGCAGGATCCTATATGGGAGAACGCCGGTAATTAATTCCTGTGCAGGAACCTTCGTGGGAACCTGTGTGGGTCAACGTAGGAAGCCCAATCATGTACGGGAGAACGCAAGAAATAAACTCTTCTACAGGAACGAACATGGGAATCTGTGTGGAACAATGTGGGTAGCTGAGGCCTATACGGGATCCTGTACAGGAGAATGCAGGACATAAATTCCTGTACAGGGACCTACACGAGGACTTGTGTGGGTCAACGTGGGAATCTTAATCCTGTACGGGATCCTTTACGAGAGAACGTAGAAAATAAATTCCTGTACGGGAATCTACATGGGAACCTGCGTGGGTCAACGCGGGAAGCTAAATTCTGTACGCGATTCTGTATAGGAGAACGCAGGAAATGAATTGCTGTACAGGAACCTACATGGGAACCTGTGTGGGGCAATGTGGATAGCTGATGCTTGTATAGGATCTTGTACGGGAGAATGCAGGAAATAAATTTCCGTACAGAAATCTACATGACAGGTCACCACATAGGGTCCCGTATGAGTTCCCATACATGAACCCGTGCGGGATCCCACGTGGTGTTTTGGGACAGGGAACCCGTACGGGTTCCCACGTAAAAACCCGTACGGGTCACCACGTAGGGTCCCGTATGGGTTCCCACGTGGGATCACACGTTGGATCCCGTACAGGTTCCTGCGTGGGAATTTGCAGCAGGGATGTTACATGGCGGTTACACGTTTTGGTAATGTGACTATAACGTCACATCAGTACATAGCACGTACATAACGTGAAGATAACAAATGTGACATAAACATGTTACTTCCATAATACATAGTGGTTACCTAACATAAGTGTAACATCGGTTATGTCACTTGTACCTTCCTGGTTACATCGCTGTAATAAAACGTGTTTACTGGGATATGACATATATGAACAATCGACCTGCCAATTCGCCTTGGTACCTGACCGGATAAAAACATATATGAGATCTACACAGCAGAGTCTGGTACCGTATTTGACCGGACATGATCTTATACGAACGGATACGTTCACATATTACAGCATGTACGTTCAGATACGGCTTCACGGCGCTGCTAACTCGTCTTGGGACCTGATCAGATATAAACATATATGAGATTTATATAGCCGAGTCTGGTACCGTATTTGATCGGATATGATCTTATACGAACAGATACGTTCACATCATATCACATCATGTATGTTCAGATACGAATTTACGGTACCAACTCGCCTTGGTACTCAGCCAAATATGAACAGATATGAGTTCATATACGGTCAGGACAGATACCGTATTTGATCAGATAAGATCTTATATATGCTTATATGATGTGGAATATGATTAGGCCTAATCATATATGATACTGTAAAATATCAGATATGAATATATCTGATATATATATGACTATATCTGAAATATATATGAACATATCCACTCAGATATGAACTTTTTTCCCGGGAACGGCCGAGTAAGCTAGTGAGTAACTATGAGAAAAGTTCAGTGGGGAAAATCTTGTACAAGGTTTATATTTAACCGAACGGACAATTATATGACCATTATTTCGAGAATAGTTGATAATCTTTTATTGACCTTTTGTTATGTCCGAATTTGATAAATCATAGTAGCATCACTGCACATAATGGTTGCAATAATCATAAATATCGTTGCTACTTCTTTGTCATAATTTTTCTTGGTTTCATATATGTAACGTTATTATATTTTCATAACAATTTATTTTTTATTTTTCTCTCTTAACGGCCAATCGTTTGAATATCGAATACTCATCTTTTACCTATTGAACGTCGACTACATCCACGACGTACGCAGAAATGCGACCAGGACTGGATTTGCGATGATTTTCGTGGATGCACGTGACGATTGAGCGAGTGTATTAGAATATTCAAGATTTTAATTGACCATCATATAAAGAGCGATGCTCTAATTACGGTTAAATTCAAAAATCGCATAACGATTATTGTACATAATGCGTCAGTAATCGTGAGCAAACTACAGTAGACGATCAGATAACTTAACTCGACGGGACCGGAAACGTTCGCATAACTTAACTTCCCCCTCATTCTCCCACTCACGTGTCCAAGCGCATGCGCCTTGCGCATGTTGGCAATACGCATGCTCATAGATGTGTCGCGGTCGGTCGAAGGTTTGAATTGGAGAGAAACGGTCATAGGGGGAGTTAAGATATGTAAATGTGTTCCTATGGTAATGAGTTAAGTTATGCGAGCGGTCAATTTATCTCATCGTCTACTGTACTTGACAGTAAAACATACAAGTGATAATAATCTGTGTTAACACTATATGAGTAGGTATAATAATTTTCTACCTTATCTCGCGGAAATCCTACGGCACCTCCCGGGCTTATTTTTCTTAACCCTGCACGTCAAGTTTTCTAGTTTGGCTTGGTCTTCAATAATTTACGTACGCCAAATTTTTGGCTTGGCTTGTGTGATTTGGGTTTTTTTTTTTTAATTCGATTTATTGGAATTTAATACTTGGCGTCCTTTTTTTTACTTCTCAGAAGTATTTTGTGATTTACCTCTTTACTCTTCCAAATTCCTGACGACTATTATTATTATTATTATTATTATTATTATTATTATTATTATTATTATTATTATTATTATTATTATTATTATTATTATTATTATTATTATTATTATTATTATTATTATTATTATTATTATTATTATTATTATTATTATTATTATTATTATTATTATTATTATTATTATTATTATTATTATTATTATTATTATTATTATTATTATTATTATTATTATTATTATTATTATTATTATTATTATTATTATTATTATTATTATTATTATTATTATTATTATTATTATTATTATTATTATTATTATTATTATTATTATTATTATTATTATTATTATTATTATTATTATTATTATTATTATTATTATTATTATTATTATTATTATTATTATTATTATTATTATTATTATTATTATTATTATTATTATTATTATTATTATTATTATTATTATTATTATTATTATTATTATTATTATTATTATTATTATTATTATTATTATTATTATTATTATTATTATTATTATTATTATTATTATTATTATTATTATTATTATTATTATTATTATTATTATTATTATTATTATTATTATTATTATTATTATTATTATTATTATTATTATTATTATTATTATTATTATTATTATTATTATTATTATTATTATTATTATTATTATTATTATTATTATTATTATTATTATTATTATTATTATTATTATTATTATTATTATTATTATTATTATTATTATTATTATTATTATTATTATTATTATTATTATTATTATTATTATTATTATTATTATTATTATTATTATTATTATTATTATTATTATTATTATTATTATTATTATTATTATTATTATTATTATTATTATTATTATTATTATTATTATTATTATTATTATTATTATTATTATTATTATTATTATTATTATTATTATTATTATTATTATTATTATTATTATTATTATTATTATTATTATTATTATTATTATTATTATTATTACCCGTGTGGGGTTTTTCCGACCCCCATCGGGCGCGTCCCCAGGTGGCGGATAGGGGAATGCTCGGCAGATATGTCGGGTAGGTGGGGCATAATATACCACCCGCGGACCAAAACGAAAACTTGCATGCAGAAGAGCACACGTCTGTTCCCGCTTCGGGCGGTGTGTTCGCCAGCGTCTGTCATCATGTTGATGCGGCTGGGAGTCATGCATTGATCGGTACACACCTCAGCACACTGGGAGTGCTCTTAACCGACGTAGGCGTTTCCTCTGCGCCGGTGAAGGGGCTGCTGTGAGCTTGCTCTGCCGAGGTGGCAACTGGGGTGTGTACCTGGAACCAGCCCCTTCGGGCCCTGATCAGGAAGTGTGCATTGAATGCAGCTGTCGGAGGCTGCATTGCTACGGGCGAGCGCTGATCCGTCCGTGTTTTCCGGGATCAGCTAAGCGTAGGTCAGGCCTCAGGGAACTGGGGTAGGAGTCAGAGTACTCCGAGGGTATACCCGTTCCTGACTATTACGGCCCGCCGCTTTGCACACGAAGCGCTGGTTCAACCCTAGAGAAAAAAAATGTTAAATGAAAAAGGAAACAATGAAGGTTCGGTGGGCGACGAGGCACCTTCCCTCGTAAAGCTGCTCATCGAAAGTGATAGGAGGGTGGCGGCAGGTCTTGAGAAAATGCACAGGCTCATCAAGACCATGATGGAAGCCTTGAAGAAGCAGCCGAACGTCAATAAGACAATTAAGGACGGGCTGCCTGCCTTGGTGGAACATTTGGAGGAGCTCGAGGAGGGCCGACGGCCCATCAAGCAGGCTCATCGCCTTTTGGAGGGACCAAGGCTCCCTAGGGCCAGGCTCCATAGCGATCCAACACCGGGAACGAGCTTCTCGAGTGAGCCACCGGAAACGCTTCCGCCCGCGAAGGCAGGACAGAAGAAGAGAATGGCGACGAGCCCGCCTGTACCCCCAGCGATGGAGGTACAGTCGAAAAAAAAGAAAAAAGATAAGGAGAGCTCGCCAAAGAATGTCTGGACGGAAGTCCAGCGCAAGAAGGGAAAGCAGGAGCGAAACAAAGCGGGTAATGTTGCGGACGCGTCGGGCTCACAAGCCAACAAGCCCGCAAAATTGCCTCAACAGGCAGCAGCCGCTGCTAAAAAGCCGCCCTCGAAAAAGTCGCCACCGAAAAAACCGAAAGCGATCTTGTTGAAACCAGCGGAGGGGAAAACCTATGCGGACATTCTAAATGTTGTCCGCAAAGAGGTGAATCCCGAAACCCACGGGGTCGACGTTCGGGCGATCCGGCGCACACGAGCAGGAGAAGTGCTACTCGAGCTGCGAAACTCATCGGCCGAGTCACGAGCTGCGTTTTCGGCTGCCCTCCAGGAAGCAGCTGGAAGCAGAAGCAGCGTCAGGGAATTGGTCCCAGAGGCACGCCTCGAGATCCGAGACCTTGATAGCTGCTGCACGAAAATAGAGGTCGAGGAGGCGATCAGAATAGCCCTGGGGCAGCACGAGGGCCCCCTGCAGGTCGCATTGACCCGGCCGAATGCGCGGGAACAGGTCACCGCCATCGTCACCATTGACGAAACAGCCGCGAGGACCCTGTTGCAAACCGCTCGGGTCAAGATCGGCTGGGTCAATTGCCGAATCCGGAGGAGAGTGGAAGTACCGAGATGCTTCAAGTGTCTCGGCTACGGGCACCACAGTACCCGGTGCAAGGGCACTGACCGGGGAAGTCTGTGCTTCCGGTGCGGCAAGGAGGGACATAGGGCAGCTGACTGCGATGCTGAACCCTTTTGTTTCCTCTGCCCGGCCGTGGAAGGTAAGCCAGACTCTAAACGTCACATGGCAGGGTCGGGGCGGTGCGGGGCATTCCGCAAAGCCCTCAGCGATGCCAGAGGCGAGTAATGGCGGTCGTCCTGCAGGGGAACATGAATAGGAGCCGGATAGCCGACGAACTTCTGGCCCAAATATGCTCCGAGAAAGCCGCTGATATAGTTCTGGTCAGCGAGCAATATCGGAACAGAGAAGGGCCAGGATGGTATTCGGATCTCCTAGGCACGGCAGCGATTTGGATTCCAAATCGACGACGCTTCTGCGTCGTCAACCATGGCTCCGGCAGCGGTTTCGTTTGGGTGAGGTCCAGCGGCGTTAGCTACGTCAGCTGTTACCTTACCCCAAACGAGCGCATCGCAGACTTCCAGGCCAAACTCGATGGCCTGGAAGACGCTATCCGGGATATGGAGGGTGAACTGGTAGTGGCCGGAGACTTTAATGCAAAGGCTCTGGAATGGGGTGAACCTCGACCAGATTCGCGGGGTGGACGAGTGCTGGACATGGCGTCCAGACTTGGGCTAGCTGTATTGAACACTGGCTCAACGTCCACCTTCCGAAGGCCGGGGTACAGAGAAACGATTATCGATGTTTCCATGGCGACGGAAAGCCTGGTATCGCGAGTCCAGGATTGGAGGGTGATCGAGGACTTTACAGCCAGCGATCATCAATACATTACGTTCTGCGTACGTGATGTAGCTCCAGTCCAAATCAGAACACCACGAGGACCTGCCAGGTGGAACGTCGATAAAATGGACCCCCAAAAGCTGTCTCCGGCGCTATTACGTGGCCAGCGAGCCCTTGAGGAGCTTCCACGCTCTGCAGGCGCTGAACAGACGGTGGATCTAGTAATGACCGACCTTCATCAGGCCTGCAGCGACGCCGTGCCAAAAAGTATTGCACGGGATGATAGACGTCCCGTGTACTGGTGGACGAACGAGATCGCGGAGCTGAGGCGGGAGTGTCTCCGTTTGAGGAGACTATCCCTGAGAGCCCGGCGCCGCGACACCGACGCAGCCCCTAGCACTGACGCCTATAAGGCGGCGAGGAAAGTGCTAAGACGGACCATCAAGCAAAGTAAGCACCGCTGCTGGAAGAAGCTTGGGGAGGATCTCAACGAGGATCCTTGGGGACTAGGGTATAAACTGGTCCTCCGCAAATTGGGGGCGTTCTCTGAAAGCGCTCCCACAGATGCGGGGATCATCGGCGGTATCGTCGATGCCCTTTTCCCCAGCCACCCTAAGCAACCGCGCCGACCTCGAACACCCGAGGACGCGCCATTTCCCCTCTTTACGGAGGAGGAACTTAAGGCCGCGGCGCGGTCTTTCAAAAACAAGAAGGCACCAGGCCCTGACGGTTTACCAGCAGAGGTGCTGAAAGCCGCAGTTGAGAGGCATCCAACGATCTTTCTTACGATGTACAACGCCTGCCTACAAGCGGGAATCTTTCCACACCGCTGGAAACTCGCGCGGCTGGCGTTGATCGGGAAGGGCAAAGGGGGACCAGTAGACAATCCATCGTCCTACAGGCCCCTGTGCATGCTAGACACGGCTGGCAAACTTCTGGAGAAGCTTCTTCGACCTCGCCTCCATGCGGCTATCCAAGCCTCTGGAGACCTTTCTGATAGACAATATGGCTTTCGGAAAGGGAGGTCGACGATACACGCAATCCAGGAGGTTGTTGAAGCAGCCAGGGGTACGGAGCGGGGGAACCATTTCTC